>JARFXV010000392.1:580000-1071130 GCA_031761425.1 Cosmopolites sordidus | reverse complement strand
GGCAATCTATTTTTTTATATCTTGCTAATATTGTTCTTTTAGTTTGCCTTACATATTCGATCACAATCTTGAAAACTAATTTCATAAATCCCCCATTTTTCAAGTCGATCTACTTTATCGTTTTTTAGACAAAATCAATGCAATTTTTTTATTCGATGAATTTATACATTTTCAAAAATCACTGATAAAAATTAACAATTAACAATTAAAAGCGCTGAAACTTCTAACTTAACAAGTAAAACGATATGAAACTTTTATCAGAAGTCAAGGATGAACCTAAAAAACAAATGAAACCTAAAAAATAAGCGGGAATTTTCAAAAAAAATCAATTTAATATTGGATTATATGTCAGTAAATCCGAAATAAGAAATCAGATGACGAAATGGTGAGAAGGTCGAAAAGAAAGATAAAAATAATTTGCATAGAAAGTAGAGCAATGGAGAAGATCAGATAAAGAAGTAGAAGGGCTTTATAAAAAACCGAATACATACCAGCGTCCATGACAAAGCATAAAGATGAAGATAGATGGGATATGTTCAATGGCATGGGATATATTGAATGGCTGTTCAATATGTTCAAAGAGAGGGTATGCCAAAATTAATCCCTAAAAAGAACTTATCGATAAAAGAAAACAGGGGCTAAAGTAGTATTGTAGTAGCTAGTGTATTTTTTTTAAACTTGGCATAGGCCAACTTTTTTTATTGTAGAAAATATCTTGACTAAGAAAAATGTACAAATAATGCTTCCCGATGTTGCCAGATTTCTTCAGTAGCTACTAAAACAATATTTTTTAAATGGCAACACCGTATTTTTATAACATAATTAGACAAAACCTTAAAATTCGAAGTAAAAAATGTTGTAACATTTCTTGGAGTAGTCGTTTTAGAATAATCAATAATTATTCAACAACAATACAACTTTTTTTGCTAAAAGAAACTAGTTTAAAATAACAATAAAAAATAACTAATAAACTAATCAATGATTATTTTTTTAACAAGTGCTCAAACTGGTGCCCTCCTTGTAATCTACAATAATGAACCCTTTTAACAATATTATTACTAACATTTTCCAACATATTGGGCGTAATGTTATTAATTTCTCGCCGAATTGATTGTTTCAGTATAACAGAATTATTAGCGGTCACGTATACTTTGGTTCTTAAGAAACCCCACAGGAAAAAATCTAAGGTGTGAGATCAGGCGACCTACCAGGCCATTCAATTGAATTCCTTCTTATCCATCTTTTTGGCAGCAGGTCATGAAGATAATCCCGCACATTTCGCTGAAAATGAGTTGGTGTCCCATCCTGTTGGAAGTAAAACAGCCTTCTTTCTGCTAACGGTAGTTCATCAACAGCATGCTGTAAAACATAGTTCATCAACAACTCAAATTCGTTTCTCAATAACTCTAAATAACGTTCACCATTTAAATTTTGTTCTAGGAAGGTAGGTCCGATCACTTTTTTATTGCAGATTCCACATCATACGTTAACTCTTGGATTATTTTATCTTCTTCTTTCTTCAGCCCAACAAGGATTAAAAACATTTAAATAAAAAGTTGCTTCGTCGCTATAAAAAAATGTGTTTCTCGGAATTGTATTGCTGACGCTTTTTGTCCAAAAACCACTCGCAATATTCAAATCTTCTATCACAATCATCATCATGCAATTCTTGTCCGCTTCTCATTTTGTATGGATGATAATTGTTCCCCTGTAAAGTCACCCACATCTTTGACTGAGAACAACCTACCTCTTAGACAATTTTGTGCGTTGACTTGTGAAGATTTTCCACATTACAAAGAAGAATATTTTCTTCAGTAACAACATTTTTGCGTCTTTTGCGGATCTTTGGGCACACACTACTAATTGTTTTTAGTTTTACTAAGTTATTTCTTAAAATCTCCGGATTTGGAAGAGACTTATCGGGATGTCTTGCGCGGAATTCAGCGCACTTTCTCGTGTAGATTAAGGCACCAATAAGAAGAAAAATTAATTCAACTTTCTCTTTTTGATTAAATAACTGATTCATCTTAGCAACTGAATTAAAACGTTATTTTTATACACATTCAAATATAACAGCTTTCAAATAATACAATGACAACCAATAATGATGGCTCCTTTCAAACAACAGAATTTTATCTTTTAGTTTCTGCCGACTGCAGATTATTTTAATTGTTTTTGCTAATTGTTCTAAACCGGCTACTTCAATAAAGAAATGTGACAACATTTCTTATTTCGAATTTTAAGATTTATCAAATTATGTTAAAAAAATATGGCGTTGCCATTTAAAAAATATTGTTTTAGTAGCTGCTGAAAAAATCTGGCACAAACACCGGAAAGCATTTTTTGTAAATTTTTCTTAGTCAAGATATTTCCTAAAACTTTGCATTTCGAAATCGACTAGTCAATCACTTCAAATAAAAAGTTGTCTTATGTCAGGTTTTTAAAAAATTACACTTGAACATCATTACTATTAATTTATTTTTGTTCTGTTTCTTTGAAAAGTCGAAGATTTTTTCAATAATCTTTTAAACTTATGTTTTTTTATTCACACAGGACACCTACCTAATTAATTTTAATTCTTTTTTACAATTATCTTTGTTTAAAGATAAATTTATTTATTCAGCTGCGATAAAATTTAAATTAGTCATCTTGTTATGGAAGCTATGATTCGAATCGTTAGGAATGTATCTAGAAGTGGTGTTTTTTCTAAAAATATCAAAATCTAAGTTATTTTTATTATTCCTACTCTCTAAAAGATCCAAAAATGGTAATATGTCATTATTAAGTTCTTAATAAAATCTTCTGTTTTCATTTTATGTTTTTTGTTTTCACTTTGTGTTTAATTTAAAAATTCACCTTAGTTGTTGATCATAAGAGTATACTTGAAGCAGAAAAATTCAATCAGATCATTTTTAAAATATAAAGGAATTTTTTAAAGATGCATAGTTAATACGCCACTGCTTCAATGGTAAGTAAGAAAACGATAGAATTGACTCACAGCCATATTCTATTGTAAAGTCATCGTGATAGAAACACACAGATAAAAAGTCTCTCCACAATTCCTGTTACTAATTTTGTTGGACGTGCCTTTTTTCGTCGTTTTTGTGTTTTCTTTTACTATGAAATCGATTTGTTGCGCGGACTGTGACGCCGTTCGATCGCTTTTTGTGCCGAATCTATTCGGAATAGGATTTTCGTCAACGGATCGTGAACGAGTTCCTCTTTTTTATCAATTTCGTTTCAATTCTAGTCCGGTCTTTGTTCTAGAACGATGATTAATTTTTTTAAAGAAACCGAGCGATCGGTACAGTTACTTATTCTTGGTGCAATTTTCATAACTAAACGATTCTATTTTAGTCCTTTCAAATATTGACAAATAACGAGGAGGTCATCTAGAAAGTTCTCCAGAGTAATCTTTCAATGTAATAGATTGTTCCGTAAGTTCCGTTTTTATAATGAATTTGTTTTTCCTCTATTTTAATTTTGTTTGGTTAAGTGTATATATCCAATCGACAGCTGTTTTCTTGCTCTGTAAAAGTGTTGGCATCATTATTCTGCAAAACTTAAATTTGCCTATCTTTCAAGCTTTTGAAATGGACAATAAATTCAAGGCTTTATTGTAAAAAATTGGTTATACATTTATGATTCAAAGCATTGTCCATCGTTGGCCACTACTTTATCTCATGTTTCTCCCATGGCAGCATTCGAATCGGCGTTGAAATAACTGGTCATCTTTTGAAGCGATCCACGAATCGATCTAATTTTTGACTTCTTCGTAAGACCGGATGTGCTGGTCAGCCAGGCCGTGTGGTATCGATCAAAAAAGGTGATAGTCAGAGGGAACAACGTCTGGATAATACGGCGGGTGGAGTTGGACTTTCCATTTCAACGTTTTAAAATATCTTTTGCTCCGCTCAAACGCATTAATTGCGTTCGATAACGATCCCCTGTATTTCAGACGGTTTTAACAGCTCATAATACACTATACTCAGCTGATCCCATCAAATACAGAACATGACCTTAGAACCGTGAATATTCAGTTTGGCCGTCGGCGTGGAAGCGTGGCCGGGATATCCCCATGGTTTTCGACACTGGGGATTATCGTAATTAACCCACTTTTCGTCCCCAATAACAATGCATCGCATCGTATTGCGATTCAAGCAAACAAATGGCGTTCAACATCCAATACACCCAATATCCTTGCTTCTGGGTCATTCCCAGGCCTTTGAAGCGTTTGAAATTGCTTTTTGAGTCACTTCCAACGATCTTGCCAACTCTTCTTGACTTTGACACGAGTCTTCATTAAGCAATGCCTTTAATTCTTCATCTTCAAAAACTTTCGGTCTTCCACCGCTATGCCGCCAGTATTCGACGCAAAAATCTGTTCGACGTAAAAACTGATCTTGAAGCGTTAAAACCACTCACGACACGTTCTTTCACTCATAGCGGCCTCACCATAAGTATCTGAGAGTACTTTATGAGCCGAAGCCGCATATTTCTTCATATTAAAGAAATAAATTAACATTTTTAATCGCGAATAACTTTATGATGTAAACACAAATCGACGACTGGTGCTATGGGGTTATGTTTACAAGATGCCCAAAGATATTGCATGCCGTCTATGATGTATTTATTTCGACGACTACTTACCGCTAACGCCATCTATAGGAAAACAGTGGTGGCTAAACTGTATACCTTTTAGAACAAAAAGGGTTGGTTTGATACGGGGCCGTTCTAAGATTGGTTTTTTTCACCCTGCTTTAACGATTGAAAAAGCTGCCTGGAGTCAAGGTTGTGATAGGAGATTATTTAAGCTCCCATATCAACCTAGAAGTTTTAAAAGCGTGTTGCCTACTATGGTCCGATGAAAAGAGAGTGGCGTAAAAATGCGTTGTGCATAGAATAAAGCTCATGTCAATGACAAACTTGGCCAATGATTAGTTTCCTAAACTCTTAAAACAGCTGATTGATTATTTGTATGCAGACAAGAAGAAAAACATAATTTCTGGGTTAAAAAAAACAGGTATCATACCCCTTGACAGAACCAAAGTTCTGGAACGCTTGCTTCAAAAGGATGTAAGTAGTCTTCTAAGAAAACTGATAGGAGACAGTTGCTTCCACAACTGTGCAGGAAAAAATGCAGGATATGACCAAAAAAGGGTCTAGTAAGAAACGAAAAAAATGAATGTGCCAGTTGGCAAAAGTGTATTTACAAAATTGTTTGATGCATCGAGCGCAGATGACATGGACTTGGAAGGAGTACCAACGTCTACGCCTAAGCCGAAAAGAGAGCACCCACGTAGAAATCGAACACCAGAAACTAAATCTGTACCCGCCAGTTCTTATAGTCTCCATGACAGCAGTCGTTCTGATGCCGGCATCAATTTTTATAAAAGTGAATCTGAAGATTTTGGAGCAGATGTTGGTACTAGTGGGCCTAGCAAAGAAGATCTACCGAATCTACCTAAAAAGTAATTTAGAAGAAGGTGACTTTGTCATAGTCAAATATGCGGGAAACACCATCCTGGGTTGATAACAAAACGGCCTAGTGGAGAAGAGCCAGGCCCTACAATAGACTGTATGACGAAGACCAAAAAGTCCTGGAAATGGCCCGATAAAAAGGATCTTCTTGTTTACGAATGGGTTGATATCAAGAAAAAAATCAACCCTTCGAAGCTAATGAAACGAGGACACTTCAATGTTGCTGAGATGGCTGATTATGAGTTAGAATGAAAAATTTAGCATTAACAAAAGTAATAAGAACAATGGACAAGTTTTGAGACATTGTTTCTCAGGTTTTTCATATTTAGAATTGGTATATTGTATTTCAATATGATAATAAAAACATTTCTTTGCTAATTTGCAGTGACAATTTATTAGCAGATCCTTATGCAAGGGGTTGCAATAGTCAAATATTTGAAATCTATTCAATTTGGATGAAATCAACTGAATGAACGCAATGAATGTTGTTCGCAATGAATGAAAACTTTAAAAATAGTAAAAAATTAAAACAAAAGGAAAACTTATTTTTTTAAACAGTACAGTTTACATTTTTTAACCATTTTAATTGGTTAAAACTCAATTTAGACGTTGAAAATCCATATATTATATTTATTAATAACTAAAATGTTAGTGAAAACATGAAAAAATGGCCCAAAGTGGCTCCGGTTGACGATATTTTGCATTTCTCTTCAATAAATGTTTTTTTATGACCTCAGTCCCGATTCTTATTGGACAAACCGTATATGTTGGGAGAGGGAGAAGTTCAAAGTCCAATTCGTCAATTTTTAAGATGGTCAGATGTGAAGTGTGTGGTCCTGCGTTGTTTTGCAGCTGAAAGACTTTCTTACGATTACCCTAAGTTGGATATTTTTCGTTCAGAACAGCGTGTACTCTTTGTAGTTGTAATTTGCGCAGAGTAGAGTTCCAAAGTAAATTATTCCTTCAAAATTCCATCAAACACACAACGTGAAGTTTTTGACAAAGCTTTCTCGCCTTGGTAAAGGAAGAGCTGGTTGCCCGTTCATAACCTATTGCTTTACGTCATTAAAATTGTTGAAATAAATCCATTTTTGTCGCAAGTAACAATACGTTTGATGAAACGAAGATCAGTAGGGTTCTTGAAGAGAGTTTTACACACTTCAACACGACGCAGGGTATGCTGCGGCCACAGTTCACGAGCAGCATTCCTATACCTCGAAAAAGCCGGTTAAAGGTTATATGAGATACTCCTAATTGCTCTGAAAGTTTTTTAGTGGTTGTTCTAGTGCAGTCATAGCTGCTTTTAAATCGTCGGTTTCGATAGACCGTATACGACCTATCTTCATCTTCTCTCATCTCAAGACTCATATCTCCCCCCCGGAACTTTTTTAATTAGAACTGAACGATCTAAATTGATATGACACCTTGCCCCTTTAGTTCGCAAATCTCACCAGTGGCGTCAGTCCCGTTGAAGCCGTTTTTTAAATAAAGTCTTAAAATTGCCTTCAATTTGACTTAATTCACGAATTTTTAAGTTTTTGTTAAAAAACGTTGACTGAATATTTATAGTGAAATCACTTTAATTACTTTAATACTTTTTACAAATTTTAAATTTGCAAGGAAGGAATATTCCTGCATATCCGCAAAGAATCTACATGTAGGAATACAACCGAGAGTAGTAACAACGAGAAAACCCTACAGGATCGTCTAATTTGTAGGATACGAATAATAATATTGAAGAAAGGGTGAAAAGACAATAACAAAATTCGACTACCAATTTGGAAGGTAATGGTATATGAAAACTCTTATACTTATGAAAGTTTTACAGGATAATCTAATATGTAGATGGTCGAAGTGTTCAGAAATTTGTGTCACTCTAAAAGCTTTCCACTCAAAAAAAAATGGGTTAGGTGCCTTCTCTTATTTGGGAAATCTCTAGCTAGTCATGCATTATAGATAGTTCGCAAATGGATTTATTCATATTTGCAAACATTAAATTAAGAGTTTAAAGTTTTGGTTTGTAAAATATGTAAGGCGAAAAATCGCCATCGTTTTAAAAATATTGTTAATCTAATTAAAGCAATAATGTAGTATCGGTGTTTTTTTTTTGAAAATATTGTTAATAGAGTTTAGTGTGGTGGTTTGAAGAATCGGTGTAGTTTTAAAAGTATGCATACTTTTAAACTTGCATATGCAAATGAAAATAATCAAACTATTATGAAAACAAATATGAATGTAATTTTGGGTAGTGATTGTTTTTATTCTAAATTGATTATTAATATAGTTTACATATTATAATCTACTGTAATATATTATCAATATTATCTTAGTTAGGGGAGGTTTTATTATGTTTATTTAACAGTGCATTCAAACATATTGTTTCGCTTTTTGAGGTTAAAAATATAGAATAATTAAACTGCCTTCGATTATTTCTGGCATAAAGTTATCACAATCTAAGGTTTTAGAAGGCAAACGAATTGAATTGCTGTTCTACATATTTATATAGAATAGGTCATTGGAAGAATAGGAGAGTTGGATTTTCTCAAACCCCACGAAGTTATTAATCATAATATATTACCTTATACAGACTATATTATTATCACTGCTGTAGCATTAATCATTTTACTATCACCTATAATATCCATATAAATGTATTAATATTCATTAAAAAAATTAATAAGTAACTACGTTAAAAAACAAATTTACTTAATATTATTTTTATGAGTTAAGATCAAGTTATATAATGAAAATATAATTTAATATAATAAATATGTGATCATAAAAGTATCTACAGCAGGTATATTATCAAAATTAACCTTTACGAACCCTTTGTCACACATTACCGAACTAAATTAGTAACAAACAATACTTTATTTTGCACTTAACCAACAATAATTTTGACAGTATATATGCAAATAGTTACCAATAAATAAAGTTATGCAATAGAACCCGTTGACAGTACTGACGTAAAAACACTTTACCATAATGACGTCACAAGCATGACAGCCAATCGTGGCGCGTTCGTAGGCACGTGATTTTTTTATTTTATAAATTTTAATGAATTTATAATTAATTGTAAAAAAAATAAGTTTTTTTCGCATCGATCATCAATATTATTTATGATAAGGTTTTAAAATAAAGTAAAATAATCGATATTTATTTTTTAAACAAAAACCCAATTAATAAACGAAGGGAAAAACGTAAATATTTTTGTACACCTTAGCAAAATTTTGAATTGACCTTTGAAACATCGAGGATCTAAAAGTACATAAAATGCAACACACTTTTGTCGGTCTTTGTTAGGATCCAACCGCACTAACTTTTTATTTGTGGATCATACACAAAATATCAATTAATATTGCTTTTAAAAAATGCTGATCCTGTTTTGCGGTCTCAACAAGGTCACGGCAACAATTCTCACGCATTTGTTTCTGTTCAGGTGTTAAAAAATGCGGGATAAAGCGAGCATAATATTTCTGCGGTCGATTCAAATCTTCATGAATATCGTAAATACAGTGTCTTTAACTCAGATTTAACTGTTCCGATATCGCACGAAGTTTCGTTAATTAGTAATCGATCGATAACTGTCATAATTTCGAGCGATTAGGGGTGACCACTTCTCCTTATAAATTCAAGTTACAAGGGGTGTAAATAAAGTAATGAGACTAGTAGGGCAGGGTTCGATCTGGCCGCACTGCTCACTCCCATTTTGGAGTGCAAACCAACACTTGATGCATTTTCAGCACTAGTTTGAACACCTATGAGATTCACTTGGTGGTAGAGATGGACAAAACTGTTATTTTTAAGTAAAAGTTAGAACTGTTACTGTTATTTCAAAATAACTGTTAAAAATAACAGGTTAGTGTCATTTTTGTTATTTTAGAAATATTGTCACATTTCGCTTACATTTGCTCTTGTAACAGAGATTTTGCAACTATATTTACGTCCTATATACCACATAATAATAATTACTAAAATAACAGCTTTAGATCGTCGTCTATAAATTGTTAAATCAAATGCATAATACAAAATACAATCGTATAATATGCGCACAGAACAGATTTATTATATGAAAAAGGAGTCACAATACAGAAATCGTTAAATAATAGACATAACCATTTGATATTAGTAATAATTGTGTTTTAAATCCAAGATTCTGATAATCTGGACAGTGAACTCATATTACAAAAATGTAATTTTATTGCGATTTTTTAATATTCCTACTTCCTGTATATTTACTTTTAGTTTGACTTACTTTAAATACATCTAAATAATCTAGTGTATGTTACTAACAGTAGCTAGTAGGTGTTATAATATAAATTTTGTTTTGAAGATGTCTTTTGAAGATGATCATTAAAATGTTATTAATGTATAAATGTGAAATGTGCATACATTTGCGTAGCTGGTCGTATCTAATATTGTCTAGTTATTTTATAGTTTGAAGATTGGCAATAGACTATGGGGGGTCCTCTTATTACTCTGAAGGCAGAGTCGAAATATTATTAGAATAATTGGTTGTTTTTAAGTTAAAATTTTTACATTCCAGTAACCAAGTAGGTAAATAACTTAGATTATTACTCATTCCTAATGTTCTTCTCGAAACATCGACTCACTCAACTTTATTAACATCGGTACCTAATGTCGATCCCTGACACCGCACTCCTGTTATTTTCTAAGATTGCTAAACGCGGCAACAGCAAACAACTATAAAACTACAACCACGACTGTTATTTTATATCGGTTATTAAATGCGCTATCTGTTATTTGTCTGATGAGGTTATTTGATTTTTCGTTTACAAGTGGGGATGCGACTACGAAACTCCATATAATATTAACAGTGAACCTGTTATTTCTTTATATCGATAACAGTTAATATATCGTTATCGTTAAACGTTAATATGAAATAACAGTCATAAAATAACAGATAGTTAAATAACGACCCACCTCTACTTGGTGGTCCGCAAAAGTAAACATTTTCGCAAACCGGGTTTTTCCAGTATATTATGAAAATGAGTGACAATTTCGAGAAGGGTGCGCTATCAAGTTTTGTTTCAAACTTTTGTTTCAGTTTGGCTTCATAATGCGACGGAAAATATTGCAAAACTTTAACAGGCCTATGGAAACGGTGTTTTGTCAAGGGTCCAGGTTTTCAGGTGGTTTAAGGCATTCTCTGAAGGCCGAGACTCGATTGAAGATGAACCTCGCAGCGGAAGACATTCAATTGCAAAAACCGATGAAAATGTCCATAGAATCTGAGATCTTGTACTTTCTGATCATCGGTTGATGGTTCAAATGATCGGGAAAGAGTTCAATTTGACTCACACAACTGTTTATCAGATTTTAGCCAATGAATTCGAAATGAAAAAATCTGCACGGAAATGGTTCCGAAAATTCTTGGGTAGGATCAAAAGAACATCAGGAGCAAAACATATCTTGACTTTTTGGAGCAGATTGAAAATTATCCCCGTTTTCCGGAACGTATCATTACTGATGCCCAATCCAGGAATGGCACACTCCAATTGGCACTTCACCATAGCTAAAAAAAGGCAAGCCAAGCTAAGCCAAGGGATAAACAGAAAAACAGTATTTTTAGTGAGAGGTTCTTGAAAGACTTGTCTTACCAAACAGTAATTACATTTAAGCATTTTGGTAAATAAAAACATAACTGTACCTCCATAGCGCCTTTATTCGTCAGTCTTGAGTCCTTGTGACTTTTTCCTTTTCTCAAGACTGAAAATTCACTACAAATAAGATCATTCTGGGGTACTGAAAAATATTGAAAAGTCCGTAACATGAGTTCCAGCCCTGGTACGAAGAGTGACCATCAGTCCTTGATGAACATCAGCTCTTTAAAAGATAACAAAAAAATTACATTTATGCTTATGAATGTGAGGCAAATTGTCTATTCTATACTGACAAGAGACTTTGTAAAGGTGTGCTAATTTGAACGTCAGATTAAAATTTCGCGTCATTTCTTTTGTTTTGCGGTTAGTAACTTTGATACTTAGACAGTTCTAATCCATTATTATTCCGATTAGAGAATATGAAACGCTATACGAAAAAATAGGTAGATATTATTAAAGAACCGAATCGCTCAAGGTAACCGGTTATCAGTGTGTTTAGTCGTACTTATACACTACTGAATCTACTATTAAAAAAATAATTCATACTACATACTACATATAATACATACATAATAATTATGCATATATTAAAATTATTATTAAAAAGCACTAAAGAAAAATTAGGTATGTTTTGAAGATCAGCAAAACAGTAAAGTTCATTGAAAACTTCAATAGGTGAAAACTTTATTTCAAACATTTGATTTTCTTTGATTATTTAAATAAACAATAATTATTATTATTATTATTCACGTATGGGCCCGGGTGGACCACGCGAAGTACAATTAGAGGCGTTTGTTGTTGTTAGCCTTCCTTTGAGCCCATACTAATTTCATTCTTTCGCTATGAGCTTTTTTCCTTTCGTCAGACCAAGTTGTTCCAGTCTTCCTACATTTTTCTC
Organism: Cosmopolites sordidus; assembly: GCA_031761425.1. Taxonomy (NCBI): domain Eukaryota; kingdom Metazoa; phylum Arthropoda; class Insecta; order Coleoptera; family Curculionidae; genus Cosmopolites; species Cosmopolites sordidus. The sequence continues at coordinate 1,059,127 of JARFXV010000392.1, read as the reverse complement.
TCTGGCCAACCTTCCAAACGTTAACCTTGTGTCTGAAACAACCTCTATCCTGAATTTCACTTTGTGTAATATTTGCTGATCTTAGGTCCTCTTTAATTGCCGCAATCCATTTAATTATTTCTACTTTAGCTCTACTCCTATTTTCATAAAATTCGACTATTTGTCTAGTTAGCCTACTCGGATTCATCCGTTTTATGTGTCCGTAAAACTTAAGTCTTCTTTTTCTCATATCGCTATGTATATCTGTGTATTGTTTGATTTCTTGGTTTTCTCGAAGTCGGTATGTTGTGCTATTTATTTGTTTGGGGCCTAGGATTTTTCTTATGATTTTTCTTTCCTTCTTTTCAATGTCCTCGATGTCCCTCTTTCTATTCAAAATGAGCGTTTCTGCAGCATATAGACATTCTGGCTTAATAACCGTGTTGTAATGTCTCAGTTTTGTGTTTTTAGATAGGCATTTTTTGTTGTAAATATTTTGTGTAAGTCTCAATGCCGTTTCCATTTTTTGACATCTAGCCTTATTGGCCGCTTTTTCCAACCCATTTTCCATGATTATTTCACCCAAATATTTGAATTGAGAGACTCGTCTGATGTTACCATATTTTGTTTTTAGAAATGGTGTTCTTAGTCTGTTGCAGGTCATGTATTGTGCCTTTTCAAAGGATATTTGGAGTCCTACCTTTTCTGCTGTTTCTTTTAGGATTTCAATCTGTTTTTGAGCCGTTAATACATTTTGAGCTAAAATTGCTAGATCATCAGCAAATGCCAGACAATCAATTTTGATGTTGGTTCTCCCCAGTTTAATGGGCTGGTCAATATTCAGTGCCGACTTTTTTTCACGCCACTCCTGTATTACTTTTTCTAGAACACAGTTAAATAAGAGTGGCGAGAGTCCATCCCCTTGTCTCACACCAGTTTTAATTTCGAAGGGTTCTGAGATGTCACCCATGAATTTAACTTTTGACCTCGTGTTAGTTAACGTTGCTTTAATAATTGCCAGCGTTTTCAGATCTAGTCCTTGTTCTTTCAAGATTCGGAATAAAGATCCGCGGTCAATAGAATCATATGCTTTTTTGAAATCCACAAATGTACAGACGAGATTTTTATTGTACAGTTTTTGATGTCTTAGAATCAACTTTAGATTCAGGATTTGTTCAGGGCAGGATCTGCCCGGTCGAAAACCTGCCTGATATTCACCAATGTTCGGTTCTAACTGTCCCTGTGCTCTGTCTAGTAGACATTGAGATAGAATCTTGTAACAAACTGGGAGAAGAGATATTCCTCTATAGTTGTTTACATCCGTTCTATCTCCTATCTTATGTAGTGGATGGATTAGAGCATCTTTCCAGTTTTCCGGAATCCGTTCGGTTCGCCAAACTTCTTGTAGAATTTTGGTTATTTCCTTGATTGTACCTGGACCAGCGGATTTCAAAAGTTCAGCAGTGATTCCATCTTCACCAGAAGCTTTGTTATTTTTAAGCCGCTTGATTTGCCTAAGTATTTCCTCTTCATTCGGTGGTAATGAATCTGGGTTTGTTTGTTTAGGGTTTAGTGTTGGTAATTTGTTTAAGGGCTCAGTACAGTTTAGTATTTGTTCAAAATATTTCGCAAGTTCTTTGCAATTGTCTTGGTTATTTAGAGCTAGTTGTCCGTTTTCCTTTTGAAAGCATAGGCTCTGCGGTTGATAGCCTGTTAATTTAGTTTTAAATGTTTTGTAAAAGTTTCGAGTGTTATTTTTTTGGAAATCTTTTTCTATTTCATTAAGTTGATTGTTTTCATATTTTCTTTTAGTTTGTCTAATTAGCTTCGATATTTCTTTTCTTACTTCCAAAAAGATGTTATAGTTTATTGCTGTTTTTTTACTGTTCCAATCTTTGAATGCTTTACTTCGGCTTAATACTGCTTGCTCGCAAACTTCATCCCACCACGGATGTTTTCTACGTTTTTGTAAAGGGACCAACTTTAAGGCTGTTTGAATAATTTTTTGTTTTAATTCTTGCCAGTTCTGTGCAGGTTGTTTATCAAGCTCTTCTGTTAGGGCTGGTTTTATTTTCGTTGGGTCAAACTTTGGTATTAGCAGCCCCTTTTGAATAAGTTTTCGAGGTTTTAAGCTAAGTTTGATTCTAGTCAAGTAGTGATCCGTGTCTATATTTGCTCCTTTCCTGACTTGAACATTCAAAATCTCTTTATAATTGGGGTACGAAATGGCAACACGGTCAATTTGAAATTCACCCATGTACGTGTTTGGGCACCTCCAGGTCTTTTGTTTTGTTATTTTCTTCTTAAAATGGGTTGACATTATTTTTAGATTAAACTGCGAACATAGTTCAACCAATCTTCTACCATTATGGTTAGTCCATTTATGAGCGGGAAAACTGCCGACTGTTTTCCTGTACTTTTTTTCTTTCCCTAGTTGGGCGTTGAAATCACCCAATAGGATTTTTACATGGTTAGAGGGAATTTTAGAGATAGTCTTTTCCAGAATTTCCCAGGACTTATTTACTTTTTCAGGATTAGATTTATTTTCTTCGTTAATTGGGAGGTGTGCATTGATTAATGTATAGTTTTTGTTAGCACACTTGAGGGATAGTGTCATAAGTCGATTATTTACTGGCTGGACATTTGTTATAGAACCAAGAATGTTTCTTGAGACAGCGAAAGCAACACCGAGATGTGGTGTATTTTTGAGTATTCTTTTGTCCGTTTTACTTTTAAAAAGTCTGTAGTTGCCGAATTCTAAGGTGTTATCATCTATCAATCTGGTTTCTTGCAAAGCTAAAATTTGGATTTTTTGCTGATTTAATGTTCGCCCCAATTCGTGTAGTTTTCCTGAAGGCAGGAGAGAATTGATATTTACCGTTCCAAAGAAAGTTTTTATTTTCGGTTTCAGACGTTGGCCAGAGGTCTCCGACTCCCTCTGAAAGATTTTGCGTTTAAGCCCGGACGCCCCAGAATCCGAAAGTCCGGTTGTACCAGCAAAGCTGGCAGAGGATTGTCTACCTCCTGGGGTAATTTTGTAATTACTAGAACGCTTCATCTTGTACTTTGAATTAAAGGTTTGAACCATGACGGTTCAGAGGTTAAGACTGGAGGGGTTAGTTCCAGAATTTAAATATCAGCCGCACCACTGGTGAACAGACGCTGACGACTCAGCCGCTTGATACAAGTCAGACGCTAAGTGGATTTAGCTTTCTTTTTGCCTTGGTTCGGGGCTGCTTATTTTGGGATATTCGCAGCTCTCCATTAATATCTAATGGAACTTTCACTATCCACCACCCGTGACCCGTCCAGTACCTTAGGCGAGGTATACTGGAACAAATAAATAATAATAACATTACTATATTATAAAATATTATATATATAAACAATAATAACATTACTATATTATAAAAGTAAATTATTGACTTCAGTGTTTATATAAATATCTGTTATTGTTAGTATATTTATTAGTTCTTGTTAATATTATTAACTTATGCATTTATTTACATTAAAAATTGCTTTATGTGATTATTTTATTTGTTGAAGTTGTTTAAATTTGTAATTTTACTATTGGAATTGATAACAACTCATCAATTGATAAAATGGAATGGACAAACGAGTTAATTGTACCCTGTACTCTGGAGTCATGAACATAGAAATCGCAATGATACCATCCACTACCTCCTAGAACGACTTCTAATTTTATTTTTTTCAAGTAATATTTTGTAAAAAGACAACAAAATTACAGTTGCGGGAGCAGCAATAACATCCTTATCATCCTTCATTTTGTAAATGATTTCAATATAAATAAACAATTTTAATTTCACTTTTAATTAAAAACTTTTAATCCTACAAATAATTGAACCAACATTGGAATTAAATGTATTGGATCAAATATTTGTTCCACCGTGTATGCCGTTAACACTTGCCATGTCAATCGTCGAATATTTGACTCAAACGTTGGAGGTAAACATTTGAGTCAAATGTTCACCGCATCGTATGGCGCCGGCTTAATTTTAGCTTTATCGTTGTGTTTACTTTGTATTACAATACAACATAAAAAAAACGAAATAATCCATTGTACTCACAAAAAATAATTCAAATGAATTTGAATACATTTAGCGAAATAGATATTTTCATAAATTGAAGTGATGGCGCACATTATTGCATGAAACGATTTATTCACTTATCTTTTTTAAGAAGTCCGCTCGCTAATAATAATTAGAGGCCGGACTTGACATATAAGATAAGTTAATAAATCGTTTCATGCAATTACTTCAATTTATGAAAAAAAAAACATATACACAACAACACTTTAAACTCAGCCTACTAGATATTCACAAACAATGTCAATTTTCGATATTTGGCTTCGTGTTAGAGATATCGAAAAAATATTATTAGAAAAAGTTGTTCAGAACATTATTTTGACCTTATTTACCTAATTTCATGACAAAATTCCCAGTTTTCATTACTTTGGTCTACACAAAAGTTCGTTTTCTTAATTTGATAATTAGTGTGCCATGGAAAGTAATAATTTGACACTAAAATAAAAAAATCGAAATAATCCGATTGTTTGATGATTTTGCTCATAGTAGCAGAGAAGTTGCTGCAGAGTTTAACATGAGACATCACCAACATGCTCCCATTACTCATAGAAAAGCAGCCGCTGTAAATACTCTTTTCAATGAAACATGCATCAATAAGCAGTGTTATTAAAATCCATCAAAAAGGTCAACCTCGTCGAATACACCGGCATCCTGAGGATAACAAGGCAAATTATTGCATGAGTCTTCGCGATTTATCGTCTCAACTGAATATTAGCAAGGATAAAATCAAAAGATGTTTCGTCCGTTACAAAATCAAGCCCAAAGTTCTTATATACATTGGAAGAAGGTCATGATAATATAAAATTAAACTATTGTTATTGGGGCCAAGATAATTTTTTAAATGGCAGACATTTCCTGAAGAAGAATATGTTTACTGATGAGGCTACATTCGCCCTTAATAGCATTGTAACGTTTCAAAATTGTAGATACTGGGTTATCTGGGTTATAAACTATAAAGGGTTATAAACACTGGGTTATAAACTATAAAGGCCAATATTCCCAGAAAGTCAATGTCTTGTGTGGAATTTTAGGAAACCGAATAATTGATCCATTTTCTTTAATGAATCCTGGTCGTTTAGTTAAATTCTTCGATGGGGAATTTTTTGGATGCAATAGAAAAATCTTCCTCTTAATGTGCGACAGGATATGTATTTGCAGCTGGATCCATCATCAGCTAGCATCCATCATCCATCCATAATTCAAGGATTATTCGCCAATAGTTGAACCAAAATTGTTCTATGCGCTGGTTAGGAAGAAACCGTATTTTTGAACTATGGCTATCGAGGTGTGCCGATATTACACCTCTCGGTTTTTATCTTTTGAGAATGGTCAAAAATAAAATTTATAAAACAAGGCCCAGAAATCCAAATGAACTTAGACTAGCCTAGACTAGACGAACATCTAAAAGGAATCTTAAAAAAGAATCGAAATATGTATTTAAATAGACGGAAGCCTAGTTGAGATAGATCACATTTAATAGTTAAATTACTGTTGTATAATTTTTTATGAATTTAATCAATTACCAAAAATTGTTTTCCTATAAGATTAACATAATCATTCCTTTATAAGTGTTATTAATTTTACTAAAATATTTGAATATATGACACTATTAAATTGACAATGTGTCAAGATTTTACTTTCCATGGCACACTAATTATCAAATTAAAAAATAAACTTGTAATAATTTTGTGTATAGACCAAAATAATGATAAAATAAAAAATGCGAATTTTGTCATAAAACTCAGTATGTGGGGTTAAAATAATAGTTTGAACAACTTTTTCTAATAACTTCTTTCGATATCTCTAACGCCAAGTAAAATATCGAGAATTGACCCTGTTTGTGAATTCGTAGTAAGCTGGGTTTAAATATATATATATATATATATATATATATATATATATATATATATATATATATATATATATATACATATTTTCATAAATTGAAGTAATGGCCCACGTCACTACATGAAACGATTTATTCAGTTACCTTTTTTTAACAAGTCCTGTCTATATTAATAACTAGATACCGAATTTGTCATATAAGATAAGTGAATAAATATTTACATGCTATATTGCCAATATTTATACATTCATTTCTTATGTTTTATTGTAAAAAAGTAATGCCAAAGGTAGTACTCATTATTTTTTTCTATAGAACGAGGCAGTACGACTATGACTAAACACACTGATATAATTACAAGTAAAATATCGAGAATTGACCCTGTTTGTGAATTCGTAGTAAGCTGGGTTTATATATATATATATATATATATATATATATATATATATATATATATATATATATATATATATATATATATATATAAAAGAAAGCTAAATCCACTTAGCGTCTGACTTGTATCAAGCGGCTGAGTGGTCAGCGTCTGTTCACCAGTGGTGCGGCTGATATTTAAATTCTGGAACTAACCCCTCCAATCTTAACCTCTGAACCGTCATGGTTCAAACCTTTAATTCAAAGTACAAGATGAAGCGTTCTAGTAATTACAAAATTACCCCAGGAGGTAGACAATCCTCTGCCAGCTTTGCTGGTACAACCGGACTTTCGGATTCTGGGGCGTCCGGGCTTAAACGCAAAATCTTTCAGAGGGAGTCGGAGACCTCTGGCCAACGTCTGAAACCGAAAATAAAAACTTTCTTTGGACGGTAAATATCAATTCTCTCCTGCGTCCAGGAAAACTACACGAATTGGGGCGAACATTAAATCAGCAAAAAATCAAAATTTTAGCTTTGCAAGAAACCAGATTGATAGATGATAACACCTTGGAATTCGGCAACTACAGACTTTTTAAAAGTAAAACGGACAAAAGAATACTCAAAAATACACCACATCTCGGTGTTGCTTTCGCTGTCTCAAGAAACATTCTTGGTTCTATAACAAATGTCCAGCCAGTAAATAATCGATTTATGACACTATCCCTCAAGTGTGCTAACAAAAACTATAAATTAATCAATGCACACCTCCCAGTTAACGAAGAAAATAAATCTAACCCTGAAAAAGTAAATACGTCCTGGGAAATTCTGGAAAAGACTATCTCTAAAATTCCCTCTAACCATGTAAAAATCCTATTGGGTGATTTCAACGCCCAACTAGGAAAAGAAAAAAAGTACAGAAAAACAGTCGGCAGTTTTCCTGCTCATAAATGGACTAACCATAATGGTAGAAGATTGGTTCAACTATGTTCGCAGATTAACCTAAAAATAATGGCAACCCATTTTAAGAAGAAAATAACAAAACAAAAGACCTGGAGGTGCCCAAACACGTACATGGGTGAATTTCAAATTGACCATGTTGCCATTTCGTACCTCAACTATAAAGAGATTTTGAATGTTCAAGTCAGGAAAGGAGCAAATATAGACACGGATCACTACTTGACTAGAATCAAACTTAGCTTAAAACCTCAAAACTTATTCAAAAGAGGCTGCTAATACCAAAGTTTGACCCAACGAAAATAAAACCAGCCCTAACAGAAGAGCTTAATAAACAACCTGCACAGAACTGACAAGAATTAAAACAAAAAATTATTAAAACAGCCTTAAAGTTGGTCCCTTTACAAAAACGTAGAAAACATCCGTGGTGGGATGAAGTTTGCGAGCAAGCAGTATTAAGCCGAAGTAAAGCATTCAAAGATTGGACAGTCAAAAAACAGCAATAAACTATAACATATTTTTGGAAGTAAGAAAAGAAACATCGAAGCTAACTAGACAAACTAAAAGAAAATATGAAAACAATCAACTTAATGAAATAGAAAAAGATTTCCAAAAAACTAACACCCGAAACTTTTACAAAACATTTAAAACTAAATTAACAGGCTATCAACCGCAGAGCCTATGCTTTCAAAAGGAAAACGGACAAGTAGCTCTAAATAACCAAGACAATTGCAAAGAACTTGCGAAATATTTTGAACAAATACTAAACTGTCCTAAGCCCTTAAACAAATTACCAACACTAAACCCTAAACAAACAAACCCAGATTCATTACCACCGAATGAAGAGGAAATACTTAGGCAAATCAAGCGGCTTAAAAATAACAAAGCTTCTGGTGAAGATGGAATCACTGCTGAACTTTTGAAATCCGCTGGTCCAGGTACAATCAAGGAAATAACCAAAATTCTACAAGAAGTTTGGCGAACCGAACAGATTCCGGAAGACTGGAAAGATGCTCTAATCCATCCACTACATAAGAAATGAGATAGAACGGATGTAAACAACTATAGAGGAATATCTCTTCTCCCAGTTTGTTACAAGATTCTATCTCAATGTCTACTAGACAGAGCACAGGGACAGTTAGAACTGAACATTGGTGAATATCAGGCAAGTTTTCGACCGGGCAGATCCTGCCCTGAACAGATCCTGAATCTAAAGTTGATTCTAAGACATCAAAAACTGTACAATAAAAATCTCGTCTGTACATTTGTGGATTTCAAAAAAGCATATGATTCTATTGACCGCGGATCTTTATTCCGAATCTTGAAAGAACAAGGACTAGATCTGAAAACGCTGGCAATTATTAAAGCAACGTTAACTAACACGAGGTCAAAAGTTAAATTCATGGGTGACATCTCAGAACCCTTCGAAATTAAAACTGGTGTGAGATAAGGGGATGGACTCTCGCCACTCTTATTTAACTGTGTTCTAGAAAAAGTAATACAGGAGTGGCGTGAAAAAAAGTCGGCACTGAATACCAGCCCACTAAACTGGGGAGAACCAACATCAAAATTGATTGTCTGGCATTTGCTGATGATCTAGCAATTTTAGCTCAAGATGTATTAACGGCTCAAAAACAGATTGAAATCCTAAAAGAAACAGCAGAAAAGGTAGGACTCCAAATATCCTTTGAAAAGACACAATACATGACCTGCAACAGACTAAGAACACCATTTCTAAAAACAAAATATGGTAACATCAGACGAGTCTCTCAATTCAAATATTTGGGTGAAATAATCATGGAAAATGGGTTGGAAAAAGCGGCCAATAAGGGTAGATGTCAAAAAATGGAAACGGCATTGAGATTTACACAAAATATTTACAACAAAAAATGCCTATCTAAAACACAAAACTGAGACATTACAACACGGTTATTAAGCCAGAATGTCTATATGCTGCAGAAACGCTCATTTTGAATAGAAAGAGGGACATCGAGGACATTGAAAAGAAGGAAAGAAAAATCATAAGAAACATCCTAGGCCCCAAACAAATAAATAGCACAACATACCGACTTCGAGAAAACCAAGAAATCAAACAATACACAGATATACATAGCGATATGAGAAAACGAAGACTTAAGTTTTACGGACACATCAAACGGATGAATCCGAGTAGGCTAACTAGACAAATAGTCGAATTTTATGAAAATAGGAGTAGAGCTAAAGTAGAAATAATTAAATGGATTGCGGCAATTAAAGAGGACCTAAGATCAGCAAATATTACACAAAGTGAAATTCAGGATAGAGGTTGTTTCAGACACAAGGTTAACGTTTGGAAGGTTGGCCAGAGAGAAAAATGTAGGAAGACTGGAACAACTTGGTCTGACGAAAGGAAAAAAGCTCATAGCGAAAGAATGAAATTAGTATGGGCTCAAAGGAAGGCTAACAACAACAAACGCCTCTAATTGTACTTCGCGTGGTCCACCAGGGCCCATACGTGAATAATAAATATATATAGATATATATATATATATATATATATATATATATATATATATATATATATATATATAAATATATATATATATATATATATATATATATATATATATATATATATATATATATATATATATATATATATATATATATATATATATACATATTTTCATAAATTGAAGTAATGGCCCACGTCACTGCATGAAACGATTTATTCAGTTACCTTTTTTTAACAAGTCCTGTCTATATTAATAACTAGATACGGAATTTGTCATATAAGATAAGTGAATAAATATTTACATGTTATATTGCCAATATTTATACATTCATTTCTTATGTTTTATTGTAAAAAGTAATGCCAAAGGTAGTATTAATTATTTTTTCTATAGAACGAGGCAGTACGACTATGACTAAACACACTGATATACATTAACCTTACCCGAACTCGGCTAAAAATCCACCCCTAGTTATTATTATTAAAATTCATTACAAATTCTGTGAAAATTCGTGCACAGAACTTTGGAAAAAAGTGAAATTTATTGACGAAATTTTGCACCAAATGTCCGAAGATTGATCAGAAAAATTTGATGAAACTAAATCGCTAATGAATGGAAGACCTCGTGTGTATAAACGTGGTACAAGCTGTTGTGAAAATATTAAAGGCTAGTGAAAGTATCCCTATAAATTCCGGAACATTGATTCGACATCGTTCATAACAATTAACAATTCGAAAAGCTCCCTTCGGCGAATACTCACCAAAGACTAACGTAAAATAAAATCAACTGATGCAAAAGCTAGAGCATTCTGGCCACTCGTACCGGCAACAATTCGGTAGTTGATTTTTAGATCATCATGAAGCAAACTTTCAGATTTAACAAAAAATCATCTTCAGCGCTGAATCATCTTCAACTGAGGCAAAAGCTAGAGCTTTGTGATCAGTCTGAACGCCAATAAAGTGGACTTTCAATTTGGCCGAAAAATGATCTTCAGCGTTAAGGCTCAGTTTTAACTGGAAGGTTTTGAGAAAAAAAATTGTCACATTTGGGGCTCGAAAAATCATATCGTAAGCTATGGGAGCAAATACACCCCCAATGAGTCACTATATGTAGTGGAGGCGGAGTGATATGTCCATATTTTTTGGAAATGATACTGGGACTGCAGTATCTCTGAATGGCGATGGAGTTTTTTTGATAATGGATTTTTTTTACACCAACTAGACGATATAGATTTTGATTAAACCTGGTTCTACAGGATACTGCCACCTGCCATACAAATAAATGCACTAAAGTATTATAAGTTTGAAGAAGACAAAATATTAGAATTGAAATTTTCGAAGAACTTTTTGCTTACAAAAAATCCACTTGCTCACCATGGATAAAAGCTGTACCATTTTACATTTTTACCTGATACAGCTTCTGCCAGGAAAAAATCTGAAATGAGCTAAGTATGTAGATATGTATGCCAGCCAGTATACGAGGTGTTTAAGAAAAGTACGAGAGGTATTTTTTAAATAATGTCCGTTTGTAACTGAGAGTAAGAATGACACGCAATCGCTGCAGTGCGCTTGCGCGTCTGTTCCCAGCAAGCTTTGTACGCGTTTATGCGTCATTTGCAGCCGTATCGTGTACGTGCTGAGCTATAGAAGTTTATAATGTTGAAAAGAAATTGAGTCGCCCAACGTCTGTAAGATACGATCTGCAATTCAATTCTTGAGTGCAAGAAACTTGGCAGCAGCGGAAATTCACTGTCAGATTTGTGAGGTTTATGGTGATAATGCTATGAGTAACAGTACAATTCGTATGTGGGTAAGAATGTTCAAGGACGGGCGGGATAATGTGCATGATGAGCCACGGTCTGACCGACCTTCTCTGATTTCTGAAGATTTGGTTCGTGATGTGGACAATAAAATCAGTTCGGGAGAACCGACTATTCACGATTACAAAGTTATCAACTGAATTTCCACAGGTTTCAAGGCCAGTTTTGTACACCATTGTTTAGGTTCAGAGAAACTGCTAGAACTGAAGAGAACCGACTATTCACGATTACAAAGTTATCAACTGAATTTCCACAGGTTTCAAGGCCAGTTTTGTACACCATTGTTTAGGTTCAGAGAAACTAAATTATCGAAAATTGTGTTCTCGGTGGATTCCAAAACTGCTTTCTGACGATCACAAAACAAAGAGATTGGGCTGTGCTTTATCGTTTTTGACTCGATACAATCAGGAAGGAGATAAATTCTTAGACTATATCATTACAGGAGATGAGACTTGGATATCTCACATGACTCCTGAGCACAAATAACAGTCAATGGCATGCCGACACACATCGTCGCCAACCAGAGTGAAAGCCAAACAGACAATTTCAGCACGAAAGATCACGATAACTATCTTTTGGAACAGAAAAGGGATTTTGTTAGTCGATTTTATGCTGAGAGACACAACAATCAATTCTGATACGTATTGTGTCACCTTGAGAAAACTCCGGCGTGCCAAACAAAACAAGCGGCGTGACCTACTGTCTTCCGGTGTGATGTTGCTCCATGACAATGCAAGGTCACTTGTTTCTGCACAGACACAAGGTCTAATCAGGTCTTTTGGATGGGAAAAACTGAATCATCCACCTTACAGTACATATCTTGCACCCAGTGATTTTTCACTTATTTCAGTATTTAAAGAAGTTCCTTGGTTGTCAACGATTCAACGATGACGAAGAAGTTAAAACTGCAGTCATTTATTAAACTTCTTTACAAGCGCCAGATTTCTTTGACATTGGAATTCAAAAATTTGTTGAGAGGTATGATAAATGTTTGAACAAAAATGGAAATAATGTAGAAAAGTAGATAAAAGTATGTAGAATATGGAAAAAAATTATGATATTTATAGTATTTTTGTTCTTATTAAAAAACGAACCTTATTTAAAAAATATACCTCGTAATAAGACTGATTTTTTATATAATTCGTAGTATAATTCATTATTGTCTCTTTCAAAGTAGTTGCCTCGTGAAGCCACACAGTGCTCAAGACGGTTTGTCCACTCGTCGTAGTAGTGCTGAAAGATAGATACTGGAATAGCCTTCATCTGATCCGTTACGGAATTTTCGAGTTCTCCAATATCCTAAAACGGTGTTTCTAAGGTGAATTTTCAATCTTAGGAAAATGACAAAGTCGCAAGGGCTCAAGTTTGATAAATAAGAAGGCTGTAGAGCCACAATAATGTTTTTACTTGCTAAAAACTTGTTCATTGAAATCACTGCATGGCAAGGCGCATTGTGATTCAACACCCAGGTGTTCTTGATGTTCGGTCTCACACCCTCTTTTGAAGTCTTTCAAGAACCTTTCGGGAAAAATGCATCATCGCTTTTTACAACTGAAGGCCTTTCGCTTCGAAGTTCTTCTTCATTCAATCGAGCATTGGTCTTCTGAGATTATCTTTATCTCGATTTTTCGAGCGTTTGCACTCAATTTCAGAATGCAATACAAACAATCCGGTTCACGAAAATAATTGCCTCACACAACTTAGTGACTCTAGGAAATTTAAACTCGTGCTGAAAACGCGCCAGATATTGCTCAGCCTCCCCTCCAAAAGGGAAGCCAATAGTGTTGCCAAATCGAACGCTACGTCACCAGTTTTACTACTTTATTTACACACCTTGCATAATATACCATAAGTTTGGTTTTCTGCATTGAAACCTTTTAAAACTCAAATAACACTGTTACTTTCAAACTCATTAAAACAAAGATTAATATTTTTCGGTAGCTAATGCATTTATTATCGTATATATGATAATCAATATTCTTCTCGACGTAACAGAAACCGTATTACCTATTATTGTTTGTTTATCTATCATTAACATTTTTTTTTATTGTCGGTGCCTTATTTGAAATTTAAATGCCTGTCGTACGTGCGTTTTACATTATTCATGTTTAAATTCGGATACATGCGGTCTATCGTAGGGTTGAATACACTTTTATCACAATCCTACATATTTTAAAATTATTTTATTTTATAAAATAGTTTAATTTTTAGTAGTAATATCTAGTAACATCATATAAACCATATCTTTAAAATATTATGTTATCTTCTTCTATTTCTTAAGTTAGGCAAATGCTTGTACTTTACTGGGTTTTTTTTTCTTGTCGGACTAATGTCCAGCTGTCTCATCACCTTTTTAGTAGTCTGGACACTTATGGCCTATTCTGTTGTTACTCATTCTGGAAATGTATTGTTTCCAATTTCTTCTTCATAGTAGTTCTCAACTTATGATATCCTGGATACTGCATTGTTGCTTGATGTTTTCATCTCTTACATGATTTTGTCTAAGGTTCCCCACTATGGATCTTAAAATTCTCTTTTCCGATGTTCTCAGAACCTGCTTTATTTTTTCTATGTTTGTTCTGGTTTCTAGTTTTGGCTTTGATTATAAAATGTTTGTCCCTCCATGGATTTATAGATTGGCAATCACATTTTTTACCTTTCTCCAGAAAAATCAAGGCAATCTTTCCAAGAAGTACGGGAGAATGCAATTAAAATTAGTTCATAGGTAAACTAGCAAAAAGTAAACTTATGCCACTGCAAAACATGTAGAAATCATGTACATTCACTTACCTAGGTCTGACTTAGAATGAGCAAAACAACCCTACTAATATAGTAAGGCACCGAATAAAAATTAGCAACCGGGCATATTATAAATATTACAACTTAATTAAGACCTATAACCAGAGTATCCATACTAAGAATCTATAAAACAATCATAAGACCAGTTGTAACGTGGTTGTCAGCCAGGTTACAGATAAAAAAGAGGAGGAGCTATTATTTAGATTCGAAAGAAAAATATTAAGAATAATTTTAACTCATTTCGTTCAGGAAGATGGATGGTGAAGTAGATACAATCAAGGAATTACGAAGATGTTTAGATATATGGACATAGTAGAGCATATTAAATTTCTAAGTTTGGTTTGGTGGGCAGAGTTTGTCATGCGTATGAGCGAGGAAATTTTTAGAGAAAACATAGAATGGAGCGAAAGAAGGGCAGACCGAAACGAAGGAGATTTGACAACGTACAAAATGATTCAAATTTATTCCTAAATAATAAAAATATCATTTTCTCATATATTGTTTTACTACCTATTTCGAGTTACCTAAGTAACCGAGACTAAGACCAATGATAATATATAGAAGTGAGGCCACAACATTCACAGAAAAAACATAAATTATGAATCAATACAAAATCGTGCGAAAAATGAGACGATTAGAAGAAAATCAAATTTAAAACTTATAAGGGAAGAAATAGCCAGAGACGACTAAGACCATTAGGGTATGTGTGTCCAGTGCAGAATGAAAAACTTCCTATAAGAATATACCAAGCAAAGATACACGGCAAAAATAAAATGGAAACACCAAGAAGAATGTGAAACGATAATATAAGAGAAAAAAATTAAAAAAGAGGTATAAAATGGAAAGCAGTAGAAAGGCATAGGATTAACTATTAGATCCTCAACTTAATTATCAGCCCCTACATTTCATCGATTGTAGAAAATAATTTGTGGAAAAATTCACTTAAATGGTATAGAACGTCCGGAATCACCAAAAGTAGTGGAGGATGAAAAATTAGATGCACTGCTGGAAGAAAATCTTTGTCGTACACTACTAGAGCTCGAAAAGGAACTTGGAGTAACACTTCAAGCCATATCTAAACATTTACAGAAGCTAGGGAAAACTCAAAAGGATATTCGTTGAATCCCCTATGGACTCACAGCTGAGAATAAAAATAGATGTTTTGATGTTGTTGTGTCATTGCTCTCCAGATTCAAGAAAATGAACCTATAAGGATCTGACCTGTGACGAAAAGTAAATTATCTACGTTAAGCCAATGAGGCAAAATTTGGGGATTAATTTTGGTTAGCCATCAACAAATACTGCAAAACCAAACATTCACGACAAAAAAGGTGTTAGTGTTTATATGGTCGCATCAGCTCGTAATGCATTATACACATGCATTACGAGCATTCGAACCAGCTCTAGTTTGATCAAACGTTGACTGGTGACCGGTATCAACAGCAACCGAATAGTGCTAGTGACACTTTGGAGGAAAAATGACTACTGGCAAGAGAAAAAGGGAAGTCGTTTTGCTACACGACAAATTACGGCACATTCAGCAAAAAGAACTCAACGATCACCGAGTTGGGTTGGGACATTTTATTATTTGATAATTTGATTGCATTTGATGCATTAGATTTAACAATTTATTGAAACAACCTAAAACTAATATTTTACTAATTATTATTATATGGTATATAGCGGGTAACTATATTTGTAAAAAGTCTGTTACAAGAGCAAATGTAAGCGAAATGTGACAATATCTTTAAAGTTACAAAAATAATAGTAACCAGTTATTTTTAACAATAATTTTAAAATAGCAGTATCAGTTCCAACTGTTACTTAAAAATAACAGTTTTACCCATCTCTACTATTTACCATGAATAGAATTAAATTTTGCTATCTAACATTGTACAAAATACTATTTTAAATCCCGTTCTTATCACACTGCGTACCATATTAAATATATAAAGACTTGTAATTCCTATAGAAAATTGAAACATTATTGTATTATATCTATTAGAAGTTGTAAATCGTAAAACTTAATCTTTTAGGGAATTAAGATTATCAGTAGGAAAACGGTTGTGCGTACTATTAAAAACCTGGTGAGGATAAACCAAATAAAGAAAACACTTAACGATGAAAGTACTGTTACGCGATTGATGTAGTATTATGTACACGTACAATAAAATACCTAAAAAAATTATTAAAGAGTACCCACTTAAACAATTTAAAAGCAATAAAAGTCATATTCCCGGTTCAACAAGAAATACAAACAATATTGGATATCCAAACAAAGACACATATCTCATTATTTTAGAGATATCTCATAAGTTTAGCTTGTATTATCCAATAATGTTGCAAATTTCGTAAATTAACGGGTGCTGAATCTTTAATTGTCCTTGGAACAATAATATATCGGTTATTATGTTTCTATTAAATTTCAGGTTTGCCATTTAAAAAAACTTATCACATCTAGTTAGTCTTTAATGAGATTATGTGGAAAAGTAAAGTTGTTTTTAAATATGTTCAATAATTCACGAACTCTCAACATATAATACTTATTTATAGAACATATTAGCTGTAAAACTGATAGCAATTTCCGCAATTTTACTTTGCGATTAGGATTTGCTATATTTTTTATTGTCCATTTTTATCTACATGTAGTGTTTATACTAAATTTTTGATTTGATATTATAAACACCTCTATTTTTTTTCCTTTTTTTGGGTTTTTCGCCACTGTCTAAAACTCAAAAAATATCAAAAATACCTGTTCTTATTTAATGAAAATTTAATAAACACCTCTAGTTGGCCTTTTTGAAGATTACCAGGTGTGTAAATAAATTAATGAGACTGATTTTTTATATATATTTTTTTATAGAATTAAAATTACTATTGTACATTGCCTCCTTCAAGGTAGTTTCGTTGGGAAGCCACGCAACCTTGGAGACGATTTGTTCACTATTCGCAGCAATGTTGGAACTGAGATACAGGAATCGTCTGGTCGGTGACGGCCTTTTCAATGTCCAATGTTCCAAAATAGTGTCCTTTGAGATTAATTTTAAATCTGGGAAAGAGGAAAAATAACATCACAAATTCCTTATGAGCGATCCCCTGCATTGAATCGATTCCCCTAATATATGACACATTCCATCTTAAGAAGTCAAGACATGTTTCCCTCGTGTTATTTTTATAATCCTGCGAAAAGTTTTTCTGAACCATTTTCACGCAGATTTTCTTATCGGTCAAAATTCAAATCAAATCAAATTCAACTCTTGCCCAATCATTTTGGCGATCGAACCAACGCGACGATTAGAACACACAAGATATCGGATTCTGTCGACATTTTCATCACTTCTTGAAGTTAAAGGCCTTCCGCAGCAAGGTTCATCTTCAATCAAATCTTGGTCTTCTCAGTCTCAGGTGGACGCCACCTGTAAATCTTGGTCCTTGCCAAAATACTGCTTCCATACGTCTGTTGAAGTTTTGTAAAAGTTTTCGTGAACACTGTGCTCAAGTCTGAAACAAAACATTATAGCGCACCGTTACTCGAAATTGTCACTCAATTTCAGAACGATAAAGACAGATCAAGAGTCCCAGACCAGACAGAGACAAATCAGACACAATCAGACAAAGTCGATGGTGAACCATTGGTACAGACTGAGATGTTTGTAGATCTGTGTAGAAATCGTCATCTGCAAAGGAGTTTCTTGAATATTTTATGACATACGGGAGTGAAAAATTAGATACTTTTAAAATTAAACATGTTTTTTTAACGAAAATGAATTTTTTTCAACTTAGTCTTTTGATAGCTCGAAATTTCTAGCGCGACGATTTTCCAACCTTTTAATGCCTTCCATCAAACTCCGCAAAACAGTCTTCTATTTTGGCGATAATCTTTTTACGATGGTTGTTATTTATGTATTTCGAATTGGCAACAATGGTGTTGTTAGGCGCAACACATAAAATATATCGTGAAGTTTGATATTATTGACTGTATACGTATCCAGAACGTTGTGTCATACGGACGCTATTTCTGTTGTTTAGTGAATTGAAAATTTCAGTTCAGTTAATAAATAGAAATAACTCGTGAGAATTTTTATGCAACGATTTACTACGACTTTCGAACTCAACAACAATGCACTGATCAACTCATTTCGACTTTTGGCGATGAAGCACCATCTAAAACTAGTGTATATCACTGGTTTAGTGAATTCAATAATGGCTTCACTCACTTAAGCATAAATTTAAAGAAGATTGTCCAAAATCGGTTGTTGTGCCAGGAAACATCGATATTGTGCCCGAACTGATAAAGCAAGAATGTTATGTAACATACCGTGAGATTAAAGCATCTCCGGGCAAGCATACACAAGATTTTAGATGAATATTTCGCCGTGAAAAATATTTGTACGCGTTACATTTCCCCTCATTTGGAAATTGCTCAAAAAAAGCCTCGTGTCGATTGGTGCAAAGAAATGCTCAAAATATACAATCGTGATACGTCAAAAGTCGTGTATACCTACATCTATATATCTATATCTACATCTATATACCTATATCTACACAGGTGACGAATCTTGGATATATGTGTATAAGCCCGAAAGTAAACAGCAGTC
Organism: Cosmopolites sordidus; assembly: GCA_031761425.1. Lineage (NCBI taxonomy): Eukaryota > Metazoa > Arthropoda > Insecta > Coleoptera > Curculionidae > Cosmopolites > Cosmopolites sordidus. The sequence goes on along the minus strand of JARFXV010000392.1, from coordinate 1,040,163 downwards.
GATTGTATGGGTCTTTCAAAATAAGCCAAATCCTTCAAAAGATGTTCGCGCATAAAGCACTTTGAAGCAAATGGTCGCCTGTTTTTTTTTTTAGGATTAAAGGGGTATGTGACTATAGTGCCACTAGAGAATCGTGGAACGGTCAGTTCTGAGTGGTACACAACCATTTGTTTGCCAGAAGTCTTTGAAAAAATAAGAAAAAACAACCAGCGATGCAGGATCATTCTTCACCATGACAGGATGAGCTCTAACACATCAGACCAAACAACTCAATATTTGACCAGTCAAAACGTCGAATTGATGATTATTCGCCTTTTTGTTCCCGTCCGTGAACAATAAACTACATGGTCAACAATTTTCAATACCAGAAGAAAGGGTTGATGTATTCAAAATACATGTTTTGCAGATACCTCAACCGGAATGAAAAAAGTGCTATGAAAATTGCTTTAAACGTATGCAAAACTATATCGATCATCGCGGAGAATATTTAGAAAAACAATAAAAGCATTTTCAATTATAAATATTTGTTTTTATTTAATATTCCGGATACATAAATAGCAACTCTCATATTTGATGTGAATTTCTTTCTAGCCAGCCATTTCTTCATGTTTCAAAGGAGAAAGAAGTTGGAAAGGGCCAACTCCGGAGAATAGCGTGCCTGTGATATTAAATCGTAGCGCAAATTGACAAGTTTCGCAATTGCAAAGGCGGATGCATTGTCGTAGTCAAACAGCACTTGTTTCCTCACCAAATAAGGGCGTTTTTTTAAATCTTTGTGAAATTTTACCAATAACACAGCATCTTAACAATCTGTCTACTTTTACTGTGCTACTGGCCAATACGATATCTTGGATTTTGCGGGCCATTTCTTCAGAATTGAGGCGTCCTGGACGCAGGGCTTCACTCGTACGAGTGACGCTCTGTGGGAAAGTCACCAGTACTGATGACTCACTCGTCGATCACATCGAAACTCGCTAAACCACTTATGAACTGCGAAATGTAAAGGTGGAGAGTCAACTTTTCTTCGATGTGTGTGGTGATTTTTTTTTCATGTAAAAAATAATGTTTAAGCAATATATGATATTCGCCTCTTTCATGATAAAAATATTTAATTTATTTGGTATCGAAGATTGTCAAATTAAAACTAAATATCATCTCGGCTTGAAATTCATGGAGTGTTATTAGAAAGGAATCTATTTTTTTCCTAAATGCATGCCTAAGTTTTATGAAGACTTAATAAAGAGCGCTTTTATTTGAAAAAAGTGTTGTGTCAACACAAAAATGCATCCGCCCAATTTACACTACGAACTGATATCGCATCCACCCTATTGAAGAAATTCAAATGAAGAGATTATCGACGAAACAGCGGACTATTTTGCAGAGTTCGACAAATCGTACATTTTGGAAGGCATAAAATAGTTGAAAAATCTTTGAGCGAAGTGTATCGAGCTAAAACTAGACTAGACTGAAAAATAAATCGATTTTCGATCAAAAAAAAACAAAATTTCATTTATAAAGCACCTGATTTTTCACTCCATCCTCGTTTAATGTTATTTCCATAACCGTCACGAATCTGTTTCCGCGTAATGTGTATTTTTTGCATATTTATACTTTTTGTAATATATTTACATAATGCATTGAACATGTAATTTTTTAATTAAAAAGTGATTAAATGTCACTGCTACTATTCCTGCACCTGTTCATATATTGGGTGTACCCATGAGTAATATTGTTTTTTTCAAATTGTAAAAACCTTCCCATCTATTGGCAATAATTTAACTTAATCTAACAATAAGCTATATTCTAATCAAATTATTTGATATTTAGTATGGTTACTGTTAAATTTTGAAATATTTATTTGAACCCTATAAGAATATCAGAGAGCAAGGTGTGATCAAGTCTCTAATAATGATAGCTTATGAATTTCGAAAGCATAACAATGACAGTAATGCCAGTAATGTTGTTTATCCTCAAGCCTTGGACAGCAGAATATGTCAGCGTTGGTTTATAAAATGTATAACGATTATTTCAATCTTTTCGAAGGTATAAAATATGGAAGAGCGGCTGTTGAGTTTCAATATCCAGTAATTAGCCACAAAATTTAAAACTTCATTGTCCAGAGAGAATGGTGTTTAAAGAAACTAAACAAGGTATGAAGAAAAGGAATGTGGGAGCCATATCAACTTTCAGTTGAAAACACAATTCATCGTGTAACCATCTGCAGTACACTTTTGTTCAAGTTAGACAGAAATCCTGTTCTTCAACAAATTGTTACTGGATATTAAAAGTGGATTCTACTGCAGTTAACATAAAAAAAGCAATGGTTAACAGCAGGACAAGCAGCTTTGCCAACTCCAAAGCCAGATTTCTACTCCAAAAAGGTCTTATTGTCAGTATAGTAGGATTTTACAAGAATTATTCACAAACAAATTTGTGTTCTTGGTTTGATAAAATAAACATGGCTTTGATTCAAAAACTTCCAAGACTGATTAATGCAGAATGACAAAACAAAACTTTATAGCGTCAAAATCACTATGAAAAAATCAGAGTTAGGCCGGAAAGTACTTCCTCAGCCACCGTATTCTCCTGCTGTTGCGCCATTAGTTTATCACCTTATCAGATCTATGGTCCATTTTATTCATTACAAATTATTTCCTACTGCTACAGCTATGAAAACTGGACCAGATCTGGTCTGGCCCCGATTGCCTCTCCGAACTGCTTTCCTTGCGTTCGTCTAGAGCTCGGCTGATGACGGCTGAAAGGCTAGAAACCGGTCCCGAGAGACACGTGATGTCGCATGGTTGACAGTTCGGCGAAGGCGATCGGTGGCACCGGCGATCGGTGGCACCGGCGATCGGTGGAGAAAGGGTGAAATATTTTTTCTCCACGGTTCCGTTACGCTACCTTGTGGGCATATATATATATATATATATATATATATATATATATATATATATATATATATATATATATATATATATATATATATGTATGTATATATATATATATATATATATATATATATATATATATATATATATATATATATATATATATATATATATATATATATATATATATATGGCTCAAGTTTGTTTAAAACTTCTGGCAGAGGGAACAATCGTTCAGGTATTCCACCAATGTTATAAACGGCCATGTTCAATCAGCTATAACTATAAAATATTCTTCTAAATATTATATTGGTTATATTGCTGAAAAAATTATATAAGCGTTATATTGCGGAAATATGAGATTTTGATTTTGACATTGCTTCCAGATACGTCCTAACAACGGGCTGCAATGATTCGGTTACATAATGGGGTACATGTAAACCTCTGCTCATGGTTAGCAGAGATGGCCTACTTTCCAAACATATAATTGCTATATTATAATTTCTGGTGCGGTAGCTGTATGTCATTCTAAAGTTGAATTCCACCTTTCACCTCGAGAATGTTTGCCCCTTTACATCCATCATGACAAAACAAAATCTAGGCTCATCGCTAAAGAAAATAAAATTCCATTGCAGGTCCCATGTTGTAATAATTTAACACTATTCCAACCGACGCATCTTATAGTTAATGTACGAGAAAGCGCCCTATAAGGACCATAAAAAAGCATCTCAATCATGCGGATCTCGATTAACAATTATCCTCTAAACATTCCTACCCATAGCTGAACAAGAATATCACGTAAAGTGCGTTTCAAGATATAACGTTGACTGTTTGGCTGCAATAAACTCTTAACAACCGTTGCCGTAATGAAACCCGGCAAAGTTGCAAGAAGAACAGGTAAAAAATATAATTTTTTAAGTTTAAAAGTTTAAAAGTTTTTAATTTTATATGTGGTTTAGTAGTTTCAAAATATTTTAGTTTAGTTCGCAGTGCAGAACAGTGCAGTTCTATAATTTCAATCATATTTTCTATTATTCCAAATGTGCTAAAAATGTGGCGTTCTTGGCAAGATAATGATCATTGTACCTCCGATAGTGCTAACTTTAAAGGAAAACATTTATCGCCTGATGCTAAGCAAATTGTTAAAAATGTGTATGGTTCTTTATTGAATAGGGGACTTAATGTAAATGCAGCCGCAGCAGAAATGTCTTCATTAACGAAACCTCCATTGTCTACAGTTAAAGATATTGTGACGAAGCCAATTAAAGCCAAAAAAGTTCGTAGTGATTCTGGTAAAAGCAAATGTGTTGACGAAAGCGACAAAGACTTAATTCGAAGCAAAATGTATTCTATGTATGAAGAGCAAACTATGCCTACATTCCATTCATTGCAACAGCGACTAAGGAAAGATAAAACCAACATTCTTTGCAGCAGAACTAGCCTCCGGAGAATATTATCTCAAATGGGTTTTGCATATCGAACCATTAATAAAAGACAGGTATTAATGGAATCACAACGATTGCGACGATGACGGTTTGACTACCTAAGATCTACAAAAAAATATAGATTAGAAAATCGTCTCATTTTCTACCTTGATGAAACATGGTTTGATACACATGAGACGCTAGCAAAAGGATGGGTAGATATATGAAGAAAATGCTAAACCAAAGCCCCAGCGAACAAGGGAAAAAATACAATTTTACATGCTGGTTCCGAGGATGGATGGGTTCCAAATTATTTACGGTGGTCCTCCAAAACATTCAGCATACATCATTCATCATTCATCATTTCATTCAAACATTCATCTTTGAACTACCATGACGACATCAGAGCAGAACTCTTTGAATATTGGTTTATAAATAGCCTTTTGCCCAATATGGAAAGGAATCCCTAAGGAAAGCATAATTGTAATAGACAATGAATGCTAGTTATCATAACCGCCAAAAAAAAAAGTTCCTAATGCAAATAATACTAAATTGGAAATTCAGAACTATATGTTAAAAAACGATATACTTCGAAAATACGTATAAAAAATATGTCTAGAAAGACATTTAATATTAAAAAAGAATATGTATGTGACACCATTACTGCCGATATGGGACATACGATTTTACGCCTTCCAGTATTTGTAATCCAATTGAGCATATGTGGCATCGGGTAAAATCCAACGTTAGAGCAGAAAACATTTCTCCGACTCTAAGTGCAAGTGCTGCAAAATGAATTAGGAATGTTGTAGATAGTATTCCCAAAGAAAGTTGGATAAATTCAATTAACCATGTTATTAAAATAGATTACTATGTAAAAAAGATTCCTATGTATTATTTACTAATAATATAAAAACACTTATTATTAATGTAGATCAAAGTGACAGTGACTTAAGATATAATTTTTATTATACTAATAGATAAATTTATTTATTTATTTATTTCTTTTTTTTTGTATTAATAAATTCAAAATACACAAACCAATAAACAATGTTTTAGTCATACATAATAATAATAATAATTTAATCATGAACCACTCATGAACCACCACGCCGGTTCTGGCACCTTTTTAGAAACTAGGAATTTTTTTATTGAGATTTATTGAGGCAATTAACATTTTGTCGAAGGACAACGAAATATCTTGAAACGGACTATACTTCCCAGATATTTCCATGCCATTTCGTGCAGCAAGAAGTCTAAGATCCCTTTCGTCATTCCCTTGTTTATTGAACTGCAGTACACAAGTCTAGTCTCTACTAGGACAGTTAACAATCCAAGTTCTAAGGTTAACAAGTTTCTTTTTATATATAGTAGGTATATAAAATGTTATTAAACAAGAACTATATATTTTAAACTGGAATGAATACAAAACGGTATGAGATATCAACGTGATTTTTTTTAATTTTAAATATTGGCTAATGGCATTTTTATTTATAAATAATTTCATGTAAATTACCTCCTCTGGATTTTCTTTTATTCTATTCTGGAATAACAATTTTTGATTACATTGCCACATAAAGCGGCATTTATTTCACCAATGACACGAATTATGTTGGTTTTAAAATCATTGAGTGTTTGTGGTTTATTGGTGTAAAGCCATAATAATTTCACATACCTCCAGAGAAAAAAGGCTAATGGAGTTATATAGCATGATCTTGGTGGCCAGGTAACATCGGCATTTCTTGAGATTAAACGGTCATAGAACTTTTCTCTCAATAAATTGATTGTGTCACGAGATGTATGGCATGTTGCACCATATTGTTGAAACCACACGTCATCCAGATCAAAATCATCCAGTTCATGCCAGAAACAATCAGTAATCATAATTCTGTGGCGTTATTTATTGACAGTAATTGCATTTCCATTTTCGTTTTCAAATAAGCACGATCAAATTACACCTCCAGACCAAAAACTACACCAAATTTTTGTGAATGTAAAGGTGTTTCAAGAACAGCGTGTGTGTTTTCTTCACTCCAAATGCGAGAATTTTGCTTATTTTCAAAGCTATTTAACCAAAAATGAGCTTCATCGCTGAAGATGACGTTTTCATGAAATAATGGATCTGTTTCAAGTTACTCTAAAGCCCAATCTGCAAAATATCTACGCAACAAACGGTTATTTGGTTTGAGTTCTTAGGTTAAATGAGTACCATTCACATTCAAATCTTTATGAAGAATATCCATGTAGTGCCATAAGAAATCCAAAGTTCTTGAGAACGACTGTAGTTGACTGCTCTGGATGTTCATTCACACTAAGATTCATAGCATAGATGTTTTCAGCAATACGTTTATGTTTTTGACGGATTGGATTCTTATCATCACAAATACTACCTTTTGATTGGCACTCTGTAGGTCGATTATGTCGATCATGAATCTCAGGCAAGGCGCTAAACGTAGCCCGAATAGATTCATTATTTTGATAATAAATTTAAACAATTTGTACCAGGTTTGAAAATATGAAACCGGAATTTGCCCACATATGACCCTAGCTATCATGTACATGACAGATTTTTTACTTACAACAATACAAGTTTCAGACAACAGCATAATTTCTAATAGCGTTGAACATGTCGAATTTTGTGCCTGGAAACTACGATTTGCGAAAAGCATTGATTTTCTGTTGCCATTTGAAGAAAACCGCTATAGAGTTGCATCGAATGCTTGTCGAAGCTAACGGTGAGGAGACTCTTGGTCAATCACAGTGCTCTGAATGGTTTAAAACATTTAAAAGTGGCAATTTTGACATGAGAAACGAAGAGCGAAGACCACCGAAAACGGTGTGGAATGAGGATGACTCTCAAACGCAACAACAACTCGCAGATCAATTAAATATGAAACGAGAAACCGTCTCTATACGTTTGAAAGTCATGGAAAAGATCCAGAAGATGGGAAATTGGGTTCCACATGAACTGAATGAAAGATAGCAGGAGAGCTGTAAAACCACTTACGAAATATTGTTCGCCAGGTACAAAAGAAAGTCATTTATCTATCGAATTGTGACTGGCGATGAAAAGTGGATATATTTTGGGAATTCTAAGCGTAAAAGATCCTGGGTAATTCCAGGCGAACCATCGACATGGACTTCAAGGCCAAATCGCTATGGACGGAAGACAATGCTCTATGTTTGGTGGGAGCAGAAGGGTATGATCTATTATGAGCTGCTAAAACCTGGCAAAATCATTAATACTGAACACTACCGACAATAAATGATGCATTTAAATCAAGCTTTGCGTAAAAAATGATCCGAATATCAAAAATGGCAAGACAAAGTGATTTTGCTTCATGATAATTCACAATCACACACAGCAAAACTGTTTAAGGAAGCGTTTGAGACGTTTAATGGGGAAATACTTTCGCATGCGTCTTACTCACTATACTTGGCTCCGTCCGATTACTGCTTATTTGCATCGATGAGTCACGCACTTGCTGAGCAGCGCTTCACTCCTTACGAAAATGTACGAAAATGGCTCGATGACTGGTTGGCCTTAAAAGAGCAGCAGTTTTTTGGCCTGTCATTCGCAAATTGTCAGACAGGTGGGAACAATGTATAGCTAGCGATGGGTAATACTTCGAATAAAATGTTTTATCAATTTCATACAATAAACGTGTATTTTCTATACAAACATTTCGGTTCATAATTACATATCTGGTATATACTGTGCAACTCTACAAATTTTCATGATGATTTGTCAAACAATACTAAATTTAAATGTCGATTTTGGTGTGAATAAGAAAAAAGAATGGCTGCTTTGACATTTTACAAAAATATGTGGTACTAGTTTGATAACCATTTATATATATGGTAATAGTAAGGAAATATTTAATTAAGAAATTCGCAAACAACACACTACGGAAAAGTTCCTTTTTTAAATCTCTAAAATATCTATTTGCATTATGTATAATAATCAGAATCAATCATATATACAGTACACAATTTCCTACTATGGTGTTAATTAATATAAATGATTACTGAGATGTCCCGCTTTAACGTGAAGTTAATATTTGGTTGCAGGAAGTAGTTAATAATTGAAAAACATAGAATTTTGTCATAAACCATAAATTTTTGTCAATGTGTATGATTAAAATGATGGTCAAAAAGTAAGGAGTGTGCTTTACATATGGATACAGCCATTTTTATTAAACATCTTAAAATTCATTGAATTCTTAAAATTCGTATCAAAATTGTTGGTCTGTAATGATAAATTTATCGACGAAAGGATTTTCATTAAATTTTGTTTAAAAAACGAAAGTTCTTGTGCTGATTCACTGAAAATATTAAAAAAGTAGTGCAACGTTAAAGTTATGATACAAGGACTTTAGGGATGACAGAGAGACAGTTAAAGGTGAACTTCAGGAAAACTTTCTGTCTGCCAATGCAGAACATGTAAAAACGATCTCCGCGTAAAGCGGGTATCTCAGTAATAATTTATGTTAATTAACACGATAGTGGGAAATTGTGTACTGTACATATGATTGATACTGATTATTATCCATAATGCAAAAATATATTTTAGAGATTTAAAGAAGGAACTTTTCCGTACTGTGTTATTCTTGATTAAATATTACTTTATTATTACCATACATATAAAGGGTTATCAAACTAAAACTATATATTTTACTGCCAAAATCGACATTTGTATTTAGTATTGTTTGAAAATTATTCAGTTGCCCAGCGTATACAAATTGTTCAAATTTATTGCAAAAATAATTAGTCTATTCGGAGTTACGTCTGCTTTATGATCAACATAAACGTACCAAACGTGATCAACAACATGACGTACAGGACTTACTATATACGGGACGTACAAATGGTAGTGTTTGTAAAGCTAATAATCCAACCCGTCAAAGACTTAAACGTATTACTGAAAATATCGATGCTGTGAACCAAAGTGTGAATGAAAATCCAGAATAATCAATTACACGTCGTTCTCAAGAACTTTGGAGTTCTCATGGCACTACATGGAATATTCTTTATAAATATTTGCATTTCACGGCGTATAAAATTCAGCTAATCCAACCATGTAAACCAAATATCCATTTGTTGTAGATAGAAATTTTGCAGATTGGGCTTTAGAGTAACTTGAAACAGATACATTATTTCATTAAAAAAATAGAATCATCATCAGCACCGATGAATCTCATTTTTGGTAAAATGGCTTCGTAAATAAGCAAAATTTCGTATGTGGAGTGAATAAAAACCACATGCTGTTCTTCAAACACCTTTACATTAACAAAAATAACATTCGGTGTGGTTTATGGTCTGGAGTTGTACATGATTCGTTATTCGAAGTGTTACCAACTCCACGCTGCTGTAGCTGCCAAAGAGCTAATCACAGAGCTCAGACTTTAGTTTATAACATTGTTTACAAGTGTACGAAAGCACATCATTCTACGTCGTAAATGAAAAGAAATATTCGTAATGGAATTCAAACGTAATAGCGTATTTGGCAGGAAAATCACAACCTGCTATTGTTCGTGAGCTATATTATTTACGTGTTAATAAAATGTTTGTGTATCGAACCATTAAACATTACAATGATATTGGTAGCATCGCAAAACGCCATGGAGGTGGTCATAAAAAAGCAGTCTCACTCGAAATGGTTCGAAAGGTAAGGGCACGAATTGAAAGACGAAAGGAAATCCACGTCAGAATGGGGCAAAATTGGCTAAACAGCGGAATGTGTCCGATTCAAGCGTACGCGCATACTAAAATATGAACTTAAGTTGAAGCCTTACAAGATACAAAAAATGCCAGATTTAACACCTGCAAAAAAGGCAACAAGACTTCAGCGATCAAAGACATTGAAAAGCACGCACGCAAGTGGCGCTATCGAAAATTTGGTATTTTCTGATGAGAAGTTTTTTACTGTTCAGCAATGCGTAAACAATCAAAACGATCGTGTGTGGTTGCAGGGAATGTCCAGCGACAATTTGGATAACCGAGTTATTTTGCGTACACAAGCGACTGATATGTGATGGTTTGGACTCCTGCAGCTGCAAATGGTCGCTCTCCGCTTGTTTTCATCAATCAGGGCGTAAGTGAACCAGCAAGTGTACCAGCAAAAGGTGTAAAACGATGGGTTGCGTTGATCTCTTGGACACACAAACAATTTGGTTCTAACCGTTGGACATTTGTACAGGACTCGGCACCATTCCATAAAGCTAATTTGACACAACAATTTTTACAAAAACACATTCCACAGATCATTTCTTCGCAACAATGGCCTCCATACTCACCAGACTTGAATAGAATGGACTTCTCCATATGGTCTATTTTGGAGGCTAAGGTATTAACAAAAGAATATGAGAGTTTGAACACATTAAAGTTAGCGCTTCATCGGGAATGGCAGCGGGCGATGCATTCATAGGAAGACTGGATGTCATCATACACGCCATAGGTGGCCATATTGAACAGTAAGATGTTTTTCATGAAACAAAAATCGAGGATCTCGTACTGAATAATTGCCGATACAGTCTTGGAGACATTGTAGATATTACATGAATGTCATTTGGGTCAATTCAACTATTTTTGAAGAACAATTTACACTTGTCTCGTGTGTCTTATCGTCTTGTTCCGAAAACACTGATTTTTGAAACATCGTCGGGTTGGATGATCACATTCTGAAATGCGAAATAACTGCTGATGAGACATCGCTTTATAAACTAGAAATAGCTTAATACTCAAAAACCACGTCAAAGCCGGTCATGTTCGTTATGTTATCTATTTTCTTCGATTATCGTGATATTGTTCACAAAGAGTTCCTTTCAACTAGTCAAAAACTTAATACCGAATATTATTTAAGCGTTATGCGTCACTTACATAAGTGTAAATAATGCACAATAATAGCACAATAATTGCACAATAATTGCACAATAATTTATCGTTCCTCAAGCACCTTCTTCACCGATATGGCACCGTGTAGCTTTTTCTGGTCTCTCAATTGAAGAAATATTTCATGGACGCCGTTTTGAATTCATAGAAGTCATTTAAGGGAATACGTTGGCTGCACTATAGGAAACAGCTGAAATCGAGAATAAAAATTGTTTCTAATAGATGTTTTGGTTAACAATGTCAACTTTTTCGCAAAATTTCAGCGGTTATTTCCAAAATAAATTACATTAATAATCAAAGTAATGGCCATAGTTAGCTATTACTTTTTCCCATCTTTCTGTCTTTTTGAGGCCAATCATTCATCAAGCCAAATTATCATTTATTCGTAAAAATTTAAGTGTTCTGAAAGTCCGTGCTGCATCGATCGAAATAAGTGGTAGTTGGAAGGGATTCCGGTGAATAAGGCAGGTGGAGTAGGATATCCAAATCGTTTTCCAAATAATTTTTTATATATTTTGCAACATAGGGCTGATAGAGACCTTCTATCCATGTATATTGTGCACTGGTTTTGATGTTGAAGGCTGACCTGGGGGTACTCTTAATTTTTTGCGCTTTGGGTTGTCAAAGTAGATCCAATTTTGATCACCTGTCACAACTCGATGCGAGAAATCTTTTCTTTTCTGTGACTTTCATAAGTGATTTTTGGCCTTTCACAATGTTTCTTTCTTTCAATTCATATAGAACCCAGCAATATTCGATGCTACTGCTAATTGTTTCAAAGTATGAGTTGAGTTTTCATCCCATAATGCTTGCAAATTTGCATCTTCAAACTTTTTCAGCTGTCCTGGACGCTCTTTTCTTTTATATAAAAATCACCACTTTTGGAGCGTTTAAACGATTGTTCACAAGTTTTATTGGTTAGATTATGTTCACAATAAGCTTCAACCAATAACACAGGTCGACATAATTTTTGTAACATTGATGAGAATGCTCCTTTAGCGTTTCATTTAGGTAGTTATTAAAACACCTTTTCAAAGAAATGGACAAGAACATCCCATTTTCAAGTAGCTGCTTCTCATTTTTATCATGACACATTGAAATTATTTGTACCTGACTTTGGACTGGAGAATGTAGGAATTACCACAAGTTTGTAGAGGGGGTACTTCCACATTATTTTATGGACCTTTAAGAGCTGTTTTATTGTTTTCTATAGTTTAGTTTGTTTCTGTCCCGTTTACAGAACAATCAAGTCGGTTTTATATAAAATGACAAGTTCTAGTGATCAATTTTGCAAAAATCCAGCAGATGAATTTTGTTATGTATGCGGACGATTTATTTTAAAGTCACAAGCTAGATCTATTTCTGAGGAAGTAAAAAAAGCCGATCTTTTATATTTTAAGTGTCAAATTGAACATCAAGATAAAAGTTCGAATCCTCATGTTTACTGTATGAGTTTCATCTAAATTTAGCGCAGTGGATGCATCGCAAGAAAAATTCTATGCTGTGTGCTATTCCTATAGTGTGGAGAGAACCCACTGACCATGTAAGTAATTGTTACTTTTATATCACTAAAATAGAAGCGATTTTAAAAAAGCAAAGGGACAAAAATCAGTTTTCAAATATACCTTCTGAATTTAGACCAGTTTCTTCTAGCCAGGAACTAGCGGAATTGCACCTTTAAACCTGGACAATATGTTTTCCGGTGATTTTAATTCTTCATCAGGATCTGATCCACCATTTCCTGAGAACACCAGTTTTGACCAACATTTTTAACAACTGCCAGTGAACCTCACGTAACAACTCAAAATAAATTAAATTATTTGGTACATGACCTGGGACTGTCAAAACAAAAATCGTAACTTCTTCGTTCCAGACTTCAACAGTGGAACCATGTTAGATAAAAATGCAAGTGTTTCACTTTACCGAAAGCGGAATGTAACATTTTCAACTTTCTATAAAATGGCTAGTTTTGTTGGGATATTGATGGTATAATGAATGAGCTTAATATGGAACATGTACCTTCCGAGTGGCGTATATTCATATATTCCTCGAAATACAGCCTAAAAGCAATCTTGCTTTGTAATGGAAACAAAAAAACCATCTATTCCTTTAGCCCATTCAGCGACAATGAAAGAAACCTATGGCCTTAGCAACCATATTAAATTAAGTTAAATATGAACAGTATCAGTGGGATATTTGTGGGGATTTAAAAGTGATAGGTTAGGAGGTTGGTTGGAGGTAGGTTGCTAGGATTTCAAGGGGGTTTTACAAAATATTGCTGTTTTTGTGTCTATGGGACTGACAGAAAAGAACATTATTGTAAGAAAGATTGGCCTCAACTTCCTTTGAACCTGGTACTTCAAACATAAAATATGCCCCCTAATTAACCCAAAAAGGTGCCTCTTCCACCTCTCCATACTAAGCTTCGAATAATAAAAAACTTTGACAAAGCCATGGACAAAGAAGGGTAGGGATATAATAGTATGGTTAGGTATTAGGTACAATTGTATGGTACCTAAAAGAAATAGTTCATCAATTAAGTGATACATAAACTAAATGAATCTCAAAAAAGGAAGCTGATTTCCATTCTCAATAAAAATTAAATGAAAAGAAATTGGCAGCTTGGAAGTGTTTTGTAAGTGTCGTGAAAAAATTTCTGGACAACAAGAAAGATATATGAACTCTTGAAGGCCTATGAAATATTAGGGTGTTGCATGCCCTTAAAAATTGCATTTTTTACCTTCCATTTGGATCCGGAAAATGTGGGTGCAGTAAGCGACGAACAAGGAGAGAGGTTTCACCAGGACATCAGGGCGATGGAAGCATGATACCAAGGACGCTGGAACCCATTCATGTTGAGCGACTATTGCTGGTTTTTAAAAAGAGATGATGCTACAGAACACAAGAAAAAAAGTGAAAGTTTTTGTCGCTGTGTGACATCTCATGTAATATATTTTTATTCACATAATCCTCAGTAAAGTGTTTGTATAGATTAAACACGTTTAACATGTTTATATTAAATAAATATTAGATTGTAAAAATATGTCGTCTCCTTTTTTTCCCACCACTGTACTGTTTTTTCCCAAAACTGTACGTGTTACAGTAATTAGCTTATCATTTTCATCAATGTTATCTCAAAAAGTTTAAATTTGTTTACATGTGTAATCGATCATATTCAGCAGCCGTTTTGTTCAAATGAAAGAAAGTTATTAAACTTCCCCACAAAACACCTTTTTCTAGTGCATCAATCGACATATTCAAAGCTATGAAACTATGTCTTTCCTTTGTCTACCCTCCAAAAACTATAGTCTATATTAACAAATTTATTAGTTCCATCAACGCCAAATCGACATTATTAACCGAAACACCTGTTAAGACTAACAAGAACGTTTAAATAAGTGTATTACAGTAAACATTTGGATGAATAAATATATAGCTTATGTATTATTTAAAAAGTAACCTTACTTTTTGATCATAGAATACGTTTAAACCATTGGTTCGAATAGCATAAAAGAAGCTTCTTAAAAGACACACATAATCAATACAGAAAATATAAAGAACATGTTCTTACTTCAATATAAGGAATCATTATTGAAAGACCAAACAAAGAACTACCGCTCGGTTTTTTTCCAGCTAACATTTTCACGATCATTAGAAGATTAATTTTCTGTTTTCGAAAGCCGATCGGCGCGCTTCGCTACGCCTCTGGCTGTCGGTTTTAAAATCCGACCATTGCGTGTCTAATGAATTTGTAATTACACTTTACAAACCGGTAAATAAATTTTTCCCAGCTTCGACGAGTAACTTTAGTCGTAGTTTTCGACATCGCCAAGCGCCAAGTATAAAATTCACTTTGGGACAGTTCACCACATTATTGCGACAGAACGTAGGAGTGCTTTTTTGCCTCTACGACCTGTCTACATGTTTTTTGTCTTACTAATGTCGACATCATTCTTTCGGTTTTTGAAATTGTTACGTAATTCCTAAATATTGGCATATTGTTTCGTAAAAAGTAATTTTATATACAGGGGCAAATAACTTTCGTAAATGTAACCGACCATTCTTCACATCATCTGAAGGAAAAAAGTTCCTTACAACAAGGGTTAAAAATATAAGAGTTTCCGCGAAGAAAACTTGCAAAATTATAAAAATCAAGCTATCATAACAATTAACGTTTAAAGTAATTATGTGAAAAAGCTTACTTGACAAATATTAATTGGTTATTACTTAACGAATAAGCTACATATATACTAATGAATATTTTTTAAAACATTTAAACAATCACATGATACATCAGACAATGTCAACGTGACAACGTCGCCTGGATTCAAAATAGCGACAAAAATAATTTTAGAGTATGTCAGTGTATATAAGTTTCATTTAAATCAGACAATATATTCTGTACGCGAATATCACAATATGCGTCTTATTTACGAAAAAGCTCCTATTAAGAAGAACACATTTTTGCAGCTTCCAACGAGATTAAAAATATGCCAGGACTGTTTCCATATGTTCGGGAAAACTGTGAACATTTTGAACACAATTTAATACATCAATTAATCAGTTTAAAACATGTTATAGTGTAAAAATTAGTGGTAATAATTTCAACTTTGAGATTAAACATCAATAATGTGTAAGTATTTTGTTTTTGACAAAAGATAACATCAAATTTATGCCAAAAAATATGATATTTTATTTTCAAATAATGCCTTAAGAGGCTAATAAAACAAGAAACTGAATTTCCTTTGATCGAAATGGGACGTTGCCAATTGTTATGAAAATTTTTAAAGTTTTGACCAGTTTCCCGCGGAAAAGGCTGCATTTTCGATAAATGTTTTAAGGAAATCTTTTGTTAAAAATGATGTAAAACATCATTGGTTACATTTTCAGTTACAGTTTCGTTGTACAGATCACGTTCACGGTCCGTCAAAAGGTTGGGTTTCTATAAAGTTCCTCGGGCACAGTTCGGTTGCGAGGTTTTTTTGCTCGAAGTGGGTAATAATACACCTAATTGTTACCTAGAGTTTTAGCGTCATCTGATGGCTACTTTGTTTACAGCTATTGGTGAGGTTAGTCAACCTCAGGTGTTGTCTGAGATTTTTATAATAGACAAAACATTTTTTGTTGTCAATTTTGTGTCGTCACCGAAATTTTATATTAATCATCGAAAATGTTCGATAATGCGCAGGAAATGAGTGAGCTTCATCGAAAACATGCGACATCGAAGAAATGCGAGAAAGGTTTTAATACTTGCCTCGTTCTGGTCGATCTTCAACGTATTCGACTATCATGAACAAAGTAAAGGAAATGGTGATGGAAAATCTTTATTCAAATTTAAGAGAGATAGCTCAGTATCTGGGTTTATTTCATGAATCCCGTCATACCATTCTAGCTGAATTTTATTCAAAAAGAAAACCGCAAGTAGGTTGCTGAAAACAAAAACTTGATGCATATGAAACGTATGTCATAACGGATAACAAGGTGTAGGTTTATGAATTTGACATGCAAACTAGGCAACAAGCTCTGAAATGACGCTTCGATGACGAGCCAAAACCGAAAATGCTATGTCGAAATCGCTGAAAATCAAATCATGTGACTGTTGTTTTAGACTATTATAGTGTTGCTCATTCGAAATTCCTTCCGGAAGTGCAACAAACAATATTATCTGAACTTTGTGAGTCACAGGGAGAGAGAGAATGTTCACAATCCCATATATTCATACTAGTATGGGAATTTTTTAACAACTCAACGATGTCATCGCCTAAGTACTGTGACTTTATTTTTCTCAGAACTCAAATTTCCACTTTGTGAAAGAGGTTTTAAGTCCATTAAAGCCATAAAATAACAATCGCAGAAGGAGCGGAAGGCATACCATCTAATTTTTCTCAATTAATAAGGTATCAACTTTCTTGACAAACTTTGACATTTATTTATGAGAAACTTAATATTTGAAGTAACCTTTCTCACTTTCTACACACTTTTGTCACCTCTTAGGCAAATGTCGAATCCCAGATCGAAAACAAAATTATTTTGATATGCTAAAGTCACTAAGGTTTTTTTTGACTTTCTCAAGAAGTGTGAAGGGCTATCGATGTTGCAGCTATCAGAAAATTTGAAAATCCGAATGGGCCAAGTCTGGAGAATACGTCGGGTGCGATAAAATTCTAGTGCGTTGTATTGAGGCAAAATGACTTCCCTTCTTACCTTATCAGTTTAAGGTCTATTTTCCTCCAGATCTTCACTAATACAGATCAGTTGCAGTTTACAGTAGTGCTTCCAATTCTTCACCATTCATTTTTTTACTGTCTCGGATGTTTTGCATCATTTATGTCAACATTTTAATTTCGACATTATTGAAAACACTTCTTACCAGTACTGTACGAAACAGCATTATTTCCCAAAGCCACACAAATCATGTTCAAAGTTTCGGCATTTTTTATGTTAAAAATTAGAAGGTAAAAAGAAGGCAGTACCTCAAATGCTGCTTTTCGAACAACTTCGCATCTACAACCAATATTTCAGGTTATATTCACAGGAGGCTCATATATCATTCCTTGTTTCGAAGCTGAATGGTGGCACTTTAAAATAACTATACAAGAGGAAATTCTGATTCGAATCGGTCTTTCAGTCGATCAAAGGTATAGGCTGAGAACTTAGTTGAGGACCTAACAATACATGATCTTTTAGAGCAATACCTTGATATATATCTTCAACGTTGTACAGTATGGTACGAGAGTTGTATGTATGTACTATGTACTATTTATGTATACGGAATTGGCAACAATGGTGTTGCTAGGCGCCATCTGTAAAGTTTGACATTGTTGACTATGTACAATGTTGTTTAGTGACTTCATCACATTTCATCTCAGTCAAAAAATGGAATTAACTCGTGAGAATTTTCGTGCGATGATTTACTATAGCTTTCAACGTCGATTGTCTCAACAACAGTGCATCGATCAACTCACTTAGACTTTTGGCGATGAAGCACCATCTAAAATCACTGTACTCACACTACACATCACTGGTTTAGTGAATTCAATCGTCGTTCGCTCACGGACGAATTTAAAGAAAGTCGTCCAAAATCGGTTGTTGTGCGAGAAAACATCGATATTGATAAAGTATGACAAGTATACACAAGCTTTTACATAAACATTTAGCCGTGAAAACAATTTGTGCTCGTTGGATCCCGCATAATTTGACAATCGTTCAAAAAAAGGTTCGTGTCGATTGGTGCAAAGAAATGCTCAAAAAATACAATCATGGTGCGTCAAAAGCCTTGTATAACATCTACACAGGTGACGAATCTTGGATATATATGTATGAGCCCGAAAGCAAAACAGCAGTCGACTATATGGGTCTTTCAAAATGAGCGAAACCCAACAAAGGTTGTTCAAGCAAGAAGCACTTTGAAACAAATGGTTGCCTGTTATTTGGGATAAATGGGCATGTAGCTACAATGCCACTAGAAAATCGTAGAATGGTCAATTCTGAATGGTACTCAACCATTTGTTTGCCAGAAGTTTTTGAAGAAAACAAAACCAGTGACGCAGGATCATCATCCTTCACCATAACAACGCGAGCTTTCACACATCGGACCGAACAACTCAATATTTGATCGGTCAAATCATCGAATTGATGGGTCATCCGTCTTATTGGCACCCAATGATTTCTTTTTATTTGTGTCCGTAAAAAATATACTACGTGGTCAACCATTTTCGATACCAGAAGAAGCGGTTGGCACGTTCAAAATTGTTTTGGAGTTTCAGTTGTTTTGGAGATACCTCAGTAGGATCGAAAAGTGCTACGAAAAAAAAAACGTAAAACCATTTTTAATGATAAATATTTGTTTTTATTTATTATTCCGGATATTATTCCTTCAAAAGAGAACAAGTAAGTAACACTAGATGACAGTACTACTTGTTCACTTTTTTATACTATGCATTTTTTGCTTTGCTGTTTATGGCGCTGTTACTAGGCAATTCGCCAGCTCATTTATTTTTTTAGAAATTATAAAATGCACCAACGGGCAACAAACACAAACATCCAACACTAAAACACACACACAAACATCCATGTCAGTCCAATCAGAGCACTCGTACAGTACAGACGTGTTTTTCAAGAGCTCCCATTGGTTATCTACACTGAATTACACCAGGCTGCTTGGTGACGTCACCAACGGTTTTTCATAGTGATATTGATTGTTTTTATTAAAACAATTAATATTACACGGTTTTTAATAATTTTTTCGCATTTCGCGAACTATTTTTGAAGATTTCGCGGCAATCCTACAGCAGGCATAGCCTCGGGGCACAACAAGGCATACTTTTCGGACCTTTGGGTCGCTATTTAGGCACTTTTGGGTGTCTATTTAGAAATTCAAGGTGTTCGGAAGGGTGCAGGTGATATTGGCACACCATCATGGCTTCACGGTTATCGGCTCCGGGTCCGACGAGATAATTGCAAGGCTCCAGGAGGAGCTCGAACAGTCGCTCCGCGACAATCACGGTCTCAATGAAACGATTTTTGAGCTCAAGGAGCTAATCAAAGACCTGAAAAGGCAAATAGCCGATTTAGCTACTAAATTCGACAGGAACGAACAGGAGACCGCCCGCACGGTTCGAACGCGCCGGCCGAAATAAATACCCGATCAACATACCCGATTTAGACACGGGTATGTTGATCGACAGCGACTTCTCGCCTCTCAAACCCCCAAAAGGAACTCCTTCCTCGGTTAAAACGGATACCGTTACCCCCAAACTGAATCATGATGTCAGCGAAGGCGAAATTCTCTCCATCGGTGGAGAATCGTTCGATTCAGACTTCGAGAAATGCGCTGCCAAGAAAAGGCGTCGCATAAAACGATCCAGACGCTCCTCCGAAAAGGAAAGGAACCAAAAGAGACAGTCGCAAAGACGGAAAAAGTACCTCCCGTAGTACTTCGGTCTAAGAACCATTATATGAAGGTAATGACCTTCATAGCCAATGAGAAAATAGGCACGGACAAGGCGCTGAATCGCCCAGAAGGGGTGAAGATTCAGCCAAAGACAGCTGGCGACTACCGCAAGCTGACGGCGTTCCTAGAAAAGGAAACAATTGCTTATCACACCTTCTGTACGAAGAGTGAGAAGCAATTGCACGTATTAATCCGGAATATCGTGGAAACGGTTTCGGAATAAGAAATCCGCGAAGGACTCGTCGATTTAGGATTCACCCCCTCGAAGGTTCAGAGGTGGAAGAACAAGAGCGTGCAACCGCTTGCACTAGTATATGTGATACTCCCCAAAGAGCAAAAGGGAATTCACAACATCAAATACCTGGTCCACCAAAAGACTGTGCTGGACACGACTCGTACCACTCAAGTGTATGAAGTGTGCGGCCAACCACGCTTCAAGGGACTGCAAAAAGCTGAAGAAAGCTCCGGCTAAATGTGCCAACTGTGCAGGTCCGCACCCGGCCAACTCCAAAGCCTGTCCCCAAAGACCCCCGAACAAGAGTGAGGGAAAGAAAAATCAATCGACTACCCCATCCAAACTTCCGCCAAAAATTCCACCCCCAACTTTCGTTTGGGGGACTCAAAATAGTAATAAAGCGCCGGCTTCCACACCGGCCCACTCCTAGGATGGAGGCTCCAAGAATTCAGTTACCGAACTTCACGGTAATGATGGAGCAAATGATGCAGCAGATGGCTGCAATGGTCCAAGAGCAGCTAAATGCTGCACTAGCCATGTTCCAAACCAGCAATGAATAATAAAAATTCGTTGCGGGTGGAACATGGGTGGACATGGAACTCCAATTCTCTGAAGGGAAAAAATTGGAACTCACGGCGTTTCTGGAAGATTACAGCATAGACGTGGCTCTGATTCAGGAGCCTTTCCTTAAACCGAGCGAACGGTTCGGTGTAAGGAACTTCTTCTGTTACAGGGAGAACAGGCACGGGGGTGGCGGCGGAGCGGGGGTGGTTTGATGATTCTCGTCAAGAGAGGAATCAGACATAACCTGGTGCCTCTGGAAGGTAATCTTGTCAACCCATCCTCATGGTACCAGAGAGCTTAAAACTACTTCGATTCAAGTGAAGTTGGCAGGCTCCTGAATAACAACGCTCCATTCATCATTGGAAGAGATTACAACGCCCATAATCGATCGTTAGGTTCGGAGCTGACAAACAGAAGAGGGACTGACCTGCTATCTTTGGCGGAAAGATACGGGCTGAACCTCCTTGTTCCAGACAAGCCATCCCGCTTCCGCAGCTTCTTAGATTTCTTTATCATAAAGAATCTAACGAATCAATGCGAAGTCCAGGTTATCATGAGCTTACCTCGGATCACTACCCGGTAGTGCTAACAATCGGCACCAAGGTGGATACCTTCCCGCCGAGAAAGAATACTAATATCTGTTGCATCTAATATGTCAGACTAATATCTGAGCATTTTTCAGCAGCATTTGCTGGACAGCGGGCCAAACCCGCGTATTGATAACGTTCAGCAGCTTGAGGATGCGGTCGAAAAATTAACCCATGACATAATAGAAGCCACGCAAGCGGCTACTAAAACCTCTTCAGAATCGGACTACCCTGGACATCCCGTTCAAGGTAAAAGAGAAGATTCGCATAAAAAACCGGCTTTACAGACGCTATCACCTGACTGGCGACCCTGAACTCCGGCTTCGTGCAAACAAAGCCAAGAGAGAGTCCCAACGGGCTCTTCAGGAGTTTAGAGACGATAATTCCTGGCGTCAATCGACACGACTGATCGATCGTTATGGAAAACAGCCAAATTCATGGTGGGTAAGGTGAGAGCGCCGGTTCCCGCCTGAGGACGGGTGATTCTCATGCCGTCACCGGAGCGGAGAAGGCGGAGCTCTTTGCCGTAACCTACCAAAAGCAGATGACCTCTCCTCGACCCTCAGTTGAGAAGAGGAATAAAGTTGACAAGTTCAAGCAGGAAATCCTTTCTTACCAAGGAACTCCCAACCCCGGCTACTTGATCAGCCAAATTGTTTCGCCGAAGGTAATATACTATATTATCCGAGATTTGAAAGTCAGAAAAGTTCCTGGTCGCGACCGCATCTCTCCAATGCAGCTGAAACGACTACCCAACAAGCAAATTGCGCAGTTGGCTAACATAGTCAACGCAATTTTCAGACTCCAGCACTTTCCATCTCTATGGAAACATGTCCAAATCATCGTAATCCTTAAAAAAGGAAAAAGCCCACAGGAGCCAAGTAGCTACAGGCCGATCAGCTTGCAAACCGCACCTGGCAAGATCGCCGAAAGAGCTATTTTGCATGCTCTGAACGGTGTTCTGGCCGACAAGAACATTCTGCCGGACGAGCAGTTTGGTTTCCGGAGGAGGCACGCAGCCGTCCATCAGGCGCGTCTCTCGACGGAGATCAGACAGGGTTTCGACAGAATGCGTCATACGGCAGCCGTCTTTCTAGACCTCTCGCAAGCATTCGACCCAGTCTGGCATCTCGGACTCATAGTCAAGATGCTCAGACTCGGCATACCAACCGACCTAGTCAAGCTGTTAGCATCATTTCTGACTGGACGCACTTTCCAAGTGCTCGTCGATAGTGCACTTTCATCAGTCCAGTGAATCGAAACGGGAGTACCGCAAGGTTCCCGTCTTACCCCCGTAATCTTCAATGTCTACATGGCGGACTTTCCAAAAATTCCGCACGTGCAGACTGCATTTTATGCTGATGATAAGGCTTTCTTTACGTCAGCCCACGCGCCCTGTGTGATTACATCCAGGTTGCAAAAGCAGACGTTAAAAGCCTCGAGATGGCTAGTCGAATGGCGACTAGCAATCAATCGCAATAAAACTCAGGTTGTCTTTTTCACTCGAAGACAGCCTTTAATCCGCCAGAATCTTCTTATTCATGGAGTCCCAATCAAGTGGGCCAAAACGGCTCACTATCTGGGACTTGAGTTCGACAAGGCCCTTACGTGGTCTTCACACCTCAAGAAAGCCACCGGAAAAGCATACGGAATGCTCCGTATGCTGTACCCCTTAATCAATCGGAAAAGTAAGCTCACGCTTGACAACCAACTAACCCTGTATAAGTCCATGGTCAGATCAGTCCTTATTTACGGACATCCGGCCTGGTACCCGTTCCTCCCAACTTCATCGATTAAAAGACTTCAGTCTTTTCAATCACGTGAGCTTCGCACAATAGTAAACGCTCCCTGGTTTGTTAGGAACGTGCAAATCCACCGGGAGACAGATATTCCAGAGCTTCAGACGTTCCTGTCCACACTACTGGATAAATTCCTAGCGACGGCGTCCCTTTCGGACAATCCGCTAATCAGAGCCACGGCAGCTTCATTGCCGGCCGTTGCCCCAGAGTGACCGCTCACGTCGGTCATCACAATCTTGCCTAAAGAACGGCAAATAAACCCTCCGGGTAAACGACATTGTCGCGACATCCGGAAAAAACCAGAGAATACAAGTCAGGGCCTTCGGGTCAACTTACCATCCAGGAAGAATAAGTAAGTAACATCCATGCCTGCACCAGGATTTGAACACCCGAGACCCTTCGATTGCCAATTGAGTAACTAACCTACTAGATCACCGCGGTGGGCATACTATGCATTAGGTAAAACAGGAAAATATAGTTCTGACATCTACCTAAAGAGTAACAAATTTATTTTATTACATAAAATTGATACTTTTTTTGAATATATAAAATATATAAAATTGTTTATTGATTTAACGGTAGGACAAGTGATACCATAGTAAAAGTTCTAAATAGCTCATTATTCTGGACAATTAAGGCTGTTTTTGGTTTCATTAAATATAAAAAAAGGAGATTTCTTATACAAAACAAACTGGTAATAACTAAATCGTTGCGTAAGATTTCTAAAAAGCGAAACAGAATTACCGACAAACAGGAATGTTAAAAAAATAAAAGCGTCAGTTTCATGTAACATAAAAAACTATGTCCTGTTGCAACGATGTAGTTAATTGTCTTGAGGTAAATGTTATACTTGGCGCTTAATGTCGAAAATTTAGAGAATTAGAAGCTAATAAAAATGTATTTACTCATTTGTAAAGTGAACAAAATTGAATATTTACTTCAGAGCGAGTACTGTCAAATAACCCAAAAAACTGTTCAGTAACTAAATCTTCTATTGAAACCTTTGGTGTGAAACACTAAACTTAAATAGATTTGACACTAAACACCAAATAATTTGTTTAAATTTTTTGGGGCGCGTTTCGCTAACCATCTTAACATCATAACAATCTACTCGATTGAAAAAAGTAATTTGATGTTTAGTGGTAAATCTGTTTGAATTTAGTGTTCATTATAATATGAAATATTGGTTTAAACATCCAAATTTATTTTACCTCATTCGAAATAGATCCCATTTGATGAAACATTTCTCACAGGCACTTTTCGGTGTGACATTCAGTTCCTTCTGAATTTTGTTTCGTGGTTTAATGGGCCCAAAATATTAGTTACTTAGATTAGGATGAGGGTTGGATCAGTGACAGGGACCATTTAGCGACCATAGTATTTAAATTAATTAAGACGTATGATGGAGAGAGCGAGTGTTAAATACGAGGACACATTTTTGGCTGGTGAAAGAGTGCACGCGTAATGGTGATTGAAGAATGAAAGGGGTAGATAATGAAAGATGTGGAAGAGGAAGAGCAAGAGAAGCGACTAGATCTGATCAGTGATAGATATTTCTCTAAGGTAGAGGAAAGGGGCTAGGAAGGGAGGGTCTGGGAGGTGGCTAGGAAGGGAGAGTCTGGTCCTGATGTTTGTTGAAATGCGACATTCTATCAGAAAGTGACGAACAGTCGGAGGTTCACCGCATAATGAGCTGTTAGGAGATGGATCATTCCTCAAGAGGTGCTGGCGAGTGACAGCACAATGTCCGTATCACTTTCTGAACCAGATGGAGGAGATTCTTTTAGAGGGGAAGGTCGGAAAATTGTTGAGGAAGTAGGTTGTTTTGACTTCTCTCTGCTTATTGTGTTCTTCCAATAGGTTCTAGTGACTCTGTAACTGTTTTCTAACAAGAGATTTGATGAAGGACGGTAGATCGGATGAGATTAGAGTGGGATATGGTGATCTATCTGTGGCAGCTAATTTGGCCTCGATGTCTGTCATTTCGTTTCCTAGTATAACACAGTGACTAGAGATCCTGAGAAATTGAAGAGTGGGTCCAATGGTCCGGATATCCTCAATGAGGTCCAGGCAGCGGAATATAAACGGATTCTATCTCTGCCTCGCAGAGCAACGACTTGGAAGACGTCTTCCACAAAGTAGTAATTCGAGTTTGCGGAATAAAAACAGTTACACAGCGCCATATCTGGCGAATGCACTGCTTGATTGATAGCATTCGCTGAGTTTTTGGTCAAAAATGAGTTGTGTTATAAACTTTTTTAAATAATTTCTGATGTTTACTGTCTTATTTAATGGTCAAGTATGTCAAATTCAATGTTATTTAGTCTATGGATTATTTCACTATATATAACTTTAAAATAAACGTTGTATATATATATATATATATATATATATATATATATATATATATATATATATATATATATATATATTACAGAAATCTTTCACCCTTTCTCCACGTGGTGCCACCGATTGCCTTCGCCGAACTGTCAACCATGCGACGTCACGCGTCTCTCGGGACCGGTTTCTAGCCTTTCAGCCATCATCAGCCGAGCTCTAGACGAACGCAAGGAAAGCAGTTCGGAGAGGCAATCGGGGCCAGACCAGATCAACTGGCCATTTTACGCTACCTTGTGGGCATATATATATATATATATATATATATATATATATATATATATATATATCGTTTTTGCTATATTGAATTGTTCTATCTTTTATCACATTATATATAGTCTATAAGGTTATTGCAAGAGCGATAAGAAGCAGCCTTGAAATATATTTAAACGGACAAGTGGGAGAATACCAAGGAGGGTAAAAAAAGGCAGATCCACTACTGATCAGATCTTCGTCCTGAAAATGATCCAAAACAATACGTATCAAAGGAAACTTAACTTGAAGTTATTGTTCATCCACTTCAAATAAGCCTATGGCTCGGTCATAAGGAGAAAGTTTTACCAAGCATTGAACGTACTCCAAGTCCCGAAGAAGATCATTCAAATGACAAAGATGACACTAAGGAAAACATAATACAAAGTGGTGGTTGAGGGGTGCTTTTCCACAGGAAAATTCGAAGTGAGAAAGGGATTGAAACAAGGGAATCCCCTGTTTACAGTACTTTTTAATGCTGTGCTACGGGTAATACTCCGAGAAAGCGGAATAAGAGCAGGAGGAACAATTTACAATATCAAGAGCCAAATATTAGCATACGTAGACGACGTAGTACTATTGCCAAGAACAACAACAGAGCTAGCAAGAATCTTTAGACTGTTTGAAAAAAAGCACAAGAATATGGCCTCCACATTAATGAAAACAAGACAAAATTCCTTGATATGGGAGAGGACGTGGATGATGCAGAACAAGTTATTATTAAAACGGAACAAAATAAACATTATAAAATTAAAACAGTCAAAGAATTTGAGTATTTGGGAGTTACCATAACCAGCGAAGGCGATGAAATAAAGGGAATTGAAAAAAAGGATAGCAAGGGGAAGCTAATCCGTAGGAGCGTTACACAACACGATTGGATCAAAAAAAAAATAACATGGTCAGCAAAGTTAAGGTTGTACAGAACATTTATTCAACCCACGGTACTATATGGCTATGAATGTTGGGTAATGAATAAAAAAGAAGATGAAAGATTTAATGTATGGGAGCGAAGAATACTGAGGAAGATATTTGGTGTGGTGAAAGTACAGGAGACAATATGGAAAAGAAGAACTAATGCAGAAATTAAACTTCTATACAGAAAACCATCTATAAGTCAGATAGTTAGTTCTTCGAGATTACGGTGGTTGGGTCATGTATTAAGAATGCCAGATAGAAGATGAGCAAAACAAGCATTGTCGCGAGGAGATAGACGAAGAAAAATAAGAGGACAACTAAGCAGGAAGTGGTTGGAGGCATGCAAGGAATATTTAGATTCAGCAAGGGTAGAAGGATGGCAAGATGCAGCCATGAATAGAGTAAAGTAAAGAAACTCTAAGCCATGCTTTATTATTATGTCTAATATGGAATTTATTCACACTTTCCTCTTCCAATTTTATAAAGTTCATCCATTTATTTGCAAAATATAACAATAAGTACGCTAAGTATCAATATATTTTACTAGAATGTAGGTTATATTATTGTCAATAGATGGCATTGTTTTTAAAATTTGAAAAAAAAATAATTTACTTATGAATACACCTATTACATCATCTAATTCAGTCCATATACGTAGAGTTACAGATTGTTACAATGAACGTGGTAGACTCATTACCAATTTTTGTAAACCAAATGTAAGTGGATTATTTAAAATTTTTATCATATGATAGTCATGGAGGACACAAACATTTATTTAATAAAATATATTTTTTGTAGTGATGCATTTTTTGTTCTCTAATATACAATTGATAAGAAATTATTTTGTATATTAAATAAAGTATAAATGTACCCGATAGTTTAAAGATACTGATTGAACTGAAATCTAAATTAATTTTACCAATATAAACCAAAGATGGTTTATAGTCCACTACTATTTTATTTCACATTCACTCTAGGTCTATTGTTACTAATACTTCTAGATTGTTTAGTTTTGGTTTTTCAAATACTTACATAATTCTCCAGTTATCGCCGTTTGCTATTGTATGAAACCTATTTTGTTTTCTAACCGAACCAGAAGCAAAATCAATTATATGAATTTTATAATTACACAAACCTTTTGTTATCGTATCAGTTCTAGTTATACGGGTTTATTTTTGAATAACAATCGTTGAACAGTTTCAAACGTCTATAATTTTGTAGGTGCAATGAAAAGTTTTTATATTGTTCTGTAAAATTTTTGTTAATTTCGATTTGGCTTAATCTGAAAGAGTTCTTTGTATTCTACTCGATAAATGAAAGTCTCCGAATTTTCTCCGTTCATAGTTTTAAAGTTAATAAAAATGATGATTCGTCCATAAATTTTTAGTACATGTAGACATAATTACAAGATTAGTATGACAGGCAAATTAAACATCTACAATCTTCAAGGATGCAGTAAGGTATATGGGATTGAAGACCAATGAGGACAAAACCAAATTCATTGCAGTCATAAATGACCAAAGAGGGCGAGATGTCGGACGGAATATCACCATTGGTGATACTCCGTCCGTTGGATAAGCTTGAGGGTGTAAAAGAATTTCAATACATAGGCTCGATACTAACCGTGAACAATGATTGCAATACATAAATTAGTCGACGTATTATGCTAGGCTATAAATGTTATTTTGGTCTTTCGAAATACCTAGATAACTGCAATGTCTCAAGAATCAGGTCAGAAGCCTAGACATTAACAAAGGTCGATGAATAACTTTTATTGAAAATACTATGGTGGGTAATATGCCAGAATGGCATATGAAAACGCAGGTATAACTTCGAGTTCAGACTCGCTGGTCATAAAGGCATAATGACGTTGATAAAACTTGATAGATTGAGGTGAGCAGGTAATATTAGCAGGCATGAGGCTAACAATCTAGTAAAAAGGGGTATTGAGCGGAAGCTATGGGTTCAAGGAGTAGAGGAAGACCAAGACTACTTTTTAATGATGGCGTAACGGATGATGCGCGAAAGATAGGTTCACCAAATTGGACAATACAAACCAGAAATAGAACCATATGAGGATGGAAGTTGGGGTAGGTCAAGATCCCCGAAGGAATTTGAAGAGGTATTAATTGGGGTTTTTAGAAGACCCGATTCAATAATTTTGGTTATTTACGTAACCAGATAGATAAAACAAAGCCTTGTCTGAGAAAAATGTAAAGTGTAAAATGTGTCTGGAAAGACTCTGAATAGATTTCGTAAAATCTCCTTCCATTCTTGCCCAAACATCACCCAAAACGATAACCGTTTTTATTTACCACCACTAGCAGATTTTCTTGAAGATCATTTTCGAATTCCTGTTTTATTAGTCTTAATACTCTCCTGATGAAAACCTGTTGTCTGCCTGCTGGTTTAATCTAGTGTTGGAAGCTGTGCTAAGGAGAAGATGCCATATGCATCGAACAGGACTAATATATGACAAAAAACACCAATGTCTAGCCTTCGCCGACGATGTTACAATTATAACATGAGAATTGGGAGAAATGAAAAACCTAACTCAAAGATTGATGAGAGAAGCAGGAAGGTTCGGGCTTCGAGTAAATACAAACAAGACAAAATACATGAAGATGACAATTAAAAAAGACGAAACATGGAAGGAAGGGCTGAAAATTAAAGTAGGAGAAGAAACACCACACTCCGAAAGAGTTAATTATTTTTGTTACCTTGGCTCAATCATCACAGACAAACATGGAATGGAAGCGGAGGTTAAGGCCAGAATAGCAAAGGAAATAAATGTGCAGCGATACTGCAGAGACTCCTGAGAAACAAGAATATATCAAAAAAGCCAAAAGTAAGAGTCTGTAAAACAATAATGAGACCAGCTGCAATATATGCCGCAGAGACCTAGATCTTAATCAATAGCAGTGAAAGAATGTTGAACGTGTGGGAGCATAGAGTGCTGAGAAGAATATACGGTGGTATCAAGGAGGAGAATCAGTGGAGAAGAAGGGCCAATGAAGAAATAATAAAATTATTTGGAGATCTCGCAATAACGTAGATCATCAGAGCACTAGGCTGGCTAGGACACATCGCTACCAGAGAGCAGGCTAACAAAACAGGTTGTGAGCAGGGAGAAAGGCGAGGAAAGAATGAAGAGGGGAAGATCGAGGAGAAAGTGGCTACAGGACACAGTGGGAAAAAATGGTAATGAATAGAGTGGTTTGGCGGCTAATTCTAAACCAAGCCAAAGGCCTTAAAATACTGTAGAGCTGTACATATAATCTCCTGATGAGGATAACTTAAGTTATTTCAACACAATTTGGTGTGAGTGAAAAACTAATAAAGTTTTATTTAACACCATAGGT
Source organism: Cosmopolites sordidus (assembly GCA_031761425.1). Taxonomy (NCBI): domain Eukaryota; kingdom Metazoa; phylum Arthropoda; class Insecta; order Coleoptera; family Curculionidae; genus Cosmopolites; species Cosmopolites sordidus. The sequence goes on along the minus strand of JARFXV010000392.1, from coordinate 1,009,893 downwards.
TCCAAAATGAAAATTATGAAAAAGCCCAGTCTAATCATAAATTTAGATGATCAGCTGGAGTTGTAGTTCGGTAAATTAGTTTTTAAGGTAATATAATGACATTGAATAAAAACGGTCGAAAATTCTGGGAATAACCACTTTAAAAGAAGCAAACTCCGCAATTAATAATAAAAATAGCAATAAAATTAAAAATTGTTTCTATCGAAAGCAAATCAGTTATACAATAGAATCGTTCGTTAAAAATTAATTTTCCTGCCTTCCTTGTTGCAAAATATCCATGATTCATCGTGTACCACGTAACAACACATAGTTCCTATCGCGATCGGTACCCATTGAACTGCAACCAGCGTAGTTCCGACAAGTATTGTGAAGAAGTTTATTATTAATAAAATATTGAAACATATTTTACTTAGTAAAATTTTATCATAAAAATACTTATTATTTAAACCAAAAAGTGACGGGACTTGGTTAGTTAAAATTTCTTTCTCTAATACGAGTACTATCAAAGTACGAGTAGATATACAATTAATTTGTAATTCGCAAGTGAAGTGTGTTTTTTTGGGTCCGAGCTTTCGATAGGGATCGCTATTACATCATCATGGCAGTCAACAAATGTCTGGTAAATCATCATGGAACATTTGACATCAGAACAACGCTTGTTAATTGTCGACATTTATTATCAAAATCAATGTTCTGTACGCCAAACTTATAGATTCTTTTTATGATGTATATGATGGCTTAACTAAGCGATGTATTCGCCGAATTATTCAGAAATTCCACATTTCACGCTGCTTGACATTAAAACAAAAAGAAACTGTGCATTCCGAAGAAAATATTGTCGCTGTTGCTGACAGTATTGACGAAGATTCAAATTTATTAATTCGTTAATGGGGATCGTTACAGAGCGATGAATGGTATTGATCCGGAGAAAAACAATTCGACAAGAAAATTATTTCAAGAAACAGACCTGTTAACCTGACCTGTGACCTGGCCACCAAGATCATTTGATTTAATGCCTTTATATTATTTTCTTCGGGGTTATGTTAAATTTTTTATCTATACAGATAAAACAGCAACTATTGACGCCTTGGAAGCCAACATAACTCAAACAATTGCGGACATAATTGCTAAAAAAAGTAGTCGGATATTAGATTGGGAGAATATATTTTGTCAGTAGCCGCAGCGGACATAATTGAAATATCAAATTGAGCATTTTTTTTAATTCTTGAATAAAACACAGAATTTGCGTTGATTTCGAAAAACTTTTTATTGACAATTGTGTAGCGTAGTGTATGACATTTAAACACGAAAGACAATATCTGTGAAATGACCATCTCTTGCAGCTCCATAGACGTCCACTCTTTTGTCAAATTGACATTTTGGTTAGAGACATTGGTGATGGAGAGCTCTCACCAATGACTCGAATAATTTCACCCTTTAGTTCAGTAATCGATAATGAATTGTTCTTATAGACCTGGTTTTCACATAACCCCAAAGAATATATTAAATTCGAAGAGATTTACCACTAAACACCAAATCACTTTTTTAAACTTCTCGACGCGTTTTCTTAACCATGTTAGCATTATCATCATTATAGATTATTAAATCATCTCCAAATCATCAGGAGATGAATTAATCATCTCCTGATGATGCTAACATGGTCAACGAAACGCGCGTCGAGAAGTTTAAAAAAGCGATTTGGTATTTAGTCTTGATCACTTTTTTAAACTTCTCAACGCGAGTTTCGTTAACGGCGTTAGCATCATCAAGAGATGCTTAAATCATCTTCTGATGATTTGTAGATGATTTATTCATTTTGGTCAACCAAAGTCGCGTCGAGAAGTTTAAAAAAATGATCTGGTGTTTAGTGATAAATCCCTTCGAGTTTAGTGTTTCACATCGCAGGTTTCAATAGAAGAACTGACCAAAGAAAATAATCCAACGGTGTCAAATCACATGATCTTGGTAACCAATTAACATCATAGTTTCTTGCAATAACTTGTCCAGGAATATTTTCTCTTAATAAATCAATTGTTTCATTAGCAGAGTGAGCTGTATCGCCATCCTGTTGGAACCACATATCCTCCAGGTCAATATTATTCATTTCAGCCCGCAAAGCTCCAGTTATCATATTACAATATCAAACACCATTTATAGTTTCAGCTGCACCAGCAGCATTCTGGACGAAATACGGTCCAATTACACTTCCTTGCCATAATGCACACTAAATAGTGACTCGCTTAGGATATAAAGGTTTCTCATGAATTAATCGTGAATTTTCGTCACTCCAAAGGCGGCAATTTTGTTAACTAGCATAGCTACCAATTTCAAAACATGCTTCATCTGAAAAAATGATTTTTTGCGAAAAATCATCTGGTTGTTATTTGATCCATTTGACAAATGGACGACGTTTTAAATAATCTAGTGGCTTCCTGTATTATTTGAACATTATGTGCCCTCAGAGCTAAATCCTTTTGTAAAATGTACCATGTTGTGGATTCACTGACTCTAAATTGTTGTGAACGTCGACTAATGAAAATTTCATGGTCTTCAGCAACATTTTCACGTACCAAATCAATATGCTCTTGTAAACGGTCACTACGGCTATATATTGCTCTTCTTTTATCTTCCACCGAACCAGTTTCTTGAAATGTTTGAACAATTCAAATGATAGTGCTTCCAGATGGACGATTGTGCAAACCGTAAATATCAAGAAATTTTTTAAATACATTTTTCACTGAATGTCCGTTTTCATAAAATAATTCAACAACTTTAACATGCTGTTGTATTGGGTACCACTCCCTTTTTATAAATATCGTACATTACACTTCTAAAATGAGACTAGACCTAGGTAAATTCAGAACGCCATATGTATTTTAACCAAGAGTTTAAACAACCACCCTCTATTTCTAGTGATTTCCACAATTTCTTGTAGCAGTAAAAATACGGGGAAACTATATCAATGATAGCTACATGTTTGGATCATATATTTTCGCTGAATATAAAATGTTTAAAGAAGATAGGAGATCCTTCCAAGATATCTATTGTTCTATAACTCGACCCTAGCCAATAAACAATATGTTAATGCAGTTACAAATTTGATATTCATTAATTAATGATTGTGAATTAAAAATACAGGTGAACGGGTTGAAATGGTGCCGTGTGACTTGTTCCTATTCCCTTTATCAAACTTTTAATCTGAAATGTTTATTTTCGTATTGCTGCCGAACGTTTTTTATTTAATAATATTATTGCACGTCCAACAATTTTCTTCCAACAATTTACACATTCAAGATATTGTTTTTAAATTATGTTTAAAAACAACGTTTATAACACTTTGTTCTCTGTGCTTTTCTTTTAGGGTAAAAAACTAAAAAAAGCGACTTTTCGAACTCTAGAAATAGCTCTCTCTTTCGACCATGATCTCTTCATTTGATATGCATTCGTTTCCAGCCAGCCATTTCTTCTTGTTTGAGAAAAAAAGAGGGCCAGGCCCAGAGAATAGAGTAGACTGGCAGATTGACCAATTTCCTCTACATATAAGTTGACCCTCATTTTTCATCCTTAAGTAGTAACGTCAAAGCTTTTTTAAAACAGATTACTCCATAAATCTTTACGGATACATTATTTTAAAACCGTATGTCATTTCATATTTTCTTATTTCATCTTTTAAGAATAGGTTCCTTTTCGTTTTATTTTTATAAAGGTGCAAATAAAAACCTTTTTTTTGAGACTGTTTATATTAGCTGACGATACACAGCACGTGATTGATCCAATTTTCGAAAAAATTGGGCATAATTTCTTTGTAAATGTTCTTTGTTATACAGGGTGGCGTAAAAAGAACGTATGTTTAATCAACGCAAAATGATCTGAAGTACGAGTGCTGAATAAGTAAGTACCTCATTTAGCCCAGAGATGGCGCTTCTATTAGTTAAAAACTGATATTTTTCTTAATTATAAAAATTCACAACATTACTGTCAAGTCGCTGCTTGGTTTAGTTGGTGAATGACAGCCATTAAAATATAACAACTTTTGTGATTTTACAACAATGGAAAAAATTGAATACCGAGCAATGATAAAATACTTGTTTTTGAAAAAGAAAACAAATGATGGGATTAAAACGGAGCTTAGCATTTCAAGTTTACGGTGACTCTGCACCTTCGTTATCAACCATAAAATATTGGACAAATGAATTCGAACGTGGCCGTAGAAGCATTTTTGATGAAGATCCTCCAGGTCATCCAAATGAGATTACCATTTCAGAAATAATAGAAAAAATTCACGATATCTGTGGGCATATCAATGGGGAAATGAGTGCAGAATATTTTAACAACTTATTTGGATATGAAAAAGGTTTCCGCAAGATCGGTGTCGCGATTGCTCGCAATTGACAATAAACCCACACGTTTGTTTAAAACGTGTGGGACTGTTTGGCTATGTTAAAACGCAATCGAAATGATTTTTTGGCATCGTAAAATAGAACGAGACAGTAAACTTGAAGAGATTTCCACTACCACTAAACACCAAAACGCTTTTTTGAACTGCTCGACGCACGTTTCGCTAACCATGTTAGCATCATCAGGAGATGATTTAATCTGAGAAATTTGGTGTTTAGTGGTAAATCTCTTCAAGTTTAGTACTTCACACCAAAGGTTCCAACAGAAGAATAGAACGAGACAGAACAAACGTTGAATTACGACACCTAGTGAAACGCTGAGGACTTTGAAGAAACTGCCTTCTCACTTTCTTACAATTTTCTGAAGTCTGAGCGGCATGGCCAGTTGATTTCATCCTCATAACTAATCCAGTTATGCAAAACGATTCAATCCATCGTAGTACCCATACCAGTATTGTATTGCAATCATGGATCTTCCGATCATGCGCAATCTTGGACTATCGACGGAAAATACGTCGAACAGTAACCACAAAAACGTTATTTATAAAAAAAACAAATGCTCGATCACAAAACATAATGATCCATGTTCGATTGAGTCATAGAAATTAAAAATTAATCTTTTGAATTCCTAACAAGCTTCCTTCGACCTATTACCCAGAATACATAATATTTTCTTTTTGTGCCACCCTGTATTTGTGGCAACTTTTTAGTAAATTATTTCAGCCTCACGATATCTTTAAATCTAATATCCTGTATTGGTAGTAGAACAGGGTCGTGTTAGTTCTTGACAGATTCTGCTCTGGTGACATGCAAGAAGAAGATCTCGTATATTGAATAAAGTGTACCGGTTTCAATTTTGGACGTTCCATTAAAAGGAAGTTTAGTAACCGAGACTTAAAGAAGCACACTAAAATCAGTGTTTACAATGGCATCATACAGCCCACTCTTCAGAATGAAGCTGAATCGTGGGTTCTGGATTGGAAGCAAATAAAATACTTTGAGAGTTTTCATCGAGGCTGCCTCCGGAAAATCTTGAGAATAAAATGGGAAGACTATCAGACCTATGTGGAGGTAATTGAAAGAGTCAATAGTTTGAATATGGGATCCCGAATCATAAAAGCTCTGCTGAGATGGCTAGGTCATTGCCAAAAGATGCAGAACATTGGGATGCCAGAGCATATCCTCTATAGCCAATTAAATAATAAAATCGAAATACGAGATGTCCAAAAAGAAGATCTCATAAAAACGTCTCTAAAAGAAACTCTATGTCAAGCGTGTCTGAATAGGAAAGGATGGCAAACGACAGGCCATGAGAAAAATAATCGCCAAAAAGCCGCATCCAGGCACAGGCTGGACCACGTGTACTAATTCAGTATCCTCCTGACCTTAAATGTCCTGCATGCGGAAGACCATGCAGATCTAAGATGGGATATTTAAGCCATTATGAAACCCATAATTCTTCAACAATTGTTCAGCAAACTTAATAGCCATGGCCATCATCATCAATATACCAGATATACTTATATAGATGTCTTAACAACACATGCAGTCCTGTTTAATGAACTATCATATTTTTTTCTAACATCTCATGAAAATTAGGAAACTCTCGCAACTTATTTCGGAGCCTCTACTCATCATTATATAACCTCCTGTTAATTTCCTTAGACAGACAAGGAATGTTGATTCCTACATAAATGATTAATATAAATAAAATTGTCCTGCTGCTGTTTCTGTTTTCCTAATACGGTTTCCAACGTATTGGTGAATGCAACATGGATATATTGCAATAGTTAGAAACTATTGGGAAGGAAGCGGCATAAAATGAAATGAATGAATACATTTAAAATGTGTTTATTTTCTGGGTCAGTTCCAATACTTTTTGATTTAAGTAGTATAAATTTTGTTTTCTTGATGTAAAATTGGGTACGTTCACCTGTAAATTTCTTTGAAATTAAACCCGCACGATGTGGTGTCGTTCAAATGGATTCGCCTACGTGGTTTATATTTTAAAAACAAACCTGTCGATAAAATAATACTAATAATTAATAATGAACGTCTTAAACTGTTTACAACTTAAACTTCTTGAAGTATTGTTTATAATAGAAAAACGGTTTCCTCTTTAAGGAAATCTATGAGAAGCATTGTTAGAAATAATCTTAAACAGAATTTTGCTGTGTCATCCACTGAACGGTCATGATTTAATATCGTGAGATTATAAATATAACCGATTTTTCGAACGTGGATGTATTATTTTATGGCTGTTGTTTTTGCTCTTAGTTACAATTAATTATCTTTATTCGCCTTTTCTTGTGAGATATTGTACTGCGACACTACCATTTCTAGTTATGGCTGTGTTCAACTTGTTAGTATCAATCGATCAAGACCTCAATTCCTCAGTCCTCAAGTCCTCAATTATATGGAAAGAAGCTAAGTACGAGGGTTGTTCGAAAAGTTCTCCGCCTAATATAGATATAGCGCTAGCACGATTAAATGTTGATAAACATAATTCATTAGATGGTGTACTGCCAAGTTTCAAATGCGTGCCTTAATTGCTTGTCTATGGTGATCGAGTAAAACAAACACGTTGGTTTTAATCCCGACATATATACATACAAAAAAGGTAGATTCCGCTTTAAATGATTATTTCCCTTCATTTTCGAAATGGTAATAAAGAGGGCTGCTCAATATAAACGTGGGCGAACATCATTTGAAAATGATGGGCGCTTTAGTGTGTGCTAAACAGTTTCCCCTACATTTTACATGATGTTTTAGGATTTAAAAAGTTACCGCTTGATAGGAGTCGCGTTAGTTGACAATCGATCAATATATATATATATATATATATATATATATATATATATATATATATATATATATATATATATATATATATATATGTATACATATATATATATATATATATATATATATATATATATATATATATATATGTATATATATATATATATATATATATATATATATATATATATATTCACCATGCGAAAGATGAAGTAGCCGTTTAAACAGTGGATGGAAGCAGATGAAAGTGCGCCAAAAAAAGCGAAACGACTCAATATGTAGGAGGAAAAGTTAAAGCTACGGTTTTGGGGGATTGTCGTCGATTGTCTACCTGGTAGGACCTGGCAGGACCGGTAAAGCTTTACGCTTCCATACTAGACCAATTGAAAGGTGCTATTAAGGGTAAACCTCCATATCTGCAAAAAACAAGTCCTTCATAACGATAATGCACCTGCACATACGTCTCAGGTTGTTGCACTAGAACTTCATGACCTACAGTTTGAACTATTTCCACAAGCATCTTATTTGCCGGATTTAGCTTCTAGTAATTACTTTCTCTCCCCAAATATCTATTTAAAATTTAAAAAAAGTTATAGATAGTTTGAGTATATAAATAGTTATAAACCAATATAAAATATAAAAAAATTGTTACTTTCTTTATTTTTAAGTAATCTCAAGGTATCCCAAATAATATATTTGCAAATCACATATCTATTTACTATTGTTCGAACCTCGTCGACTGTTTAAATTTGATCATTAAACCAGATAATGTAGAGATGATTGAAATATAAGGTAGTCAACCCAATACAATTTGATAATAACCCGTGTGGGTAAAAACTTCCCAGCCCAATCCATAAACAACAGTTAATTCATTTGTACAATGTGAACATTTCACTGTCAGTGTACTGTCTTTGATCGGATGTTTTACAAGAGTGTAAAAAGAATCATTCTGCCGTCACACCTGTTCGAAGTTGGATAAATCCGCATGCCTTCTGAGAAATCTACGTAACTCTTCAGCCGACAGACTTTTGAGAACAATTGAAATCATACACAAATTAGAATTAATATCCCTTAGGAAGTGCTAACAAGGGTTAAATGAGCTGATAGTCCAGTTACGAAATATCACTAAACCTTAAAGAAACAAATAAATCTAAATATAACAGCGTGAGGTTAAAGGATAAACCCAACACACTACTTCAATCTGTCTCAAAGACCATTACACACCGTTCTATAAATGTAGTCAAACTTAAGCCAAACAAATCAAGGTCGGGATACTTTGCTCGGGTTGTATTGAAACAGCGACAGGCATTACACAGTGGAACTTTCGTGGCAAGGTTAGTATTTGATCCTTCAATATAAAATAATCCACGTCTGCATGTGTTGATACATACAATTCGAAATTTTCGTTATTCTATTCACAAGCTCATCTAATATGATAGTTGCAAAGCTCAAATAGAACTGTTTGGTTAGATTGACAGGGACTAGTCAACGCCCCATACGAGATAGACACCACCCTCCTTGAAGGCCAGATATTAAAAGAAACGCATCTGTACACCCTCCAATCTTTTGATCTGACCGCCATAAATAGTGCAAACAATACTGTAGATGCATATATAAGCTTAGACTTGACAAATGTATCGAACAAAACCCTAAGACACCTTAGGTTATTACAGTGCCTAGTGGGTCTTAAAACAAATCTAGAAGCCCTCTGCTATAGCAAGGACAACTCTACAATTCTCCAGACTCGATCCATCGAAAGTCAAAGTGGATTGCATTAATCTTAACGGAAAATGTATTTTTTTTTAAATTTGGTAATGTTTAAATAGAGCGTATTCTATAAGGAGAACATCAACAGCGAGTGAATATCCTTGTGCAAATCATGACAATCATCGATAGATCTGACCTTGCTATATAATTTAAAATCATCAACAAAGAACAATATATTACATATAAGGTTATGCCGGTCGCGTTGGCGCGGACGGTAAGAGCAGCGGCTTTCTGAGCCGAAACCACATTGGCGCGGTAATTGGTTCGATTCCAGCTCTCGGATGGTGGTTTTTCTTTCTTTCTTCTGTCTGTTTACTTCCTAAATGTCTGTGATTATTTCTAGACAATACTGTAAAATCCGACAACGGATTACCCCCCAGTCATGCCAGTTAAAGACTGGGTAAGGCCGGATGCCTTCTGAGAAGTGTACTACGTTGGGCACTCGTCAGTCGATAGGCTTCCAGGTAGACTTATGGGTAGGCACATAACCAAGGGTTGATACCCTGAGGGTTGTGCTGCCTGAGTTGTCGGTGGCTGATGACCGTGGTTCGTAACCCACGTTAAGGTGTAGGTCCAGTCGCTAAATAGTCTTAGTTGCTGATGCGCCTCTAACCCTAATACATTTTATAAGGTCATCTCTAATGTCATTAATATAAATGGAGAGAATTAAAAGCACAAGATTGCTTCCCTGCAGAGCACCGCTAGTAGCAATAAAAACGTCGGAATGATGTCCACTCATGGAATGAACTCAACATAATGAGATCTATGTAAGAGATATGACTGGATAAATAATATTAGACCGTGACTACAACCGACACGTTGCATTTTCACCAAAATCAGTTCATGATTAAGTCTGTTAAATGTCTTTGAAAAATCGGTGTATATGGCATCAGCTTGATGTTTGCATCCAGTCGAGCTGTGGACAAATTCCAGGAAACAAATAAGGTTTGTAATGGTAGACCTTTGTTGGTAAAAACTATGTTGTTCAGGTATGATGCTCAGTATCATGGTTTTCTACGAGTTCTGGGTTTGATTTATAACAAATGGTTAACAATTGTTGTTTTTGGCACTGAATAAGCTTCTACTGCTTTGTTTCCATTTTTCTGATGTAATTACAAGGCATTTAAAACAATTATAAGAAAAAAATGAATGAAGCGAAGAACTAACGAATGAGGGCCGACCGTTCGAGATTACCCAACATGGTCTGTTCGCCATTGCCCCTCAGGACCGAAACAATTAAAATAACAAACATTATTTTAGGTTATATTACATTTGCCGTTGGCATTACTGTTATTAGAATCATTTATTTGTGAGTATTCCAGTATGTAAACGTTATATTACTACTGTTGATAGAAATAAAGCTACATCAAGTTACATTTATAAAAAAATTATATCGAAAACACACAAAAACTTGAAATATTCATACCTTGACTCGTGCGTGCGTCCATTTCTCCCTTGTTGTTGTCTGGTACTACAGGTGCCGTGATCTTTAAAATGGCGGTAACAAAATACTGTCATATTAGAACTGTTGCATTCGGGATTACCCGGCGTTCGTGTTTTCCTTACTCTCCCCTACATTCAGGTAGATTGCAAATATATGGGAGATTAAAAAAAAATTAATCGATAACTTTGCCATTAATGCTTTGTGAAGCTATGTCGCCTTCTTTGCCAAAATATATAATATTTTGGGAACTTAGTTATATACACTTAAGTCTTAACATAGCCAGACAACGGTTTTGAAATTTATTAAAAAATATGAAATAAAAAGGAACCGATTAAAATAAAATGTACACGTAATACATCACAGGAATTACTGTGACGACGGATTTTCCTAATGTATAATTTCTGCGCCAAGCAAAATCTGTTATAACAAAATGAGTGGAAGCATGCAAATTACTCATTAATCACCATTATTATATTTAAACGCAAATGCAATGATGAGAGCAATATCCAATCAAAACCGTCTTGCAATTTTTAACCTATCTTCCTAACTATTCTACCGTATCTTGTTTTCCTCAAACTTTTTCCAAAAAAAATATATCAAAAGAATGTTTAACAATGAGGCTGAATTACTCCGTAAATGTACTAATTATAAAACACTTATTAGATTGTATGTACTCATACAAGTATTGATGTACTCATCAGAAACCTGGACAATGACCAAGTATTACAAGAACCTCTTGAAGTGCTTCAAGAGGAATATACTGAGACATGTACATAAGAGTGTTTTAGAAAATGGAATTTGCTACAGGTTTTACAACTTTAAACTTATAAAGGGTTATCAAAGTAGTACCATATATTTTTGCAAAACGTCATAGCAGTCACCTTTTTGTTATTCCCGCCAAAATTGATATTTGTGTTTAGTATTGTTTGGCAAATCATCATAAAATAAAAAGATATACAGTTGCACAACGTATACGAATTGTTTAAATTGATAACAAAAATAATGAATTTATTCGGGCTACGTTTCGCGCCTTACATTAAATTTATGGTCAACACAATAGTAAGTTTTGTACATAGCTTTCTATTCGTAATTTAATTCAAAATTTCCAATCAAATAGTAGTATTTGTGATGCTAAGAATCCAACCCAAGTGTGGAACCAAAGTGTGAATCAAGAACTTGGGCTTTCTTATGGCACTACATGGAATATTCTTCAGAAAGATTTGCATTTCAAGGCGTATCAAACTCAGTTAACCCAAGAACTCAAACCAAAAGCTTAAAACATATTATTTCATGAAGAATTCATCTTCAGGGATGAAGTTAAGTTTTGCTTAAATAGCTTCGTAAACAAGCAAAATTGTCGCATTTGACGTAAAGGAAACCCACAGGCTATTCTTTATACAAAAACACCTTTACATCCACAAAAATTAACAATTTGGTGTGGTTTATGGTCCGGAGGTGTAACTGGACCGTACTGATTTGAAAACTAAAATAAAAATGTAGTTACGTTAATGATTTTTTCTGCCACGAATTGGATGATTTTGATTTGAACGACATGTGATTTCAACAAGATTGTGGTGTGACATTCCATACATATCGTGAGACAATCAATTTATCGACAGAAAAGTTTAATGACCGTATAATCTCAAGAAATACGATGTTACCTGGCCACCAAAAACATGCGATATAACTCCACTGGACTTTTTTGCCTAGGTTTATGTAAAATCCTTGGTTGATACCAATAAACCACAAACATTCAATTGAATTCAACGGAAAAAAAAACTGATGGGCAACATAATCGAGGAAGACCATATAACGGATTAAAAGACAACGTAGAAAAAAACTTAAAAGAACTAAACGTGATAAACTGGAGCGGTAAAGCCATATATAGGATCCAATGATACCGACCCCTTGAGCAGGCAAGAACCCAGCTAGGGTTGTTGAGCTAATGGTGATGATGAAATTTCTCCAATTTAGAAAAGCAAATATTTTCAAGTCTTTCTTGTAGCAAAAGTTTTTAGACTTTTCAGTACGAACAAAACTCTCTTATGACTAATAAGTCATGACGAGATGCTAAAAGAAACCTTTATTATCTTTACAGAATAGCCATTGACCTACAAATGAAAAAGACAATGCAAAATTGTCATTTAACAATTTTATTGACAGAGTATCATGTATTAACAAAAATTAAAATGTTGTTATAAAGTATATTTGCCAAAAGTTTCCACACATTAAGTGCTTAGAATGTTAACGGCTGATTAAAATGCACCAGTCAATTCTCTACTAAGGAAAATTTGGGAATCCTGGTTAAAAGCCCGGAAAAGATTTTGAAAACATTTAGGTGCCATTTGCAGCCGTATCGTTTGTCTGCGTGCTGAGCTGTAGAAGTTTATGATGTTTAAGAAAACTGAGTCGCCCGGCGACTGTATGATACGATCTGTAATTCGATTCTTGAGTGCAAGAAACTTGGCACCAGCGGAAATTCACCGTTAGATTTGTGAGGTTTCCATTGATAATGCTATAAGTGACTGAAAAGTTAGAAAGTGGATGAGAATGCTCAAACACGGACGGGTTAATGTGCATGATGAGTCACACCCTGGCCGACCTTCTCTGATTTCTGAAAATTTAGTTCGAGATTCGAGCGAACCGACGATTCTCGATTTCAAAGTTATCAAGTGAATGTCCACATGTTTCAAGGTCAGTTTTGTACACTATTGTTTCAGAGAAACTGAATTATCGAAAATAGTGTTGTAAATGACAATGCTTTATTACATGTTTCTGCACAAATATAAGGTCTAATCAGGTTTTTTTTTCTTCACCCTACAGTTCGGACCTAATTTTCACTTGTTTCGGTATTTAAAGAAGTTCCTTGGTGGTCAAGTGTTTAACCACGATGAAGAAGTTAAAACTGCAGTCTCCGTATGTATAACTGCCATTGAGATTGCTTAACATTCGAAATTTTTGAACAGCCTCCAAATTATCCAGATCTGGTCCGGCGCGAGTATTTTTATTCAGCTGAACAACGTAAGGACAAGAAAAGGGTTTTTCCAAACCTATCAAAGCCTTTTGTCTTCAGGTATTTTAGGAAATCATGTTGAAAAATTACATTGCATCGAGCATTCTAGATGTTTCCTCCTATGTTAGGAACAATAATGCGTGAATTCTCCTCATTATGCCTTTGTACAGAAATTTGTTGTATAGAGTGAAATTATGACTAGAAAAATATGATCTAGCATTTTAGATAATTCGATTATACCTAATAATAGAGTCGTCATATCTTGTAATAAAGTTAGAATATTTTTGGATACATATGAACATATTTCGAAGTTGAGTTGCCCTCATCTGCTGATGTACACAAATCTCTGTATGTCGTAGAATTATTATAAAAACTTCCTTGCGATAAGAAAAATCTTCCAATGCCAGTGTTAGAATACCAGTTTACGTATTGTGTGCTTGATAAGCAATATTATATTTACTTATATAAATTTTCAAGTTGAAAAGCTTTGATGAAATGTGTTATACAACTATAGTCTAACCATTCAAAAATAAAACGAAATCGCAAGAAGATAAATTCGGATATGCGGTCGATTTAGCGATATGATAACTGAATGGTTACATAGATGAATAACTAATGACTAATTGGAAGATTTTGTCAAATCTTCTTCAGAAGAGAACGATGATTAAGATGAAACTGAGTAAGAACCAACAGCCTAGACGTTGAAATAAATTTCTTTAATACTTCGAACGGCGGAACTATTAAAGCAGGGGTCTTCAGCATTTTGTTATCCAAGGGTTAGATTTGGGTCACAACGGGCCGCAAAATAAAGTGTAAATAATTGAGGGCCGTGAAAAAAAGAAAAAAAAAGCAGATCGCAGGTTGAAGACCCCTCTATTAAAGGAACAAATAATGAATTATGATCCAATAGTAGAACGCAACATAAAAATCACTCGCACTATAAGAGAAGCCTTGTAGCTTTTACAAAATTTGTTTCTCGAAATGAACAGAAAAAAGTTTTCATCAATTGGTTTGCAGCTAAGCAAATCGTCGACTGTCAAAGACTTGGAAGTTGAATAAACATGTAGCTCGACGAGCTCCTTGATCTCAGGTGATGCCGCCTAATAAAGATTAAATTGTTAAGATTTTATTAACAATCCTACTCTGATTAGTATATTTTCTTTTCTGGACTATATAATTAAAACTCGAAAAAAATTACCACTAAACACCAATTCACGTTATTTAACTTCTCGACGCGCGTTTCGCTAACCATGTTAGCATCATCAGGAGATGATTCAATCTGATTCGGTCAGGAGACTAAATCACCTCCGCAAACGCATGTTGAGAAATTAAATCAAGTGATTGGGTGTTTAGTTGTAAATATCTTCGAGTTCAGTGTTTCACGTTGAAGGTTCCAATAGAAAAATTAAACTAATATATAACATAATGATTTTCTTTAATGTAAATTTTGCGTAATATACCCGAATATATGGGATCCACAAATGGTTCGCTACTATCCACCGTTGCAGGTATCCATGGAAGAAGATCGCTCGCAAACGCTCGCGAGTACAGCGATCGTACTACATATAATCCGTTTCAAGATATTTCGTTGCCTTTCGGCAAAATGTTAATTGCTCCAATAAATTTCAATAAAAATATTTCTAGTTTCTTCAAAGGCGCCAGAACCGGAGTGGTTTGCATTCGGAATAATTTTGCAAAAAATAAAATATTGTTAAATTATGATTGAATTATTATTATTATTATTATTATTATTATTATTATTATTATTATTATTCACGTATGGGCCCTGGTGGACCACGCGAAGTACAATTAGAGGCGTTTGTTGTTGTTAGCCTTCCTTTGAGCCCATACGTTAACCTTGTGTCTGAAACAACCTCTATCCTGAATTTCACTTTGTGTAATATTTGCTGATCTTAGGTACTCTTTAATTGTCGCAATCCATTTAATTATTTCTACTTTAGCTCTACTCCTATTTTCATAAAATTCGACTATTTGTCTAGTTAGCCTACCCTTATTGGCCGCTTTTTCCAACCCATTTTCCATGATTATTTCACCCAAATATTTGAATTGAGAGACTCGTCTGATGTTACCATATTTTGTTTTTAGAAATGGTGTTCTTAGTCTGTTGCTGGTCATGTATTGTGTCTTTTCAAAGGAAATTTGGAGTCCTACCTTTTCTGCTGTCTCTTTTAGGATTTCAATCTGTTTTTGAGCCGTTAATACATCTTGAGCTAAAATTGCTAGATCATCAGCAAATGCCAGACAATCAATTTTGATGTTGGTTCTCCCCAGTTTAATGGGCTGGTCAATATTCAGTGCCGACTTTTTTTCACGCCACTCCTGTATTACTTTTTCTAGAACACAGTTCAATAAGAGTGGCGAGAGTCCATCCCCTTGTCTCACACCAGTTTTAATTTCGAAGGGTTCTGAGATGTCACCCATGAATTTAACTTTTGACCTCGTGTTAGTTAACGTTGCTTTAATAATTGCCAGCGTTTTCAGATCTAGTCCTTGTTCTTTCAAGATTCGGAATAAAGATTCGCGGTCAATAGAATCATATGCTTTTTTGAAATCCACAAATGTACAGACGAGATTTTTATTGTACAGTTTTTGATGTCTTAGAATCAACTTTAGATTCAGGATCTGTTCAGAGCAGGATCTGCCCGGTCGAAAACCTGCCTGATATTCACCAATGTTCGGTTCTAACTGTCCCTGTGCTCTGTCTAGTAGACATTGAGATAGAATCTTGTAACAAACTGGGAGAAGAGATATTCCTCTATAGTTGTTTACATCCGTTCTATCTCCTTTCTTATGTAGTGGATGGATTAGAGCATCTTTCCAGTCTTCCAAAATCCGTTCGGTTCGCTAAACTTCTTGTAGAATTTTGGTTATTTCCTTGATTGTAACTGGACCAGCGGATTTCAAAAGTTCAGCAGTGATTCCATCTTCACCAGAAGTTTTGTTATTTTTAAGCCGCTTAATTTGCCTAAGTATTTCCTCTTCATTCGGTGGTAATGAATCTGGGTTTGTTTGTTTAGGGTTTAGTGTTGGTAATTTGTTTAAGGGCTCAGGACAGTTTAGTATTTGTTCAAAATATTTCGCAAGTTCGTTGCAATTGTCTTGGTTATTTAGAGCTAGTTGTCCGTTTTCCTTTTGAAAGCATAGGCTCTGCGGTTGATAGCCTGTTAATTTAGTTTTAAATGTTTTGTAAAAGTTTCGGGTGTTATTTTTTTGGAAATCTTTTTCTATTTCATTAAGTTGATTGTTTTCATATTTTCTTTTAGTTTGTCTAATTAGCTTCGATGTTTCTTTTCTTACTTCCAAAAAGATGTTATAGTTTATTGCTGGTTTTTGACTGTTCCAATCTTTGAATGCTTTACTTCGGCTTAATACTGCTTGCTCGCAAACTTCATCCCACCACGGATGTTTTCTACGTTTTCTAATAATTTTTTGTTTTAATTCTTGCCAGTTCTGTGCAGGTTGTTTATCAAGCTCTTCTGTTAGAGCTGGTTTTATTTTATTATTATATATGACTAATTATTACTATGACTGACTTGTTTATTGGTTTGTGTATTTTGAATTTATTAGTACAATAAAAATAAAAAAATAAATAAATTTAGCTATAGTACAATAAAAATTATAAATTAAATTTAATTATTCATTTAATTCGGTTTCACTCTCACTGTCACTTTGATCTACATTAATAATAAGCGGTTCTATATTAGTAGTAAATAATACATAGGAATCTTCTATTTTAATAACATGGTTCATCGAATTTATCCAACTTTCTTTTGGGAATACTATCTGCAACCTTCCCAATTAATGTTGCAGCATTGCACTTAGAGTCGTATAAAGGTTTTCTGCTCTAAAATTGGATTTAACCTGATGCCACATATGTTCAATTGGATTAAAAATACAGTAATGCGGGGGAAAGCGTATGCCCCATATCGGCAGCAATGGTATCACATCCATATTCCTTTTTAATATTAAATATCTAATATTTCTAGATCACATTTTTTATATGTATTTTCGAAGTATATATCGGTTTTTAACATATAATTCTGAATTTCCAATTTAGTGTTATTTGCATTAGGAACTTTATTTTTTTGGCGGTTATGACAACTATCATTGTCCATTACAATTACGCTTTCCTTAGGCACATTGGGCATTTGCAGCACATTGGGTTATTTATAAACCAAACTTTAAAAAGTTCTCCTGAGGTGTCGTCATGATAATCCAAAGATAAATGTTTAATATTTTTGGAGGACAATCGTAAACAATTTCGAACCCATCCATCCTCGGAACCAGTATGTAATATTGTAATTATTTTTCCCTTGTTTGCTGGGGCTTTGGCTTGGTGTATCTACCCATCGTTTTGCTGGCGTATCATGTGTATCGAACCATGTTTCATTAATCGATATACAAAACCCATTAGAGATAATAGTCTCCGGAGGCTAGTTCTGCTGCAAAGAATGTTGCTTTCGTTAGTCGCTGTTGCAATGAATGCAATGCAGGCACAGTTTACTCTTCATACATAGCATACATTTTGCTACGAATTAAGTCTTTGTCGCTTTCGTCAACAAATTTGCTTTTACCAGGGTCACTACGAACTTTTTGGCTTTAATTGGCTTCGTCACAATATCTTTAACTGTAGACAATGGCATTTACGTTAATGAAGACGTTTGTACCGCGGCTGCATTTACATTAAGCCCCCTATTCAATAAAAAACATACACATTTTTAACAAGTTTCTTAGCCTCGGACGATAAATGTTTTCTTTAAGAATAAACACTACCGGAGGCACAATACAACTGCATTTTTTAAGAAAAGAATGTGAACTAAACTAAAATATTTCGAAACTACTAAATCAGATATAAAATTAATTTTATCTTTTTACCTGTTATTTTATTAGGCCCGACCCTGTTTATTTTTTTGCAACTTTGCCGGGTTTCGTTACGACAGGGGTTGTTAACAGTTTATTGCAGCCATTTGGTTAACGATATATCTTGAACCGCACTATAGATAAAACTATAAGATGTCTTTTACCATCGGGATTGCGCCAATATAATATTTTCAAAACATATAAGCCATTTCTGACCTTCGAATTAACAGAAGGGAAAAAACGAATTTCGAATTAACAAAAAAAAAATTTAGAAAGACAGAATGTATACACATGAATTTATGAATAATACAGGATTCAATATCATTAATAACAAAAAAAATAGAATATAAGAAAGGCTCCCCACATATGGTATTCGATATAAAATAATTATTTTATATTAGCAGATTGTAAGTACGAAATAACAAATTGAGATTTGCTTTGTAGATTATTGCTATTAAAGCGTTTTAACATTTGTCTTCCAAGGTTAAGGCAAACGATTTCCGACAAATGTATTTATAAGGAAACGATATTAAAGAATGTAATTAGAGATTTCTATTCTGATACACAGCGTGAATCTTTAACCAATCCACTTAAATTTATTATTATTTTTGTTTTATGAGAAATAAACAAATATTATGAGAAACAATTTAATTATTTAAATTCTTTTTTGTTAATCAAATAATTTAACTATTAATATATATTTAATTTATATTTAATTTATATTTATATGTATTTAATATATATTTAATAAATATTTAATATATATTTAATATATATTTAATATATATTTAATATATATTTAATATATATTAATAAGTTGTATATTGTAATAGGTCCGCATGATATTTGTAACATTGATGAGAATGGTCTTTTTGCGTTTTATTTAGGTAGTTATTAAAATATCTTTTTACAGAAATGGCCTACTACGTCCCATGTTCAAGTACTAGAATAACTTGAAGTACAAAGGTAAAAAGTACAAAGGTAAAAACTTTGGTAAAAAGTATTGCTTTTTTGTTTTTATGGGACAGTACGGCAACATTATAATAAAAAAGATTGGCCTCATAGAACTTCTTTTAAACCTGATACTTCAAACATAAAATGTGCACTCCTTATTAACCCCAAAAAGTGTGTCTTTTGCCTCTCTATATTAAGCTAGGACTAATGAAAAGCTTTGGCAAAGCCATGGACAAAGAAGATAATGATTTCAAGTATCTAAAAGAAATAATTCCTCAATTAAGTGATGCAAAACTAAAAGCAGGCATATTTATTAAACCTCAAATAAGGAAGCTTCTAAATGATTTCCGTTTTCAAAAAAATTAAAAGAAAAAGAATTTGGCAGCAGCTTGGAAGTGTTTTGTAGGTATAGTGAAAGGATTTCTGATCAATACGAAAGATGAAAACTATAAAAATCTTATAGATGAACTTTTGAAAGCCTATAAAATATTAAGGTGTCACATGTTCTTACTAGGATCTTACTACATGAACCTTACTACATGAAATACTAGAGTGTCAAATGCATTTTTTACACTCCCATTTGGATTTTTTCCCGGAAAATTTGGGTGCAGTAAGCGACGAAAAGGAAGAGAGGTTTCCCCAGGACATCAGGACGATGAAAGCAAGATACCAGGTACGTTGGAACCCATCTATGTTGGGCGACTACTGCCGGTTTTTAAAAAGAGATGATGCAACAGAACACAAGAGGAAAAAATGAAAGTTGCCGTTGTAAGACATCTCATGTAATCTATTTTTTATTGCAGTAATTAGCTTATCATTTTCGAATTTAGAATTATAAAATACTTCATATACACCTATTTTCATCAACGTTATTTCAAAAAAGTTGAAATTTATTGACCTGTGTAATTAAAGTGGAATATCAAAAGAATATCAAAAATATTCAGAAACATGGAAATTTCATCCGTACTACACGAAAAAATTGCTTCTTCCTTCAGCCAGCCGTTCCAAAACCGATTTCTGACTTTAAGCCTTCATCAGTCGGCCTCGAGTTGAATGTTCGGAAAACTGCTGAAGGTATGACCATATACATCGACCATGTCGGATGTATGATGGAATAAAATGCAACTCACGCCATCCTGTGATGATTGTTCGTAACAGTCAGTCTGCGCGAAATTGTCCGTGATCCGGCCTCGACGGATACCAGATATGCACGAAAAGTTGAATAGTAGGATCGGGGAGAATATGAAAAATATTCAAAAGCAAGGAAAATTCATCTGAGCTCAACGCAAAAATTTAAACAATATATATCGTTCAGTTTATATTACAATTCGACTCTGAGACTATTGTTGAAAGTCCATATTTTTCAAGTGTTACATTAAATATACGAGGGTTGTTCGAAAAGTTTTTGCCCTGACAATAAAACTTAAGATTTATGAGAACTTTTTTATTTTTCAACGTTTGCAATTCAATTCATTTAGACCATCGACGTTTCAACTTTTTAATACTTTTAGAAAAATAAGATTTTTTCAATTCTGCAAAATAAACGATCTATAGCAAAATAAACAGCTTTAACCTCATGATTTCAAGTCAATTTTTATCCTGCGATTTATTCAGGTTTAGTAAGAGTAAGCTAGCCCTGTGAGCTAAATACAGTGCATTTGGGTGCACTTTGAAACATACGTAATATAATTTTGCAGCGACAATCTAAGATTTTTGTAACCCAAGCCGCATCAACTTGGTTAAAGAGCACTTTTTTTGAACATATGTGGAGATTTAGCTTAAAAAGCATCCTTCAACTGGTCTAGTATTGAAAGTGTAGCATTTCCTGATAATGCTTCTGTCTTTTGCTAGATAGTCTATGAGCATCACATCGCCAGAATCGTACAAACAGTAATAAAACAAACCAAAAACATCTTGTAAAATATAGTGGATACGGTCTGTCGAGATGTTTACAATGTCCGCATGCTCGCGTTTCTTCAGTTGGCGATCATTTGAAATGATACTATGGATTTTTGTGACGAATTTGTCGATCGTACCGAACCATAAAACGGTCATTTAAAGCAAAATCTAACTTTCTTTGCATGTCCGTCGGGATTAGACCCCATTAAACAAAGTACTTTATAACAGCTCGAACTTCAATTTTATCCAATATCAAAACTTTGCTTTACTCAATCGTCACAAACAACTAAACATACTCGTCTAAAACTTCATAGCATTCCTTCTAACGAATCATACTTGACAAATATCATGGGCATTTTGATCATACTTTTCTATGCCACCATTGTATTGTCACCATTTGTATGTCAAGCCAAGAACTTTTCGATCGACTCACAACTAACAACTCGAACTAAAAAAACGTTATAAAAGTCACAAAAATTCTACGAAAATTAATCTTGTGTCTGTCAAAGTCATCAGGGAATTTACATTTTAGCAAAAAAAATTAGCTGAAACTGAAGATATGCGAGCGCTCAACTCTGCATTATCCCCTATATTCGCCTGATTTAGCTCCAAGTATATTTCTTGGGGCGAAAACGGCGTTCCAACACCATTTTTTTCAAAAGAATCTTTTAATAAATTTAGTCTTACTCTTAGTGTTGTATTGACTGACGAGCAGTCTATTTTCAAATAAAAATAACAAAAACTATAAATATAGTTTTGTGAATTATTTCGCTTCATTCTCCTTTTTTTAAGGACAGACTGTGTATATAAAGAGATTTTTTTTCTGGAAAAACCGCTAGGACTCGTTGAGAATTAATTTGAATTGTCTATTTTTTTATAAGAATTTGTTTTATACAGGGTGGCCCAAAAAAGTGTGATATTACTTTCTTGACACTTTTGTTAAATTTTACTTTATTTAAAAAACAAGAGGATTTTTTTCCATATCCCACATACGAGGATACTCTGAAAAGTTTCCAGCCTCAATATGAAAATGGGGTTACTCGTCAAAAGTATACTGATAATATAATTGCACACTGCAAAAAATCGAATAGCGAGCCGTCATTAAATTCTTGCATTTGAAAGCCAATATCGTTTGTCACCGTGAAATTTTGGGGAGTTGAATTTAAATGTGGTCGTACCAGCTTGGTTGACGATGGACATTCGGGACAGCTTATACATATATAAACATACAATACAAATAATTAATATAATATTATGTTGTATTTTCTTTCTTCGTTCGTGCAGAGTCCCCGTAAACAGCATCCATCTCGGCTGTAATTTGCGCAGGCGTATTACCTTTCAAATTTAAGGAGGAATTTAATAAAGGCTCGATATTCGATTTTTTTACACCTTTACAGAAACACTAACATTGTCTGACATAAATGACAGTTAAACAACAACTGATCATCTAATATGGCTGAAATTGCCAAGGTTATCTTTCAACGCATGCGCAATTATATTACCAGATGATGATTATGTTATCTTTATGATGAGGCTGGAAACTTTACAGACTACCCTCGCAAAATTTGCCCAATCTTTGTAAAATATAATCGAAATGGTCTGTTGAGAAGATTACAATTTCAATACGTTCGCGTACCTTGTTCAAAAAATCCCTTGTTTTTAAATATTATTAATATATCACTGTGCAATTTTTCATGTAAATTTTACTTTCACAAATTATTAGTGAATTCTATATTTTATTTGCTATAAAATAATTGACATCTATAACAGCCTTTATTAACTTCAAATTAATTAGCAATTTTTGAAGTCCAACTAGCATCCTCTCTAATATTGATTTATTGCCACTAATCTTAATTCTAGAAGAATCTGATAAAAATCTAATGTATTCCCCATCGAACTGAACTTCTGATAATAATCGGATAAAGTGTATAGGAAAACAAATCGAAATAAAGTTCTCTTCTTATTTAGAGAGATATATCTTGGTTAATTACAGATAACTCAGAGTAGTGTAACGTTGAAAAACATTTTCAACAAACGAAACGAATTAATAGATAGACGAGCCCAACCGAAGATTACAATTTTATGAAGACATTTTCAGGTTACTGTAGGTGTGGAACCTACTTTTATGATGAATTAACTTCAACATGCTTAGATGAATTGACTAAACTATAAATGGGCAGGTAAAAACCAACATTGGATAAAAAGATCACACATAACGGCCAGAAAGAGTCAACGTTTAAGCAGGTGTTGTTAATAACCAAATAATAAGACCAGTATTCTTCAACGATGACCTTCATGGTTAAAGAAATTTCTGACATCTGTAAGAACTTATTGTGAACCTGTCTATTTTATTTGTCAAGCATCTAGAAGTATATATCTCCATCTAGTTTTAATAAGTTGGCGTTTCAACACGATTTACATCTCTCTCTTTTATTACCTCCATTTACCTTTCGATGATTTTCCTTGGTACTTAATTGCCAATCCTGCCCATCTGGGCCACTGAACCCTTACGTAATCTACAATATCCAGATCTTTATATATGATTGCTTGGGTTCGAAGTTATACCGAAGTATCATTCACGGTACTAAAAATTATTCTCAGCTCTCTTCTTTCAGATACTGCAAGCATCTGTTCTGTTTTCTTTGTGAGAGTCCATGTTACGCAGCCATAATTGCCTAAGCCATAAGCCTACTGATCAAATGAGTATTTTATAAATCCTAACTTTTGTGTTACTTTTAATATGTTTAAATCTTAGGACACAATTCAGAAAATAAGTAACTTTGGTACCCTTCATAATACGATTTCTGATATCGCTTGTAATGTTGTCTTCTTCAAGTATACTTCCCAGATACGTAAATTCCTTTACTACTTCAATATTGTCATCGCTAATTATCCAGTTCTGTTCTCTTCTTGGATTGGTTTTTTTCATCATTTCTGTTTTGTTTATATTTATTTCTAGACCGGCTCTTTTGGTTTTCATCTTTGTTTTATCATATGTCTCTATCTTATGTTATCTCACCTATAAGTAATAATTCCTTCGATCGTGATAATACGTTTATCCATTTCATAGAGTAATGTTGTCTTCTTCAAGTTTACTTCCCAGATACGTAAATTCCTTTACTACTTCAATATTGTCATCGCTAATTATCCAGTTCTGTTCTCTTCTTGGATTGGTTTTTTTTCATCATTTCTGTTTTGTTTATATTTATTTCTAGACCGGCTCTTTTGGTTTTCATCTTTGTTTTATCATATGTCTCTATCTTATGTTATCTCACCTATAAGTAATAATTCCTTCGATCGTGATAATACGTTTATCCATTTCATAGAGTAATGTTGTCTTCTTCAAGTTTACTTCCCAGATACGTAAATTCCTTTACTACTTCAATGTTGTCATCGCTAATTATCCAGTTCTGTTCTCTTCTTGGATTGGTTTTTTTTCATCATTTCTGTTTTGTTTATATTTATTTCTAGACCGGCTGTTTTGGTTTTCATCTTTGTTTTATCATATGTCTCTATCTTATGTTATCTCACCTATAAGTAATAATTCCTTCGATCGTGATAATACGTTTATCCATTTCATAGAGCAATTTAAGATAGTGAACCAATTCGTCTGACTTGGGATTTTAATATCAAACGAAGGCTCAGAAGATCAGAAGATGATGAGAAGTGACAAGAAAAACAATATAGAATTTGCAGAAGATCTGGAGAGATAGGAATATAACATAGAATACAAAGAAACAGATAGTAAAAACCTTGGTGCTGGAAGCGAGTTCTTCGCATTGCGTGGACTGCCAGACGAACAAACGCATCCATTATTCAAGGAATTGATGAACCTGAATAGATACTAGGATTATTTGGTTACATCGAACTCAGAGGCGGTAATAACCTGGAAAGACTGGCAGTATAGGGACAGATAGATGGTTCAAGATCACGCGGCAGACCTCCAAAAAGATGGATATACCAAATTAAAGACCTAAATAGTACATCTCTCCGATATGCAACCAAGGAAGTCAAACATAGGGAAGGCTGACGAGACGTAGTCCGGATAGTAAGCGGATGGAATGAATTTCCATAGATCTCCACTCTTCTGTAAAGAAGAATACAAGGAAGAAGAGAGAAGAGATACTAATACGTTTAGGTCATCTGCTTATCTTACGGCATGTTTTTATTTATTTATCATTGTTCCATTTAGGTGTTAACAAGAATGTCAACCTTGTGTCTCTCAGTCTTGCGATATGTCTAGTGATTCCTATCGACAAAAGTGTCTTCTGTGATAATGATGTGATATTTTTTTATTATTAATTGATGTATATTTAATATTATTAATAGATATTGTATTAAATAGTCACACCATATATGTATAACAATGTGCATTTACCATGTGTTTATGTTGCTTTTCGACTATAAAAACATGTCGTAAAACTTACATCAGGTGGAAATGTTGTCATAAAAAAAAGAACGTTTTTGTGACAAAATGTTTTTTGGGGATATTTGCCACTGAATATGATGAATCACTTAATAATGTACTAAGTTCAGCAAATTATCAATAATGAACAGCTATGAAGTACTGTCAAGAAGCTTCTCAGTGTCCTCGGTTTAACTGACGAAAACATAATTTCAGTGTACAGCAACCGGTGAAAGCCGTCCAAAGCAACCAAAAACACAACCATCAGGAGACAAGGTTATAGCCTCTGTATTTTAGGATGTGCATGAAATGTTGTTCATCGATTAATAAACCATCAATTGCAAATATTACATGGCGTTATTAGTGCCTTTGAAAGACGTGATGCAAAAAAGGCTTCAGATGAAAAAAAGTGCTGCTTCACCAAGACAATCCACTGTGTCACAAATCGTTGATAACGATGACTAAATTGCATGAATTGTAGAAACACTAACATTGACTGACATAAATGACAGTTAAACAACAACTGAGCATCTAATATGGCTGAAATTGCTAAGGTTATCTTTCAACGCATGCGCAATAATATTACCAGAATATTTTTGACGAGTAACGCCATCTTCATGATGAGGCTGGAAACTTTTCAGACTACCCTCGCAAAATTTGGCCAAGTATCAGTTATAAAAATTTGTGCCTCTGAAGGACGAGATCGCAAAAAAGGCTTCAAATAAAAAAAAGTGCTGCTTCACCAAGACAATGCACTGTGTCACAAATCGTTGGTGACGATGACTAAATTGCGTAAATTGCCTCCTCATTCATCGTATTCTTCAGATCTGACCCACAACGATTATTTCCTGTTCTCAGTCCTCAAAAAACTGGTCGCTGGAAATAAATGTCGCTCTAATGAAGAGGTAATTGCCGAAACTGCAGGATATTGTGAAGGCAAAGAGAAGTCGTTCACTAGGTTCAGCAAGACTCGAAATTATCGATAATGAAGCGCTACGAAGTACTCTCAAGAAGCTTCTCAGTATCCTCGGTAAAACTGTCGAAAACATAATTTTATTTACATCAACTAAACAAATTGTTTATGGATTCCGCAGTTGATTCCTTGTGAAATATTTTGAAAATACAAGGATTTTAAATGTTACACTTGCAGCTTTTTAATGGTATGGAAAGAAATTTACACACGTTTTTAGGCCATTTGAATTCCATAAACAAAAATATTCAATTCACCATGGAGATTAGACTTAATTATGAAATTAACTTTCTAGACATAAAGATAAAGAAAATATCTAATAATTTACAATTTGATATTTACAGAAAACCGACTACAACAGACACGGTTATACACTTTAGTTCTAAACAATCTTGGCAGATCAAACTATCTCCTTTTCATAGTCTAATGCATAGTTTTCCAATAAATAAAGATAATTTTAATAAAGAGCTCTATAACATTAAATAGATAGTCAAAAACAACGGTTACAACGAATTTACAAGAATTCTATAACATTAAAAAGCAAAAAGACAAATCATTTGTTTATTAATTACACTTCTAAACTTAGTAATAGAGTGTGTAAAAGATTAAATAAATTAGGTTGTAAGACCATTTGTGTAAATAAACTTAATGTAAGTAGAAAGTTAGTTAATAATGAGGATAAAACGAATACTTTAGATAAATCGGATGTATATAAAATTAACTGTAAGGATTGTGATCGGTCAAAGTGGTAGCAGTATAGGTTCTAAAATAAAAGAACACAAAAAAGATATCTTAAATATTATAAAAAACACCGGAATGTCTACACATTGTATTGAAAATAATCATTTTATAGATATAAACAATGTTAAATGATTACACTCGGAAAAGAAAAGTAAAAAATTAGGCCTACTAGAAATATTGGAAATAAAAAATCCTTAAGAAATAGTCATATAATAACCACGAATAAAAAATTAGAATTTTTTCTAAAACAGCCCTGTAAAAGATAAGATCATATTGTAATTGAATTGCCCGGTTTTTACAAGCCGATATTTAAGATAATTAGACTAGACTAAAAAAAAGAAGAAATTAAAAAAAAAATACCTGTATACTTGGAAACACTGTGTTTGACCATTAGTATTAGTTCAAGCTAGTATTGAGAAAGATGTAGAACAAAATCTATAATAAACGTTTGAAACGTTACAAAGCTACAAGTGTATCATTTAAAATCCTAGTATAAACAAATTGGTCCTGTATACATTTAATAGGATCCAGCAAGTTTCCAATATTAACGATGTGTTATTTTATTCCTTCGCGTCATGGAAACACTGTAATTTTGAACTATTTACTGACCTGTGATAAAATATAAATTATTTTCTACAGTACTAAGCCAACCAATCATTACGTGATGAAGTAGTTTTATTTTATGCAGCCAGATAGGCTTAGGAAAAATATTCTGACTAATCGCTTAAACTAATCTGGTAAGAGATTAAAAATATTATAAGAACTATACAATTGTAGAAAGAAGTGGATAATTTTACGATATTTTTGTATATATTCATTGTATTACAAGTTATTTATCGTTAAGCTGTTCTTTCTGTATTAGTCTAGTTCTCAGAAATATTTAAAAAAAATGTTATTCTACTTTGCCATCGATAAGATTATTGAAGATTCGTCTACAAAAGAAATGAATCAATGAATAGAAAAAAAAAATTAATTGTGTAAGATATGTGTTAATACATCGGTCCCCGGTCTGACATTCAGATGGCATAACTTACGAAAAATCCTTACCAGTGACCGATTATACCAACCTTCAAACTATTCTTCAAGCTTCAAACGTCATGTGTCAAATTTTCATGACAATCTGTCTACTAATTTCTAAGTTGCTCTGCTTTAAGTGACCCTACTTTTGTTATTTTCAAAACAATGAAAAAAAAAGAATTTCGTGTGTTGATTAGGCAGTGCTTTTTGATGAAGAAAAATACCGCTGAAGCAAAACAATGGTTTGATAGACATTACCCGGACTCTGCCCCAGGAAAATCAACCATAATTGATTGGTATGCTGAATTCATACGTGGCCATACAAGCACCGATGATGTTGAACGCTCTGAACGTTGAAATGAGGTAGTTACACCAGACAACATCAGAAAAATTTACAAAATTATTTCGCAAAACCGTAAAGTAAAGCTGCAGGAGATAGCTGGTATTATGAAGATATCCAAAAAAAATGTTCACACCATTTTGAATGGTGTGTAATGCGTAAATTTTTTTCTAAGTGGGAACCGCATTTACTCAGCGGGCCATGAACAACAACGTATTGATAATTTTGAGCAAAGTTTAAGCGAAATAAAAAAAATTATTTCATGCGGTATGTGACATGGGTCTATGGGATGAAACATGGGTCTATCATTACACTCCGTGGTCAAATCGGCAGTCAGCTGAATGGACCGCAGTCGGTGAAAGCGGTCCAAAGTGACCGAAAACACAATCATCGGCAGGCAAGCTTATGCCTCTGTATTTTGAGATGTTGTTCATCGGTGATATCGAGAAAGATAAAACCATTATACCGAATATTACATAGCGTTATCGGTGCGTTTGAAGGTCGATATCGCAAAAAAGAAACTCCCAATGAACAAAAAAAGTGCTGTTTCACCAAGACTTGCTTCTCAGCTTCTTCATCTACCATATTCTCCAGATCTGGCCCCCAGCTACTATTTCCTGATCTCAAACCTCAAACAAATGGTCGCTGGAAAGAAACTTCGCTCCAATAAAGAGATAATTACGAATCTGAAGGATATTTTCAACACAAAGAGAAATAGTTTTATAAAAAAAAGGTGTAGAAATGTTAGAAAAGCGTTGATGAATAAAGTGATATTTGATGAATAAAGTCGAAATTTGCAAAAATAGTTTGTTTTATTTGTCAGAACAGGGACTTATTGACTGATGTGCTATGTACGAACTTCCTATTGAACAAAGTTAAGTATTTTCAGTGCAGTTTTACATATGTTCAGTGGAGTTCAAAATACACATATTGAGATCGAGTTTAAAATCTTGTCAAGACTTCGTGTTAATTGGGCATCAAACTGTATTTTCATGAATTTATTTTTGTTCTGTTCCTTTTGAAAAGTCGAATATTTTTTCAATAAATGTCTAAACTTATGTTTTTTAATTAATCTATCTATAGCAATATTCTTATCATAACCATTCACTTCGGACACCTCCCTAATTAATTTAAATTCTTTGTTATAATTATCTTTGTATCAAGGAAAATTAATCAATCTGTCTACAATAAAATTTAAATTCTAATAATCTTATTATAGACGCTATGATTCAAATCGTTAGAAATGTATGTTACATTATATATTACATTACATTATATCATGTTACATTATATTACAATGTACGTTACATTCCTAACAATATTATACGAGGTACGTTACATTCCTAACGATACGATTATGTATCCGGAATAATAAATAAAAACAAATGTTTATCATTGAAAATGGTTTTATTGCTTTTCAAATCATTTCCGATGATTGATACACTTCTACATACGTTTGAACTAATTTTCATAGCACTATTTCCATTCCGATTAAGATATCTCCAAAAAATATATTTTGAATACGTTAACCCCTTCTTCTGGCCTCGAAAATCGTTGACCACGTAGCTTATTCTTCATAGACGCGAACAAAAAGAAATCATTGTGTGCCAAATCAAGACTGTACCATCAAATATTAAGTTGTTTGGTCCGATGTGTGAGAGCTAGCGTTATGATTGTGAAGAATGATCCTACGTCGCTGGTTCTTTTTTCTTATTTATTCAAAGACTTCTGGCAAACAAATGGTTGTGTACTATCCAGAATTGACCATTCTATGATTGTCTATTAACACTGTAGACACATGCACATTTATCCCAAAAAAAACAGGTGACCATTTGCTTCAAAGTGCTTCTTGTGCAAACAACTCTTGTTGGGTTTGGCTAATTTTGCAAGACCCATACAGTCGATTGATGTTTACTTTCGGGTTCATACGCATAGATACAAAATTTGTCACCTGTGTAAATGTTATCCACGGCTTTTGACGCACTACGATTGTATTTTTTGAGCATTTCTTTGGACCAATTGACAGGGCCCTTTTTTGTGCGATTGCCGAATTATACGGAATCCAACACGCACAAATATTTTTCACTCTTAAATGATCATGTAAAACCTTGTGATACTTGTCATATTAATGCCCAGGGATGCTTCAATCTCACGGTATGGTCACGATTGAATTCACTAAACCAGTGATATACAGTGGTTTTAAATGGCACTTCATCGCCAAAAGTCGAAGAAGTTGATCGATGCACTTTAAGATAATCCATTCGAAAGTCGTAGTAAATCATCCCACGAAAATTCTCACGAGTTAATTTCATTTTTTGATTGAGATGAAATTTTCAAGTCACTAAACAACACAAATAGAGTCCGTATGACAAAACATTCTGAGTAAGTATACAGTCAACAATGTCAAACGTTACCACGTATATGTCAGATGGCGCCTAGAGCCAACATTGTTGCCAGTTCCAAATATATAAATAGCAACCCTCGTATTTACAATGGTTTAACAATTATTAATACATGATGCCAAAGAGCAGTACAAGAACTACAAGATGATGCTATAACACAAATAAACTAAACTACTTAATTATTTTCAAACATCACCTTAAAAATAACGTAGGAAAAAATAACTTATTGTTTACACTGACGGAATGAAGCTAATTTTATTAAACAACATATCAACTTAACAACTTAACATATATTCTGATCAATTCTTATACTAGAACTTTTGGTATGAAACACTAAACATCAAGGATATTTACTACAATACACCAAATAACTTGTTTTAAATTTTTCAACCCGCGTTTCGGGTCTAACTACGTTAGCATCATCGGGAGATGGTTCAATGTTCGATTATAAATTTTATGAACAAACGGAATTGGATAACCCTGAGTCACAATTTTCAGCTAACTTATTCATGAGCAAATTTGAAACCGAGGATGAATTCAGTTACAAGGGTATGGCGTGGATTAAGGGAGTTATGTGGATGATGCTTTGGCTTTCGATTGTAATGGCAAATCCCAAACCATAACATTTTCATATAAGCTCAAAAACAATGATATATTACCATTTTTGGACGTTTGAGTAACTAGATATAATAAATAATGATAATTGGTTA
This sequence comes from Cosmopolites sordidus, assembly GCA_031761425.1. Lineage (NCBI taxonomy): Eukaryota > Metazoa > Arthropoda > Insecta > Coleoptera > Curculionidae > Cosmopolites > Cosmopolites sordidus. The sequence goes on along the minus strand of JARFXV010000392.1, from coordinate 978,151 downwards.
GAATTTGAGATACAAAAATACAACCACTTCGAAATACATTTCTAATGATTCAAATACGTAAATTAAGTAATTAGACTGGTGGGTAGCGTTCGATTTAGCAGCACTGTTGGCTTCCCCTTGAAAAGGGAGACAGACCAACATCTGGTGCGTCTCCAATGCGAATTAGGACTCCCTAAAGTCATTTGGTAATTCCTAGTAATTATTTTACAAACAACAAAAATGCTGCGCTTTTGTTTCAAGATTACAGAGTGCGGCGAAAACGTTTGCAAAACTTTAACGGGCCTATGAAACAGTACTTTGTCAATAGCCCAGGTTTTCAAGTGGTTTAATGCATCCTCCATTAATTGATCAATATCTTCTCTGATTATTCTGACCGTCAACCGACGAGAACGTATTTTTCACTTCTGGAAGTCGAAGGCGTGCCACTGCGAAATTCATCTTTAATTCAGTTTCGGTCTTTTAAAAATACCTTAAACCACCTAAAAACCTAAGCCCCTAAAAATACCTGACCTTTTATTTTAACATAAGTAATGTGCATACTCCCTTCACTTTTTGATAACTAATCAACCACTATTACAGTTTTTATGGGATGGGATTCGTCATATTTACCTGATCGACAAGCTCATAATCACAGAATGGCCGAATTAACATACATGGTTAGTCCAATAAATATCGGCACTAATTTATTCCAGCCAAGGGGAAGGGGTGGACGGTGGTTTTTATAAGTGACATCGGAGATGGCTCATGTCAGGTAACCTAGAAAACCTGGCTCAGTTGTTTCCGAAATTTTGGGGTATGTAGATCGTGCAAGAAATAAACGTGTGTTTTAAGTTCGCGTCGTGACTCAAGATGCAAGAAAACATCAAGCAGCGATATTCCATCAAATTTTGCGTGAAATTGTATAAATCCGCTACGGAGACTTATCACATGATCCGTAAGGCTTACAAAGATGAAGCCTTGTCTAGAACACGTGCTTTTAAATGACATAAAAGATTCAAAGGATGCCGGGAAAACGTTGAAGATGAACAACGCGATCTCGGACCGAATCGATGAAAATATGACCAATGAGCGAGAATTTCTGATCTCTGACGCAGAAGTGCTAGAACGTTTGAGGATGAGGGTCCACCGCGTCCGAAGAGAGATCGCTGCCGTGGCAAAGTTGCCCCAACCATCTTATAGTCCAGATGTGAGTCCTCCAGACTTTTTTTGTACCCTTACATCAAGAGGAGACTGAAAGGACATCGTTTCGGGACGATTCAGGCAGTTCAAAAGGCTTCGACAGAGTGCTTGAAGAGCCTTGCAGTTGTAGACTTCCAGGGGTAAATGAAGACTGGAAAAACCGCTGCCAGCGGTGTATTAATGCAGGAAGGTCATATTTTCAAAATTATTAAGTTACTTTTCATGTTTTTCAGTCCCGATTCTTATTGGACACACCCCGTATTTTGTTAATCACAATGCTACTAATTGATTTAGAATATTCCCGATACTTCTTATTCGCTAAAAAGAACAAGTGCATTTACAGCATCAGTTATTTAAATTTGTATTTATCAAAATATTTTACAATCTCAGAAATAAATATTAGTCACATGTGGTAAATACGGTGCAAGTGGAAATATTCAAATTTTCCAATTTGTCTTATAGTTTGCGGTCTGGTTTTATCATATTATTGCTAATAACTATTTTACTATTGATTATTATTGGTCATTTTACTGGTATTTTTTTAATCAAATTCTCCCAACTGAAGCAAGTTAGTTTGTTAAGCCACTGCTTCCTGACTTTTAGCTTTTCCTTGCTATATTGTAAATGATTCACTATTTATCGCAAAATAAATCAAACAGAAAAGCTTTCTGACATTAACCGCACTCTGTCTATGCATTTCAACACTTTTCAATCTGTTTAAACTGTATATTTATAACACGTTTAATAGTTACTATCAGTATAGCTGGGGCAGCAATTTTCCACCAAATCCCTTACTCATAAACATTTAAAACCATTTTTGCATACCACTAACAATATGTTGGCTATATAAAATGTTCGTCATGTCATATTTTAAAAATGAGATTTTGAAAATCGAACGTTCATGGGAAATTGATTTTACTGAAATCAAGGCTCCAGTTTATTGGACTCTTGAAAGCTAATACAAATATTTCGTGTATTCTAGAAGTATCTTCCATAATTTAAATGTCATCAGACGTATTGAGAAAAACGAAGTCATTTATAACGAACTTAAACAAATCAAAAACCAAGACTGCTTTAGCGAGCGATAATATTATTGAAGTGGTACGACTACATAGAAGAAGTCAATAGTGTAGCGGTTAATAATTCTTAATTTTTTCTTAAAAAAAAAACATATTTCATTTGGGAAAAACGATAGCAAACGGTATTAATTTTTCACCTGGGTTTCACAAGTTCATGGTATACGACACCCTTCTGATCCCACCAAATGCACAGCAATGTATTCTTTCCAAAGCGATTCGGTCTTGCGGTAGATGATGGTTGTGGTCATTGGTCTATGATGAAGGATGTATGGCCCATGGATTTCTGCATTTTGGGTTCTCAAAATATATCCATTTTTCGTCTCAAGTCAATCAATACAAAAAGTCCAATACAAAAAAGTTTTTCTTTCATGTCAAGAAAGCAAAACTTCGTTCTCATTTTTCTGCCTTCGGGATCATTGCCATGGTATGCAGACGTTCACAAATAGTTCGGCGACCAACATTTAACTTCTCTGCCATTTGTTGTAGAGTTTGCATATCGTCTTCTTCCAAGAATGCGTGCAATTCGGCATCTTCAAATTATTTCGGTTGACGTGGGCGTTCTAGGTCTTTCAGTCACGTTTTTCTTTTGATTGAACCAGAAAAACGCAATTTTTTTACCAAATATTCAACGAATATCATCGATCAAGCACCGAGTTCGTCAGGTCCCCTTTGACTGTTTCTCTCAAACTCAAATTACCGTTTTGAAAAAGTGTTAATTCACTGCAGAAAACAAAATTGGCAGGAGTTGATGGCCATACCCGACACTTTCTTTCATTAACTTTCATTTACTTTCATTAAAAGGAGAGTTTTAACTGGATTATACACTGGCATAAATATATCGCATTGAAGACGACAAACTTTATTTGGATGATGAAACGAATATTATGTATTTATTTTATTGTCAAATTCCTGATATTATTTTGATAGAATTTATAAAGATTTCCAGTAAGAGTGTCAGAAGTTCGAAAAGTTATAGCACCAGTACTATTTGAAATATAAAAGACACTCATAGTGTTCAGTGGTTCCTAGGTGCGTTATTTTACGAAATGTAAATATTGCAAATATTAAATGAAATATTAAATTAACTAGCCACCAAGATCATGCGATCTTACCCCTTGGATTAATTTTTTGCATGGTTATGTTATCTCTTGGGTAGAGAAATAAACACCGAACAATTCTTGACTTTAAAATGAAACAACAAAAATGTGTGAAAAAGTAATCGAAAAATTGGGTCTGCATGCATGCACAATGCATTACACGAGACTAAGCCCAGGGGAACATTTGAACGACACTATTTAAACAATCACTTGTAATTATCATGTGCTTCATTTTAAAATTCTGACGCTCTTATTGGACAATCCTTTATTTGAAAAAGCAATACTGTTTCAGTGAAAGGTAATATTGTTAGTGTAGAACTACAAAGAATGACTTTTTTAACTGGGCAATCTATTTGCAATCAGCTAAAGTTCAGTAGTAAACCGACAAGGCGTCATATTCTACATTGATAATGTTACACTACCCTAAATAGGTTAGACTAAGGTTTTTTCTTATCCAGGCAATTAAAACATACCTTGATCGGATATTTTCATCATTATCACAGGATTTTTATAAAAGATATATTGTAAAAAAATGTGAAAATGTCATTAGAAACAACAGTCGGTACATATTAGACTCACATTTCAATGAAGTCCATAAAAAATAGCTACTAATTTAACGTAACATAAATTAATAGAGATCGGACATACATTAATAGAGACGAGATATTTTCCTATCCATTATACACTCAAAGCCTTATACCATTTAACTATGATTTATTTTGATGCAAATTTCTTTGAATATAAATACGGAGGCAATCAAAACATACCTTGATCAGATTTTTGCAACACTATCACAGGATTTTTATGAAAGATATATTATAAAAAATGGGAAAATGTCATTGGAAATAACAATCTGTACATATTAAACTCATATTTCAATGAAGTCCATAAAGAATAGCTACTAACTTAATCTAACATAAATTAATAAAAACCGGACATAAATTAATAGAGACTGAAATATTTTCTTATCCATTATAAAATCCAAATCTTATACTATTTAACTATGATATATTTTGATGCAAATTTTTCTGTGTATAAATACGGAGCCAATCAAAACATACCTTGATCAGATATTTGCATCATTATCACAGGATTTTAATAAAAGATGTAAAAAAATGGGAAAATATCATTGGAAACAAGAGTCAACAATATTAGACTCACGTTTCAATGAAGTCCATAAAAATAGCTACTAACTTAACGTAACATAAATTAATAGAGACCGGACATAAATTAAAAGAGACTGAGATATTTTCCTATCCATTATACACCCCAAACCTTATACCATTTAACTATGATATATTTTAATGCCAATTTCTTTGGATACAAATACGAAGACATTTAAAACATACCTTGATCAGATATTTGCATCACTATCTCAGGATTTTTATGTAAGATGTGTTGTAAAAAAATGGGAAAATGTCATTGAAAACAACAGTAAGTACATATTAGACTCACATATCAATGAAGTTCATAAAAAATAGCTACTAACTTAATGTAACATACATTAATAGAGACCAGACATAAATTAATAGAGTCTGAGATATTTTCCTATCCATTATACACTCCAAACCTTATACCATTTAACTATGAAATATATTTTGATGCAGATTTATTTGGATATATAATACGAAGGCAATCAAAACATACCTTGATCAGATATTTGCATCACTATCACAGGATTTTTATGAATGATGTATGGTAAAAAATTGGAAAAATGTCATTGGAAACAATTGTCGATACATTTTACACTCATATCTTAATGAAGTTCATAAAAAATAACTACTAACTTAACGTAACATAAATTAATAGAGACCGGACATACATTAATAGAGACCGAGATATTTTTCTATCCATTATACACTCCAGACCTTATACCTTTTAACTATGATATATTTTATGCAAATTTATTTGGATGTAAACACGAAGGCAATCAAAACATATCTTGATCAGATATTTGTATCACTATCAATGAATTTTTATGAAAGATATGTTGTAAAAAATTGGAAAATATCATTCGAAACAACATTCGATACATATTTAACTCACATTTCAATGAAATCCAAAAAAAAATAGCTTCTAACTTAATATAACATAAATCAATAAAGATCGGACATAAATTAATAGAGACTGAAATGTTTTCTTATCCATTGTACACTCCAAACTTTATACCATTTAACTATGATATATTTTGATGCAAATTTCTCTGGGTATAAATACGGAGCCAATCAAAACATACCTTGATCAGATATTTGTATCACTATCACAGGATTTTAATAAATGATGTGTTGTAAAAAAATGGGAAAAAATCATTGGAAACAACAGTCGGTACATATTAGACCAATTCAATGAAATCTATAAAAATAGCTACTAACTTAACGTAACATAAATTAATAGAGACTGAAATATTTTTTTGCCCATTATACACTCCAAACCTTATACCATTTAACTATGATATATTTTGATGCAAATTTCTTTGGATACAAATACGACGGCTATTAAAACATTCCTTGATCAGATATTTGCGTCACTATCCCAGGATTGTTATGAAAGATGTGTTGTAAAAAAATGGGAAAATGTCATTGAAAATAATAGTCGATTTTTTATACTCGACATTTTATACTCAGATTTCGATAACTTAATGTAACATAAATTAATAGAAACCGGGCATAAACTAATAGAAACTGAGGTATTTTCCTATCCATTATACACTCCAAACCTTATACCTATTTTAACTACAATATATTTTGATGCAAATTTATTTGGATATAAATACGGAGGCAATCAAAACATACCTTGATCAGATATTTGCATCACTATCACAGGATTTTTATGAAAGATGTGTCGCAAAAAAATGGGAAAATGTAATTGGGAACAACAGTCGGTACATATTAGACTCACATTTCAATAAGTTCATAAAAAATAGCTACCAACTTAATATAACATAAATTAATAGAGACACATATTTTATTACCTTGATCAGATTTTGGCATCACTATCACAGGATTTTTATAAAAGATGTATTGTAAAAAAATGGGAAAATGTCATTGGAAACATATAAATAAATATTTATATAACATATATTAATAATGACCGAGCATAAATTAAGAGAGACTAAGATATTTTCCTATTCATTATACACTCCAAACCTTATACCATCTAAAAATGTTCAAAAACCAAGGATCACATTTTTCCTGTGCTTCGAGTACAACTCGAAGACCGACTGATGACGGCTTAAGGCCAGAAACCGGTCTCAGGAGTGCTTGTTGGCGTTTGATGACGATTGAAGGATTGAGAATTTTAAGTGGAGCCCAGGAACAATTTGTTCCTTGTTTTTTGAACATTTTTAATATTCCCCCGAGCCAACTGTGTATTTTCATGCTTATACCATTTAATTGTGACATATTTTGATGCAAATTTCTTTGGATATAAATACGGATGCAATCAAAATATACCTTGATCAGTTATTCGCATTACTATCACAGGATTTTTATGAAAGTTATGTTGTAAAAAGATCGGAAAATATCATTGGAAACAATAGTCGGTATATATTATACTCACATTTCAATGAAGTCTATAAAAAATAGCTACTAATTTAATGTAACATAAATTAATAGAGACAGGACATACATTAATAGAGATCGAGATATTTTCCTATCCATTATACACTCCATACTATTTAATTGTGTTATATTTTAATGCAAATGTCTTTGGATATAAATACGGAGACAATCAAAACATACCTTAATCAGTTATTTGCATCTCTATCGATTTTTATGAAAGTTATTTAAGATTTAAGTTAAGTTTTTAGTTATTAAGATTTTTATGAAAGTTATGTTGTAAAAAGATGGGAAAATGTCATTGGAAACAACAATCTGAACATATTTAACTAACATTTCAATGCATTGCATAAAAACTTACCTACTACCTTAATGTAAAAAATTAAAAATAGAATAAATCATTTCATTCAATGGCGTACGCCATAACTTTAATTTATGGAAGTATCTATATCGCCAGAATGATTATAAATTCATTTCAATTATTTTTTACGAGTACATTGTATTGTTTCGTTTTTTTTTATGTTGTATGACAAACGAATAACGGTTTAAAGTAAACACAACGATAAAGCTAAAGTTAGTATCAATTGATTTTTCTATAGAACGAGTCAGTTATGTACGACTATGATTACGCACACTGATAAGCAGTGACCTTGTAAAAATCTGCTCCCTATTTATAAACAATTATTGAAAAACTATGTGCATTCAAGGAAACCGGATAAACTTCAATGAATATGGCCCAATATATATCCAATTAAAAATAACTTTAAAAATACTAATTAAATTGCTCCTTTGATGTCATCATCATCCCCGGGGATGGCACCATAAGACCACGGGATCCAAAACAACCCGTGAATTCTTCTAGTGCCATTCGCAGGTCGATGAATGCTCCGTCCATGTCTTGCTCGGGTCGATTGTCCATCTCTTGTAACGGTCCCACGCGAGATATTTTTATAAGCGCCTTAATGCACATCATATCAATTTCTTGAAGGTATAAATCGTTCAAATCCCATTAACATAGGAATAAGTGTATTTTAATGGTTTATTTGCTATTGGACTCCTGGTCTTTAGTAATACCGTAAAGTTAATTTATTTATTTACAATAAAATATAATAAAAATATGTGTTGTTAATTGAGTAATAGTCAAATAAAAAAGTATCAAGACAGTTTCCTTTAAATAACTTGTTTGAATTATGTCAAAGAATGTGTGTCAATATAAGTTAATAATATTAATTCTTTTAGAATGTGTTGAATTCTACTAGGCTAATTGAAAAAGCGGAACAAAATGATAAAACAAGTTTATAGTTGAAAAAATAAGTTTATTCTTCCGTATATTCTTTCTTAAGCTCAATCCATTTTATCAGCGGTTCTTCAATTCATTTATTCCATCTCTGAAGTGATTTTTTGGAAGTTCTTCCAAATACTTATGTACTGCTGCTATAACTTCTTCATTTGATGAAAAAAGCTTACCACGTAGGCATTTTTTGAGGTCTGAGAGCAAATGAAAGTCAGAGGGGGCCAGATCTGTTAAATATGGTACCAACAATTTGTAGTGTAACTCCTTCAATTTGGCCATTGCAAGAACACCTCAGTGAGTCGGTGCACTGTCTTGATCAAAAATGATTTGTTTCTTCGCTAAACCAGGTCTTTTCTCACGAATTTTTGCATTCAATTGATCCAAAAGGTTTGAGTAATACTGTCTTGTTATTGTTTTACCGGTTTGAAGGTAATTAATTAACAAAATGCATTTTGCATCCCAAAAAATTGATACCATAACCTTTCTGGTCGATTTTGACTACTTTGGCTGCTTCACTATGTGATTTTTGTCGTAGTTGAAAATCACAGTAAACCCAAGTCTCATACATAGTTACAAAACGACGTTTCAAATATATTTTATTATTTTGAAAAAGATCCTAATGTTGGTTTGAAGGTTTTATTCGTTTTTCGTCGTTTTTGATCATAATTTAATAAATGCGGCACCCACCTTGCCTATAGCTTTCTCAAGCCCAATTCCTTTTTTCAAAATATGAAACACTTATTCAGTTGAGATGTCCATGGCCTTAGCAATTTCACTCAAAGTCATTTGTCTGTCTTCTATAACCATATCATGTATAAAATTAATTATTTGTTCAGTAGTTGCACTTATTGGATGTCTAGAACGAAGACTATCATCGAGGCTTGTACGACCACGCTGAAACTCATCTGCCCACTTACAAATCATTGTTTTTGAAGGAGCAGACTTCCATAATACATTTACCATTTCACAATGAATTTCGATTGCATTTAAACCTTTTTTTACAAAGGATTTAATCACTACACGATTTTCAATATTTTCCATTTAAAAAATAATACTGATACGTTTACTTTAAGCTGTTTTTGCACGAATGAATTCACAGATCGACTTGAAACTTGACAAATGTTCATATGAAGAATGAAACTTCAAAATGTATTAGATTATATTGTTCTTTCACTGCTCTATAGATGTGGCTCTGCGACCTTTTTAATTTGCCTTGTACTAGATGGATTGTTGTCTAATTTCCAATTGATGATATTTATATTTATTACAAATTGATTGCGATTCTTTTGTCAACAGCATTCTGACGAAACTGCAGTATCAGCAAAACGCGTCAATCTCTCTCATAAATATAATTATAATAAAGTGGAAATTAGATAAGAAAAGTCTTTCATAAAATAGATATTGCTACTATTGATTCTCAAATAAAACCTGCAGTTTAAGGTAATAGTTCATAATTGCATTCTGTGGTGTAACTGATTTGTATTAAAATTTATTATAGAAATGCTACAGACGATAAGTCTCAGGAATAGATATGCACCGTATGTAGGGAAATTAACGGAACTTTTTGTGCATCGATCAACCCACTTCGACTTTTAGTGATGAATCACCATCTAAAACCACCCTATATCACTGGTTTAGTGAACTCAATTATGGCCGTCGTTCGCTCACAGCCGAATTTAAAAAAGGTCGTCCAAAATCGGTTGTTGTGCTAGAAAACATCGATACTGTGCGCGAACTGATAAAGCAAGATCGTCATGTGATATACCGTGAGATTCAGGCATCCCTGGGTATTAATTAGTATAACAAACATACCCAAGATTTTACATGAACATTTAGCCGTGAAAAGGATTTGTGCGCGTTGGTTTCAGCATAATTTGAGAATGGCTCAAAAAAAAAGGCTCATGTCGATTGGTGCAAAGAAATGCTCAAAAAATTCAATCGTGATGCGTCAAAAGCCGTGCATAAGATCTATACAGGTAACGAATCTTGGATCTATATGTATGAGCCCGAAAGTAAATAGCAGTCGATTGTATAGGTCTTTCAAAAGAAGCCAAACCCAACAAAAGTGGTTGCAAAAGAAGCACATCGAAGCAAATGGCCAACTGTTTTTTTGGGATAAATGGGCATGTGGCTACAGTGCCAAAGATAGAACAGTCAATTCTCAATGAGACACAATCAATTGTTTGCCAGAAGCCTTTAAAGAAATAAGAAAAAAAAACAACCAGCGACGAAGGATCATTCTTGACCATGACAATGAGAGCTCTCACACATCGGAGCGGGAGAACTCAATATTTGACTAGTCAAAACATCGGATTGATGGTCATCCGGCGTATAGTATGTAAAGAATGAACTACGTGGTTAACGATTTTTGATGCCAGAAGAAGGGGTTGATGCGTTCAAAATGCATGTTTTGGATATACCTCAATCGGAATGGAAAAAGTGGTATGAAAATTGCTTGAAACATATGCAAAAGTATATCGATCATCGCGGAGAATATTTTGAAAAACAATAAAACCATTTTCAATGATAAATATTTGTTTTTATTTATTATTCCGAATATATAAATAGTAACCCTAGCAATCTTGTTTCAAGCTTAGTAAACCTTTTACAAAATCATTTGAATTGATCAATAAAGTTTATGGTGAGAATTGATTATCTCGTACACGTGTGTTCGAGTGGCATAAGCGATTCCATGACAGTCGTGATACTTTGAAAGACGATCCAAAGCCAGGCCGGCCAAAAAACAAAAATTGCCATGTGTTGGTGGAAAAAAAGCGTGAAATGATCGCCTACGATGCGAATTCGACTGTGAGAAATTCCATGCGGAATTAAATAGGACCAAAGACATAATTCACGAAATTTTCACAAAGGATTTAAACAAGCGGAAAGTCTGTGCTCGATTTGTTCCTTACGCTTTCAATGAGGACCAAGAAACTGCTCGCGTTGAACATTGTAAGACTAAAGATATTATACTTTGGGAATCCGTTCCATGGGATCAAAATGTTACTGGTGAATATTATCTGGGTGTTGCATGCATTGCATGATGCAGCGTGCATCATGCATCATCTCGTAGGACCGTTGCTGTTCGTGAATTTTTGGGGAAAAGCAAGTCTGTGTGCTTCAACATTCTCTGTATTCGCCTGATTTATCTCCGTATGACTATTTCCTGTTCCCGAAGCTCAAACTGGCCATAAAAAGAACGTTTTATGACATTGTTACACGTGTCCAAGAAGCCGTGACGAGGGGTTTGAGGTAGTTCGAATCTTGTTATCAGAGGAGTTGTTTTACTGATCGTAGTCATACTTTAATCAATGTTGCATAGGGTGGCGCAAAAAAGTTTCCTATGTTAAATTTAAAATATCATGTTTTTGGTTTAAGATTTTTTTAAGTCTCTTGTACAAGAGACTCTTGTTTTAAGTATCTTGTTTTTGGTTTAAGATTTTTTTAAGTCTCTTGTTTTAATATTGAATAAAAATTTAAAAGTTTTGAAGAGAGATCGATATTCACTTGCAGAACGAACACAAATTATTACAATTTACCTTGAAATGGAAAAATCATTGTTCAGCAATACTTTAGCGGCAACTTCAAGCAGAATTTCATTAAATTTTTAATGTTAGAGATGCTTCTTCCGAAAACATAACATACACATTTTTAGGGATTGGGTCTATGAGTGACACTAGAAGACAATGCAGATCAGGAACAACAAGATCTGCTGAAAACATCCAACAAGTAAGGAAAATTATTCGGAAAGGTCCAAGAACATCAATTCGGTTACGCTCTGCTCGAATATGGATAAAAGTCAGCGAAAGAGCTTAACGCTCATGCGATTAGAGTCATGCTTAACCGCAGCTGCGATTAGAATTCAATCGTATATTTTTAAATCTTGGAGATGCACATGAATATATTGTCAAGAAATAGCGGATGTCTGATGAGACTCATTTTTGCCTCAATTGATTCTGTTATAAACAAAATTCAAGTTACTGCGGCACAGACAATCTACAATTCATTCATGAAGAGCAGCGTCCCTCCAGCGTCACAGCATGGTGTGCAGTTTCAGCACAAATTATTATTATACCTTTATTTAAGACCAGCAGAAACCTTTGTGAAAAGGTTTCTGCTCGTCAGAAAACTTTTAATACGCTCCAACACACGATCAATTCAAAGTTAATATTTGGCGAGAAGCAGAAGAAGCACTAACTATGTTGATGGAAGATGTAAAAAAGAGCATCAATTTATGTAACAAAATTGGCTACCATTTAACTTATATTATTTTCCAAGAGTAGATAATTAAATAAAAAAGAAATAAAAATCTAAACAAAACCAGAATATACGGTGAAAGACTAGACTGATTAGCACATTATAAGGATAGCTCCACTAAGATATTCGTCTTTTGTCGTCTTATATATGGTCATCGTATATAAAAAAAAATCAATTACGATTTAAAATAACTGTGTGTCGATGTACTTGGTAGGTAGATATTTCAGCAAATACCTTCTGACTTCCTCTTACAGACAACAATACAGACTTTACTCAGCCTTAAACATCCATTCTTAGAGGTACGTCCTCCCGTTTCTCTTTTCTTAGGCAATTTGTTCCAGCTTGGCTATTAAGATCGTCCTTCCATTTGAGGTTTTACTCTCTTGTATTCCGATGGTCTCCAATTTAAGATAGTTTTATTCGATATTTTTGTTTTACAGTTTGACCGTCAAATTTCTATTTAAGTTTTGTGTGTGTGTTTTGTTAAGTTTTTTAAGTGTTTATTTGTGCTGAGACGCCTTTCGCTTTCTATTATGTTTCGTATCCATTCTTCTTTTTTCTGTCTTCTAGTCTAACCTTAAACAGTTGCCTTGACACTAATTTTTGTGCCTTCACTACTTTATCAAATGTTCTCTTTTGTGAATGTGAAAAACATGCATTTTTCAATAAGTTTAGTTTTTAGGTATCTTATCACCCACGCAAGTATTCTCTTTATTTCTTCAGTTTGATTATCTTTAGTTAGTTTTATAATGTCACCTTTGTATATCATCCTTCATCCGCCATCCAAAGCGCCAACAAGTGTCTCCCAAGGTCGGTTTCTGCCCTTAAGCCGTCATCAGTTTGGCTTAAGCTGGAGAGCGGAGGAATATATAACGCCTGGAGAGCGGATGAATATATTCCTGAGACTGTGATGGTTAGCTCTTCTGGTTAATCACTTTTGATTGGAAATTCTCCAATATTTCGATGTTGGATAGAAACACTATAGACCACAGCTGGATAACATAAGATGGCTTTGTTTACAGGAGCTTTATTTTCTTTTTGATTTTTGATTTCTGACCACCCAGAACTGTTAGCAATTTTAAGCACACAATTGTTTTCGCTTGTTTATTAGTTTGTATTTCCGCGAATATTTTTTCATGTTAATTTCTCATCGAAATATATACCCAGATATTAGACGTCTTTTGTTGCTATAATTGATAGATATTTAGTTGAATCAGTGGACAGGTACCTCTTCTGTTTGTGAATGCGATATATAAACATTGCCTGTCATTAACTCGCATGCGCTATATTCTTAACCATGTTTGTATTTCATCAAGGTTTGTCTACAGACGCTGACATGATATGATTAGATTTTCATTAGATAATAAAATGGCTGTGCCTTCAGCGTATGCAGCTATGGTGATATCGTTATAAGTGGATATGTCAGCGTTGAAAGGAAGATAACGGACTGGAACAAGAAAGCTTCTTTAGAGAATTCACGCGTTGATTGGATAGAAACTGGTAACGTCGTCTTAAAATTTTTTAATTTTATAAACTAGACCATACTGCCAAACTGTATTAAACACCTACGATACATCCAAGAGCTTTAGAAAACTTTATCTTCTAAAAATTGTGTATATATTGCAAATAAATTACTTGATGGTTTATTAAAATTGGCTTTATTCTTGTTGGCAGCAGTGACACTAGTAACTTTCACACTACTTAAAATAAACTATTATAATAGATCTATATGACTTCGTATTATTTGAAATGATTAGTCTTATAACATCATTATAGAGTTGGGTATAAAACAGCACTCCATTATTTCTTTGGAAGCCCTCTAAGATTTTTATTGTTTATAAGGCAAATTCAGAAGATTAAATTATATTACTGCTCATCATAAGGCTATAGGCCGAGGTGGTCAGGCGGGCTAATCACTGGTTTGGCATACCAATGGTCCGAGGTTCTTCGAATCCTGGTTCGGGTAAAAATTTCATTAATACTGAATAATGAATTATTTACCCAACTTTAATGGAGCATAACGAAATACTGGAAAAGATAGACACTAAACAGGCCATAGTAGACAGAAAGGGTAGTTTAAACTGGTATGGTCTTAGATCGTTTTAGACGTTCTAATTATCTTACATTTTATTTATATATATATATATATATATATATATATATATATATATATATATATATATATATATATATATATATATACTTTTGCTAATAGTACATATAAAGTTTCGTCAGTCACCAAACCCTCCTATATCAATATGTATCAATATCACGCTTCCAGTTTCGTCTTACTATTTGTTAATCACATATTATATGCACTATGATGTGCATTATCTGTTCTCTGACGGAAATTTTAAAAACTGATTAAAATTATTGCGTTGCGGCGAATTTTTATAAGTGGAAGATGTAGTGTTAGGGAATCCCGATTTTGTTAAAGGTTTCTCCATATTTTTCCTCGTTTAAAACTATCAAATGGTTTTATCATTAAAAAAACGAATATAGTCTGGCCAAAGTTTGATATGTTTTACTACGCAGATATAATATATTATTTCCTTTTTCTTTAGTAAGATTCTTCCGACCGAAAAGATTCGACAAAAAGGAAAATGAAAAAACGTTTTTTAACATGTTATACCAGTACAATACAATCTTCCGCAGCATTTTAACTATATTTTTGAACACATTTTATAGAAACTGAACTTATGTTAGGACATTTGTCCGTCAATGCAAAGAAGTAAAATACATTTCTACATAATTAAGATCTTATTTAAATAAACCTGTTTGGGTATTTTTTAATTTGAATATTATATATATATATATATATATATATATATATATATATATATATATATATATATATATATATATATATATATATTATTTTTTAAAATATTAAAGCTATGTCTAAGAATGCTAGTATTTTGTTATATTAATCATTAATTATATAAATCTTTTTCATATATGAACCAGTGAGATTTAAAATATGTTTATTATTTTGTCAACATCTTAATATATAACTAATAATACCGGTGTATTTATAAATAAAATACTTGTTACAGATAATCTAATGCAAACAATGATTTGTCATACTCTGTTATATTTAATGTTGTTTTCCACTATTACAATATCATAAAACTTTTTCTATTTATATATAGTTTTTCTAAGTTATATATAGAACTAGTATGTACAGGGTCGGGCAGGGAGGTATGGTGTTTTTGAAAAAAATCACACGCTCTTATTTTTAAACAAATATCAAAATTTATTGCTTTTATACATTAGTGGTATATTGCCATTAAAGTATACATAACACAGTCAGGTGCAAAAAATCACATTAGTTAAGTGGCGTCCATTTTTGTCGAGGCATTCTTGGAGACGAGTAGCAAAATCGTCCATACTCCTTTCGACCATGGCACGAGGAATCCTTTCAATTTCGCAAGTTATGGTTTCGGAAAGAGCTTCAAGAGTTCGAGAGAGATGGACGATTTTGCTACCCGTTTATAAGAATGCCTCGACAAAAATGGACGCCACCTAACTGATGTGATTTTTCGCATCTGACTGTGTTATGTATACTTATACTGGCAATACACCACTAATGTATAAAAGGAATAAATTTGGATATTCGTTTAAAAATAAAAGTGTGTCAATTTTTTTTCAAAAACACCATACCTTTCTGCCGAACCCTGTATATTCACTATATTGTACATATTTTTAAAACGTTAACTACTTTTTTCTGCTGATATTTTGTAACAAAATATTTTAGTAGTATAATAATTTGCCATATCTCATATTTTAGTCAATTAATAATCAATCAATAATCTAGACAGAGCTAATCGCGTCGATGATTTGCTGGCAATAAAATAACGCTCACTAGAGAATTTTTTAAAACCAGGCTTCCATGTGTCTCGATACGAAATCCAGCTAGTGCAAGAATTTAACTCTCAGGATTTCCAGCTGCGATCAATATTCAGTAGTACCTTCATTTTGTCAACACATTTTGGATGCCTGATGAGAGGCATTGTAGGAATAATTCAATAATTGATTAATATCCAAAATAGAGATCGGAGATGACCCCGAGTCGCACCGCCCCTGACCTCTTTGTTTGGGGTTACCTTAAAGAGAAAGTTTAGATTTATAAGCCTCAAAAACTAAGGGCATCTGATGTCAGATTACTTGTATCAAAGTCTTACGGCTGACAATATTATAAGAAGATTGGATTAGTTCAGAAGTCACCTGTGATAATGCTCCACATCAGTTGAATTAATAAAAGATCTTAAAATATTGGTGGCCAAACTAAAGGGTAGACTCCAAAGACCTTTAACCTCTAAATTATAGAGAGGCATGCATTATCTTGCTGGAAAATGAGTGTTCTAAAATGTGACAATGGTTAAGGTTTCAGAATTTCCTGAATCAAACGATCGCAAATAACCCGATTAATGAATGAATCCTAAGATAATCCCCCATAGATATAGTTATCCACATCATAGTCCCTACAGTACGATACACATATTTCCCGACATAAATTTGGAAGTTGGATTATTTAACATCTCTCAAACTTACTAAGGCCAGTTAAATTTCTCAGTCCTCCTTGTATTCTATGCATGGAAAATTACCGATATCCACGTAAAATAAGCGCACTAAAACAATACAGGTTTGAAAATACAGTAATAAAATTCGAATATTAGAAAATAAAAATTCAATGGACAATTGTTACCTACAAAAAACAACTGACGTAACACGGATAAAAAAATAACTGGAAAAGACAGGGTATTGTTAAAATGTGATAAATATAATACGATTACATTATCAACATATTACATTAAATGTTATTAAAACCTATATCGGTTTGTCCGTAAAGTTCGCAGGTAAATTTTGTTCCGACAAAACAAAAATCTGTGTAGGATTAGTTTAAATTCGCTTTGATTGGCCTTCAGTTAGTCAAGTTGATTTAAATTGAAAATATCAATCGATAACTTGCATTTACTATGCGTTTATATTTAAAAAAGGGCAGCGTTCTTGCCCAAATAAAAAAAAATTAGTGCCCTTTATAGAGAGGATTGTATTGGGGAGGTCACGATGCAAAAGTGTTTTTTTGGTGGTGGTCAAAAAAAATTTAACCTGGAAGATCGACATCGCTCTGGCATCCTTCAAGTTCTGATATCGAGGAAATAAAGTCCATAACATCCGAAGATCAGCAGATAAGCAAAACAGATATCAAATAAGTTAAACACTAATAAATTGACCGCTTTTGATCATCTGAAAATAATGAGTCCTTCTGCGGATACGATGTGTAGATCCCTCATGAATTTAGTGAGAGAAATCTGCAGAATCAGAAAATATGACCTTTCGCTCTTTTTCTGAATAATTTCTGTTTTAAGTACAGTGAAAGACGGCCATTATCCGAAGAAAATTATGCTTTGGATTTGGTGGGATTGGCAGAGACCCATACACTTTAATTGTCTCCCGTGTAACGAAACCACAGACACCGACTTCTACTGTTCACAATTAGGTCGATAGATGGTAGCAATTGAAAAAAACAGCCAGAACTAGCGAACTAGAAAGGCGTGGTGTTTACTCATGATAACGCACGACCACACATTTTAATCAGAACCAGGCAAAAATTGTTGAGCTTCAGTTAAGATGTTTTATCCCATTCAGCTTACTCAACGAACATCGTATCCTCAGAGTACCATCTATTCTGTTTTCTCCAAAATTGTTTAAATGAGAAATCTTTAAAACGGAAGAAGACGTGAAAAACAACCTGTTGATATTTTTTGGCTATAGACATACTATTTTTTGGGAAAAAGGCATAATTACACATACGCCACAATTATAATATGTCTAAAAAGTCCCAAAATTGATTATTTCCTGTGGGACAAGTAACGCCATGTGTTAACCACTGATTGAAATAGTTATGAAGCATCATTTATAATGCAAGTTTTGTTTGTCTATAATTTTGAAAAACATTTTGCGGTTTTTGATGCATCATTAATTTGTACTTTCAGGTTAGATCGATAAACCACTAATTTTATTTAGAAATCTTGAACAGACTTTTAAAATGATTCGGATAAGTCCTAGTCAAACATCATTAACTGTTTTGTAGATTTTAGTTAAACGGCAAGTTAAGGTGACGCATTATCCTTCTTATTCGGTTCATTTAGCATCGACAAACTGTTTCCGTTTTCCCAACAGTAAAACATCTGTTTACTAGATCAATTCTTCTATTGGAACCTTCAATGTGAAACACTAAGCTCGAAGAGATTTATCACTAAACACCAAATCACTTTTTTAAACTATTTGACAAGCGTTTCGCTAACCATGTGAGCAACATCAGGATATGATTTAATCTGATGATTTACAGATTAAGTCATCACCTGATGATCCTGACATTGTTGTAACGCGCGTCGAGAAGTTAAAAAAAGATGATTTGGGGTTTAGTGGTAAATCTCTTCGAGTTTAATCTTTTTATTAGGATAATTTTTTGTAATTTAATGGAAAATAATTTCCATTACAACTGTCCGTTTTTAAACAATCACTGAAATAAAATGGTTTAGAACTTCGCGGTCACAGTATTCGATATTTACGGGCTTAAGGACCGTCGTGTATTGAAATTTCTTTTCTCCTTCACCAGCTTTAGTAGCTGACCTGTACTAATATCTGGTTGCTGAGACTGCCCGCAGAAGATGAAAGTATTATTCTCAACAGAACTGATGAAAGGTTAGGATTTTTTTTTAAATTGTATTACAATATTTATTATATTACAAAATGATTTTGAACATAGGTATGCATTTTTTTAGTTCCGAAATGGTTACATACGTTTGTAAAAGTAAATAATTGCAATTATTGGAATTAAAGGTTTCAGTTATTGAAGTTATTTGCCTACAGGACCTACGACTTAATATGGGCTTTAAACCGTGGTTATCATCTATCGGATAACCCCCATCACCATCCCCCACGGTCTTCAACCGCTTGATTTCTGCTTAATCTATAGTTTCTTCCTTCTAAGAAGGCGTTCGATCTTACCCAGTGACTAGAGTATAGAGCAGCGATTTCTTATGAAATTTTACCATTTTCCTTATATATGTTTATCTTCAATTATGTTAAAAAAATATTTTTTATTTTTACCAAAAAACTGAATATAAATATCTTAGAGAGGGTGGCGCAAAAGATTTTTTTGTTTCAGAATAAGTTAAAAATACAAGAGAAAATTATAATACAGTGCAGCGGCATTCACTTGAAGAATGAACACAAGTTCTAACAATTTACTTTGAAAATGGAAGGAAACTTATTTCAATTTCGCACCCTCGCGTCGTAGACTCGTCGACTTTATCGGTAGAGATGTACCTGCCAAGCGCACAATACGATATTCGTAGAAAAATTATGGTTTGCACATGTCAGTGTGTGATGACAATACAAGGAGGAATTGGCGATGACAATATTGAAGTTGTGAAGGAATTTACATATCTATTAAGCAAACTTGACAAAAATAACAGCACGAGAAATGTCAGAAATCGTATTATGGGAGGTAATAAACTTCTCACTCTCTGCAACCTGTCCTAAGATCCGAATTTATTCAAAGGGGCACGAATATTAAGATCAATGAGCTCTCATTCGGTCAGTAGTTACTTATAACTGCTACAATAGACCCTCACAAAGAAGGCAGAAGAGATATTTACAGTATTTGACAGAAGAATACTCAGGAATACTCAAATTTTGGTGCTGTGAATGGCAATGAAATTTGGAGAATCAGGTATCAAGCAATTGTACAAAGATCAAAATATTGTAGACTATATGAGAGTTCAGCGACTCGGTTGGATGGGACACGTGGCGTGATTGTCAGAAAACGGAATAACAAGGAAAGTCATGGAGGGGCGAATAAGGGGTAGACCAAAGACACGATTGC
Source organism: Cosmopolites sordidus (assembly GCA_031761425.1). Taxonomy (NCBI): domain Eukaryota; kingdom Metazoa; phylum Arthropoda; class Insecta; order Coleoptera; family Curculionidae; genus Cosmopolites; species Cosmopolites sordidus. The sequence goes on along the minus strand of JARFXV010000392.1, from coordinate 957,791 downwards.
AGGACAATATAAGAAGAGATGATGAAGAACTACTGCATCTCAGAAACTCGCAAGGGGTTGTTGGAGATCGATCAGATTGGAGACAAGGGTTTAAAGAGGTCAAGGCTCACTGACGAGCTGTGGCACAACAGAAATCAGAACAAGAAGATAAGAATTAAGTCGTATCTTCTTAGATCTTGCAGATGCACATGAAAATTTGTCAGAAAGCCTCAGCATAGTAAGAAAGTTGCAGTATGTTGTGCAGTTTCCGCACAACGAATAATTGAACCTCTCTTTTTTTTAATGAAAAAGGGTGAGCGGAAACTGATTGCCGGGCTTTATCGGCATATGCCTGAAAACTATTACGCCTCAATTAGGAGACGCTGAGGTTTGTTAGTTTCGGTAGGATGGTGCTACAATGCCACTTTTGAAGAAACATTTTATAAATTGTATAAATAAAAAAAAGTTGTCTAATTTCCACTTATATTTTTCTCTAAAACATAACGTGTTTCGCTACACTGTAGCTTCTTCGGATGATTGACAAAGACACAAAGACAAAATTCTTTGTTAACCATTCGAAGAAACTACAGTGTAGCGAAACGAGTTATATTTTGGAGAAAAATATAAAGGGAAACTTTGTTTTATTTATACAATTTAGTATGAATTTCCATCAAGAAAATGCCGCAATCATCCTCAAACATTTTAAAATCGATTAATCTGCAAAAACGGAGATTTGAAATGACCCGGTCCGCAAGATCTCTGGATACAATAACCCTGACTTAGTTTTTTGAGGTAATCTTAAAAAGGCAGTTTACATTAACTAGCCTCAAACACGGTCGACGAGAAATAGAGGTAATATGGCAAAAAACACTAACAAAGGTTATGGAAGTTGTAACAAGAACATCAATTTGGAAACGCGAAAATAATCATAATTTAACAGACATTACTACTTTTGCGCCACCCTTTATTAATGAAAATATTAATAACACTTTTACATATAATATATATTTTTAATCAGTCTACTCACCGTGATTTATAATTTTTCATTTTTCTTTTCTCTTTGACTATATTTGTTTCATAAATCATATAAAATATTACATATTATATTAATAACGAAAAGAAAACATTATCTGAGTACGTAAATACTATGCAGTTTTATATGAGCAAAATTACAATAAAAATTTCAAGGTGCTACAATAAAAGGAACATTTTTAAACAGTTATACTGATTTAATATTTGACGATAGAAAAATAATCAGGAAGGCATTCGAAGACTCACGTTTGAAAAGAAAAAGTATTTCGTTCATTATATTGATGTTGTTGAACATAAAAATTATATAGTGTATTTATCAAACATAATCAACAATTCTTATAATTATTAGTAACACCTTTAAATTATTTGAGACAGATGAGGAACATTAGCACATCGTTGCTTGAAGTAAATATAGAAAATGCTGGCAATTAAAGTTTATGATAATAAAGATAGAGCGAGGTGTGAAAATGTTAAAGATTAATATATATATATATATATATATATATATATATATATATATATATATATATATATATATATATATATATATATATATATATATATATATATATATATATTGTAAAAAAAAAATACGTCCCTAAATTATTCATTATCAAAACAATGTTGCATAATTTTTATAAAAAAATTAATTGATTGTTAAAGTTTTTAATGGAGAGAAATGATAAAAGTTTTAATTTGCAACATTATTACAGTATAATTTTCTATCGTAACAACGAAACAGCGTTTAGGTAAGTAGTACCGTTATGTTCTAGTTAAGATTCCGGTAGTTCCGCAGGGGAAAGTATCAAATCGGATAGTATCCGACGCTTTTAATGACGTGTTCTGGTTCGGAAAGAACGAATGGCGAAAACAAGATCCAACATACTTACCATTCACAGCTGGCAAACGACATAGGTAGTAGTACCACGGATCAAACAACCAGTACTAAAATAGAACTATTGCCGTGCGACCGAGTGGTCGGTACCACGAGACGAAATAATTAGAAAGCCAGTCGATGGCGATGCAACCGGCGAAACTCGCAAACAAAGGTTGTACCGCGGGGCAAAACGGAGAGACGCTGAAGGCAGCCAGAGACGGGGAATTGCGCGTGCTATCGGCACGGTGGTTCGACTCGTACTGACGATGGACGACGGTTTGTGCCGACAGGTAGTACCCCTGCCCCGCGAGAGGTCTTTGCACCTGTAGTACCGTGACAGTGCTCTGATGGGCCGCTATTAGTCATAGTTGTAGCTCACTGGTTGTGACAAGTCGCTCGGAACAGCTGGCTGTTCGTATAGTCGGTGCGACGAATCACGCTAGCCGTCGATGATCGTACCGGAAGTAGGGTTAAGTTTTATGGTAGGGCCTTTTCACCGAACTTTAATTAATTCACAAAACCAACAGTATTAGATGGAACTATTCTATTTTAAATCACCTATTAAAATTTTTAACATGCACCTTGAAATCATTCGGTCTAAAAATAGGGTCTTTATCAACAATACGAGTGTCAAAACTTTGAAACGTAATAACAGCAACACTGAAATGTAAATATTACTCATAGATTGCTGTGAAGCATATGCGATACACGAATTGGACTTGGCTCTAGAGTTTCAAAAATCAAAAAATTATATAAAAAAGTAATTTTTGCTTTTAATTTTTCAAAATTTGTGAAATACAATCGTATTGCCGTATATATATATATATATATATATATATATATATATATATATATATATATATATATATATATATATATATATATATATATATATATATATATATGTATATATACATATACATATACAATTCCATATTGAATTTCCAGCCCTTCTATACCACTTGTAGAGGTTGCGATTGGCATCCAAATAGCTTGACGCATGTACTAAACAGTCATAAACTTGAAACAGTCGCAATGTTTAAACCAAGTGCGGAATATAACCGAAGATTCGCGATTATAGAAACTGTTCGCGCTGGGTGCTCTACGACAGAAATCATTCGGTACTTCGGGTATCCGAGATCTACTGTGTATGATGTTGTCGCAACGACTAATGTCGATTCGAAAATTGTTATTAGTTGTCGGAGTGAGTGAAAAAACTATGAGTCGAATGGTCGAGGAGGGCCTTCTCTACAAGTCTTACATAATTAAAGTAAGACATATGATTTCCGAAGGTTGTCAAGACAAACCGAGTTGAACACTGCAACCTGCTTTTATGTTCCTTAAGAAATAATCTTACCGGGCGCCTCAGGTTTTTTTCTGGCGAAAAAAATGTTACTGTTGATGCGAAAATTAGTCGAAGGAATGATCGCTGGCTCTCACGTGACCCTAACAAGCCATTTGGTTCAAAATTGATAGCCAAATAACATCGACATGTTATGGTCCAAAGAATTGTGGTTTCCCAACAGCCCAGATTTAAATTCTTTGGACTTCTATGTATGGAGCCTGGTCACCATCATGTCCAGACATCCAAACCTTACCTCACTGAGAGCCGCGAGCCGCTATTGAAGCGGCATTGGCCGATATGGATCGTGACGCATTAAAACGTCATGCACTTCAGACCAGGAATGGAAGCGGTCATTCAAGCAGGGGGGCGATACACTGAGTAAATGTGTTCTTTATGGACCTTTCAAACAATTTACTAAAAAAAAATTGTAAACTTTTATGTTTTTAGAATTAAAATTATATATAAATTTATAAAAAAATTATATAAAAATGAATAATTTATCACTACGGGTGGTACAGAGGGGAGTGGAAATTCTATTAGAAACATAGGAAGCCCTGCACATGGATCAGAAAACAAAAGAAAGTGAGTGACATCATTGGAAGAATAAAGGAATTGAAATGGAAGTGGGCAGGCCATGTAGCGAGGCGATGGGACGAAACTAGACTGCCTACCGCGTGATCGCAAAGACCGAAAACACGAACTTTTAGGAAAAAATCATCTTTTGACGACAAAGTGCACTTCTTAATGAGCTTAATGGGTTTGTGAACAAACATAAATTTACAATATGGACCGATGAAAACCCTCAAGTGATTCAGTAGTTACCTCATCATTCTCAGAAACTCAGAGTGATTTTTTTTTGGAGACGATTATGGAAAGCGTGTTACTGTTAATAGTGAACGCTATTCGAATATCCTAACAGAATATCTTTCGAATTCGAATATCCTAACAGAATTGGATATAAACAGTTTTTTCTTTCAACATTACGGTCTTTACGACAGCATTTAGGCCACACTTCAGTCGAAGCCAAGGGGGACATTTGAACAATATTATTTTTAAATCATAATACCGTTATTTCTTCAAAATAAAATAAAAATCACCGGCTTATCGCTTGTAGTTATCATTGTGCCACATTCTAAAGTTTTGGCATTCTTATTAGACAATCCTTTATAAAACAAAGTTCGTTGCCGATTTTAAATATGTTCTTTAAAACTTGCAACATTTTATTTCTTATTGTAATTATCGAAAAGTGCCCGCGAATCAATTATTTATAAAAAAAAAGGTCCCATAATGTATCAAGTGTATAAGCAGCTTACGTAATGTTTAATTTTAATATTTGAACATGAAAGAAAGCTTTAAACCTGAGAGAATATGTATTATGTCACCTCCAGATCAGTTGCCATGAAATAATGCATGTTCTGTTAAATCTAAACCGCTAACTTGTTATTTATCTGTTGACACAGATCTCAATCCCATCCCCCTGTTAATCCCAATAATAGTTTAGGATAGTTTTCAAAATATTTCCCGTTATTTAACTTTCTCAATTGTTTGAGTCTATAATATCTATACAGACTATTAGAAGAATGATTTAAAGTAATTTCTATAACATTTTCCATTATTTTTTAAGTTTTAAGATTTTTTTATGAGTTAAAAATGTAAACTTAAATTTAAAGTACAAAAGATGACACTTAAAATATTTTTCAATTAATAATGTAAAAGTATCATAAATTTATTTAAAAGTATCATATTTTATATTAAAAACATCACAACAAAAAAGTATAGCATTAAATTTTATCTAAAGAACGAATTTTCTTGTGCTGTTGCTTTAGAAATATTAAAAAACTGTTACGGCGATGAATCTATGTCAAAAAAAAGAATTACAAGTGACGCAAGGATGGTGAAAAGGAAAAGGTGAATGGAGGAAAGTCAAAAAAGCAGTTGAAGATGAACCTCCCTCAGGAAAATCTTCCACGTCAACCAGTGAAGAAGACAATACCAAAATCAAAAATCCTACTTTGAGTAATCTCCGATTAAGTACTACAGACATTGCAGATTTTACTGGAATATTTTTTGCAATTCATGCAATTTTGGAAAACAATTCTGACTTATCTAGTGTTTCTGCTAGACTTCTTCCGAAAAAACTGTTCGTTCGTTGGAAAATATCGTTTTGAAGTTGCTGAAAAAACGTTTTTTTTTTTAATGATGACATTCTAAAATGCATAATTATTACCGATGAGACAATTACTTATGCTGATAGAAACTAGCGCAACAATTAAGCTTGCTCAAGATGAACCAAATCCAAAAAAAAAACACGTCAAAGCTGGTTAAAAATTAAGGTCATATTAAGGATTTGTTGAAGGTATAATTGGAGGTAAAACTATTGAAAATTATAAATTCGTGAATATCTTTGCTTTACAGGACATGGAAAAAGAAAATTAATAAAGATAATGATTGAAAATAATGTATAATTATAAAAGAAACAGCAAATTTTACCTATAATCTAGAATTATATCAATAATAACAAATAATATGAAAAAATTTAACTAACTTGGTTTATTAAATTTATTTAACTGGTAATGAATATGCTTTGATTTTAACTTTTCGGCAAAAATCTATCAAGCATTCCAAACTTAGATTATGTAACTTAAACTGTGGTACGATTGAACCTCCGATGCATCCTTAACTGTTTTCTCCTACGAACAGTTCAGTTCAATATATCAGTTTATTATAATTTCTACTGAGAGCATTAAGTAACTAGAATAAATAAGTATGATGACATGTGGGAGGCAGCTCATTGATTCGTCTTTATTGTACTTTTAATTAATGAATTGATTACTGTCTAACTACCAGGTCTTTACTAATTTTAAATCTAGTTGGTAGATCTTTCGGATCATAACGCTTAAGTCTACTGATACATGTACATATACCGATATATGTTGATGGGCTCTTAACTTTTCTAAATGGCTCACACTATACTTTTTAATTTCCTAGTTTACACACTCTACGTTGAGATCACGGCGGTTGACTTCATAGGCTCAAACCTTGGAGCATCTGTGATTATTCGCAGTACTTTGGATATGAACCGTTCTAGAATCTCGATATTGGAGTTGGAGGCTGATACTCACAGTAAAGATTATAGCGTTTTAGTTGTAGTCGTTTCCTGTTCATAAATTCTGCGATCCAGATTAACTCCTAAAGATTAGGCTTCTTTATTTTGAACTAATGTTTCGTTATTCGGTTAAATGGTAGGGCAGGTTTCTTTATTAAGTGTGAAGGTCATATGGCTTGGTTTCATTCAACTGACTTGGTTTCATTCACTTTTATTCCCTAGATTATTAACCTCATTTGAATTTTATCTATAGTAGGTGGTCTTGTAACATATTTTATGTTATTCTCGGTGTTTTGTGTATGGGTAGTATTGCTGTGTTATCCGCCAATGTGGATCAAGCAATATTAGTACTAGTAGGTAGCTTTATTATAGTGTGTGTACTAAGTGACATAGAAAAAGGAACACCAAGAAATAGTAATACAATTTTAAAAACTGTTACAGATTTATTGTTATTGTTAAACAGTACAACTAATTAAAATTTAAAGATCTAATTACTACGAGTTAGGGAGTTACAATCAGTAATTGCTGGATCGATAACCACTTTGTTACATTCATGGGGCGCCTAGACATTAATCTAATTAGGTGGTCAATTTCTTCTTGAGGTATAGTGTCCCATGCTACTTGAATTTCACCCCGTGGTGACTCCAACGTCTGTGGATGGTGTGGCAATCTGAACAATTTTCGCCCTATGATATCCCACACATGCTCTATTGCGGAAAGGTCCGGGGACTTCGGTAGCCAAGGCAGTAAATGCCTTGCAACTGCCAAGTGCAACGTTTGGGCGTGCATTATCTTGCTGGAAAAGAGGATTTGGAAGTGTTCGAAGGAAAGGTAACAAATGGGGGTCTATAATTTCTTCGACATATAGCTGAGCCGTCACACTACCTCGGAGAAAAACTAGAGGTGACCTACCACCATGTGCGATGGCACCCCAAAACCATAACACCCAATGTGCGATGTACGTGCCTCTCCACGGAGAACTCTGGATTTCGTCGTTCACCACGATATCTTCTTAGATGAGCACGGCCGTCATGACCACATACATAGAAGCGGGACTCGTCACTAAAATCAACACGATTCCATTCCGTATCCCACTGATGTCTTTCTCCGAACCACTCCAGCCGTTGATGCCGATGTAAGAAATGATATCAAAATACCTGCTTCCGCAGTAGATTGCTCGTATTCTAAATAACCTTCTATGCTCTTCGTACCACTGGTTAGCAATTGACCTTGAAGTTGAAAAACCTGTCTTTTAAGGCTAAAAGCGAAGACGGGGCTTCTGGTGTTCTGTCGTGGCTGGACGGCGTCCTGTACCTCTAGCTCGTTGTTGTCGACCTTCCTCGGCTCGCGCTCGCCAAATTCTCAACACTGTGTGATAGATAATTCGGCCTCTCTTAGACCTACAATGCGGCCCCTCTCAAATTATGTCAACTGGCGAAAATTTACGCCTTCGCACTCTAGACATGATAACTTTTTTAAAGAAATTAAAATCCAGTAAAACAAATCAATGTCAAATCGTAAAAGTTACTAAAATGATGTATTTTTAAGGAAAAAGTAACACTGCCAAAAATTTTTTTCTACGAACAAGTGCGTCGTTACTATGGCTGAAATTTTGCTAATTTATTTATAAGGTCACTAGAAACAAGTATACAAAATATAATTAAAATACAAAAATTTTTACTGAGTATTCCTTTTTCTATGTCACTTAACAAAGAAAAATACCGTTCTACAAGCATCATAGTCCCCAGTTATGACATGATATGACTTTATTCTCTTCAATTAAAGAAACTACTTCTTGGCGTTTTGAGTTTATAGAAGCCAGACGTTCGCTGGCCGATTTGAAGGGCATATCAAAAGTCGACCATAAAAACGGTTTTGAAGGCAAAACAAAATATTGGAATTATATTATAGTTATTAGGATTACTTTAAGGAGACAAACTATTTTATTTATTGATTGATTGATTGATTGATTTATTTATTTATCTATTTATTTATTTATTTATTTATTTATTTATTTATTTATTTATTTATTTATTTATTTATTTATTTATTTATTTATTTATTTATTTATTTATTTATTTATTTATTTATTTATTTATTTATTTATTTATTTATTTATTTATTTATTTATTCGTATCGCATCATGCAGCATATAAACTTACAGAACTTACAAAAACTTACAAAACTTACAGAAATTAACAAACTTACAAAACTTACAGAAATAAAAGTATATGCAAAAGAAAGGAATAAAAGGAAAAAAGGAAACAAACAATGCACAAACAATACACAGACGTATTAAACATTTATATACAGGTTTCCAATCCATTCCATCGCTGCAGCGTTCCAGTTGCCCTGATAGGATCGTAGGGGGTCCCCACTCCCCACTAATATGTCTGATGTATTGTTTCAGTGCACCCCAGTTATTAAGTTCGATGTCTGCAGTATCACAGTTGTATCTCTCAAACCATTCCCGCTCTTAGTGATTTTCAATGTTTCTGCAATTTTGGTCCCGAAGATCTCTAACTTTGGTCTTACCTGTGACAAGCTATTCATCATACAGTAGTGACGTGTTTCTTGATTGAAGTCTATTTTGTCGTAGGATAGATATATATATATATATATATATATATATATATATATATATATATATATATATATATATATATATATATATATATATATATATATATTGGATTGTTCCAGTGATTAGGCACATAGAATTGGTAAGTTGCGCATCAATTGGATTGGTATGACAACTGTTCAGCCACACTAGAGCTAGTACTCAGGCAGTACTCGACAGCTGAGAAAATCAGTACGCAAAGTCTCCATTGAAGCACCAGGTTGCATTACAGTTTTTGAATGACATTGTTTCTTGTTTTTATCTTGACAGATGTATTTTCGAGATGTTTTCTTTCGAAAGAAGTGCGATCGAGCGTGATTCCAAGATATTTGGGGTACTTGTTATAACGGAGAATATTAACTTTAAATTGTACCTGGAGTTCAGTCTTAGCTTGCTTGTTGTTAAGATGAAACACACACTTCAAAATATATACTTCAGTCTTACTGATACTTAGGCTTTAGTCTCCATTTTTTAAAGTAAGAGTTAAGGACAGCTAAGTCCTCTGTGAGTGTTCTCTCCGTCTGTCCAAACTCTTTCGATCTACAAGCAAGAGCGATATCGTCTGCGTAACAGAATTTTGTTAAACTAATATTTGGAAGGTCAGAAATTTAAAAACTGAAGAGGAGATGGGTCAGGACTAAGTCGTATGGCAGACCATTATTTAATACCCTTGTTGTACTTTTACTTTCACCCAAGCAAACCTGAGAGTATATATTGCTTATGATGTTATTAATAAGACAAACAAAATAAATTTGGATGAATAATTAAATGCCGTTTAAATTTAAAAAGATCAACTTACTTTTTGATCATAAAACTATCTATACTAGTTTTAATGTATCAAGCATAAAAAATATATGTTGGGTTTTATAGGAAATGTTACGATAGCACTAGGTATCCCCCAAGAAAAAATCAGTATTCATAAAACAAACATTTTATAAACTTTTTATTTCCAATTCCCTGACTATTTTATTTTCTCATTATGAATAAACATTTTTTACAATCACCCGGTAGATATTAGTCTAGGCCGGTTCGATCGTGTCTACTATATGGAAGAAGAACTCGCTATTGTTCTTCAGCTAGGAAAAACAGTGGTGGGACTACGGCGGAACACAATGGAAGAATTTCACGATAAACTGTTTCTTGCTACACTTTTTGTTCGGACACCTTCAACGGTTCGCTTGTTCAATTTTCTTATCGGAATAAAACCCTTTGGGCTTGCCCGACGATCTATCTAAGGAAACAAATCTGCTTTTGCCCTTTCAAGCCAAGTAAATCACCAAATATATTAGTAAAATTATTTTTATCGCCTTGTATACGTTTTTCTCATATTTCTTTATTATTTTCTAACCGAGCTTGCTCAACATATGATTCGGGCATTATTTGATGAGCTTTACTTACACTTTATATATATGAATATAATGTGTAAATACAAGGACAAGAGATGAAGATTTTTACAAGAAATGACAATTTCTGGGATTTTTTTATTGATCATTTGCTACATGGGGCTCTTATACCAAAAGTTCGTAAAGCATTTTTTATTTTACTAAGATAACAGTTCGGCTCGCAAAATATGACAAATGCATGACACAAAATATGACTTTTTGGAAGAACCTCCTTATTCTTATGATCTGACTTACAGTGAGTGTATGAGGGATATTTATAAAAAAATAATTTTTCCCATTATGAAGATGTACAGACAGTGTGATGTGCTTTTAAAGAGGATTTTTTCCAAAGGCATGGAAGTCCTTCTCTGACACACCAAATTAATTAACCTTTTTGGAAGGTTAGGTTCACTGTTTATGGAACGTGTCAGATGTTTTTATAGTAAGTGGGGTAATTATCACGCTACCATTTTAATTATTTATAACTTCTAAAAAAAACTTGAGATTTTTTTCTATAAAGCTAGGCCCACAACAATAAAAATGTGCGTGTGTGTTGAATTTACTGTCCGGCGAAAATATTTATGACGCAAAATTACTATCTACAGTCAATACATATTTTTGTTGTGCGCGCTGTACGCCTCGCTCCGACTGTGTGTGCAGTTGAATGTTTGTAGGTTAGGTTAGGTTAGGTTATTCTAACAAGCCAAGGGGATTAGGTTATTCCAACAAATCAAAAATAAAGTTGATTATATTTTTCAGTGTCTATACTTATTTTCTTTAGTTTATACTTTTCTGTATTGGTTCAAATCTTTCATCCAATAAAGCCTTTTGCTATTTTGCTATTTTTTTGCTATTTCTTTTTTCTTTTTCTTGATTAAAGTGTTCAATATTATGAATGCAGTAAACTTCTTCTTCAACATAATATTATGCTGGAACATGCTTTGACTATGTACAATCAGTTACGCAATAAATAACAAATTACTGAATACTACATTTCATTTTAGCCACGCCACGTAGATATCTTTCGGAAACTAAAAATATTAATTTCACTTCAACAACACGTCCATACACAAACTTTGTGCTCCGCAAATTCTTTTGACATTCGCGAGAAAACCTACAAAAGATGGTCCGTGTGCGTGCTGTGCGACGAAAATATTTGTATGGGATCTTGTGCGTCAGAGAGTCTACATTGCCACGCACGCACACTATATACATGTAACACATAAAGCCCACACAACGCAAATTTTCATTGGTGTGGACCCAGCTTAATATGTTTATTTCGTCAATAAATGTTATTTATTGTGTGTTATTAATGTTTAAAAATTATAAACTAAAATTTTACCACCTCTATACACCAAATAACTTTTTTTGAACTGCTCGACGCACGTTTCACTAACCATGTTAGCATCATCAGGAGATGATTTAATCTGCAAAAGTGATTTGGTGTTTAGTGGCAAATATCTTCAAGTTTAGTGTTTCACACCAAAGGTTCCAATAGAAGAATTGATTTAAAAATTATGCCAAATGTGAGCCCTAGCAGCAATGCAACTTTATTCCCTTTTTAACACATTTTCCATAACTTTTGTCAATATAATTGATGTTAAAGCAGCAATTTCTACCTGCATGTTGTACTGGAGTTGCTGTACGGCTTGAGGCTTATTTATAAAAACCCTTTCCTTTAAAATGCTCCGCATATAAACCCGATCAGTTAAATCGGGAAATCTGATGGCCTTACAGCATTTTAATCGCTTATAGAGAAACATATACAAGTCACGTGTCAAAATTTGGCATAAACTTTGTTGAGAAATTTCCAGTTGTACACGACGTCGTCGGATCGGGTTTCTAGAGAATCCCGTACACATGCAATATTTTTAGCGCTTCGCAATGTTCTTGTATCTCTAATGCGAAACACATCTCCAACTGTTCCAAATTCTTGTAATTACTTGAATGATTGTCGTTTTATGAGACGTCAGACGATTAGGATATTTTCCTATAAATTCTCGTTGAGTTACAATAATTTAATGATATCTTAATGTAAATTACAATAATCTAGCTGCGTTTTTATGGCATGTATGTATCCAAAATAAAACTTGCATGTCTGCACTACACAACAGCCAAATCAGAACGTTTAAAAATATCACAAAATAAATTGCGCTAAAACAATATGTTATGTTACAATAGGTAGCGTGATACTGACTGACTTTTAAAAAGTTTGTTTACTATTTAACCAGTGCATTTCATTGCTGCTTATTTTCTTATAGAATGTATTTGATCTTAATGATTCGTACGTCAGCGGTCAAAAAAAAAAGAGTGTACTAATGTTATACACACTATCGCGCCCCAATTCTGATAGTGAAGATTTACAAGGTAACTGGAAAAACATTCTTATTAGCGATGAAATCAAAATTAATTTATTTGGTTCTGATGCCAAACTCATATATGAGAAGACGTATTAATGAGAAGTCAATCCACTTAACACTTTAGGTACAGTGAACCATGGTGATGGTAACGTCAAACTATAGAGATGTTTTTCATATAACGGAATAGATCCAATATTTTGGATTGATATCCAAAATAAATTTACTTAGAAATCTTAGAGACAATTATGCTACCTTATGCTGATGGAAGTACATCTTTGCAGTGGGTTTACAAGCAAAACAATAACTCTATACATACGGCTTATGAGGTGAAGCAGCGGTTCAAGAGGAAATATATTATAGCGTTAGAGCGGCCTTCACAATTTCCAGATCTAAATCCGATCGAGATAAACTGTGTTCAAAGATGCACATACTTTAAATTAGCAAATTGTTTGAAAGTAATTTCATTGATTTCATTATGCTTTCGTTATTCTCTCATCCGGAATATGCGAATATGTTATTTGTTTATGGTTTTTATAACGGAAGCTCAAATCGAATACCGAATATCAGCGTCCGAATATCACACCGAATATCAGCGTCGTTTCCCGAATAGGAGACAGCCAGATAGAAGGGTTTTTGAACAAGTTTTTATCATTGCTGGAGAATCTGGTAAGTGCGAGAATTGTATCTGAACGGCAATTAAAACTCGATTCTGAACAAGAAGAGGTAACCCTTGACATCGTTGAAAATGATCCAAGCGTAAGTACAAGGCGGATTCCAGATATTTGCCAAATGAAACAATCGTCTGCTCGGAGGACTCTTCACATGAATTGTTTATATCCATTTTATTTACAACCGGTACGACATTTGCAGGATGGGAATTTTACGTTAAGGATTCAGTTTTGTAACTGGATAAATTCAAATAGGAGATTATACAAGTAGATTCTGTCCACCGATGAAGAGCAGTTCACTTCCGATGGCATAAGTAATCTTCATAATGAACATCGATGATTCGATAAAAACCCTCACGCTACGGCTGAACATAATTTTTAACATCGTTTTAACATTAATGTGTGGCATGGGATGATAAAAAATAAATTCATCGATCCATTCATATTCGACGGTCATCTCACGGTAGATGTAAATTTTTAAATTTTCTATAGAATCATTTGCAAAACCTATTAGAAAATGTTACACTTAATATAAAACATATTTACAACATGATGGAGCCCCTGCACACTACAGCTTACAAGTGAGAAATTTCTTAAACAACTTCCCAAACCGGTGGATTGGACGAGGTCCGCACAATTGGCCAGCTAGATCACTATATATTATATATATATATATATATATATATATATATATATATATATATATATATATATATATATATATCATCATCTTCTCGATTCACTACAGGATGAAAGCCTCCCCAGCGTGCTACCAACTCGCGCGGTCCTGAGCTTTTCTCTGTCATTCGGGTCCAATATACTTCATGATATCCATCCATCCAAGGATTGCTTTGGTCTGTCATCGCATGGTCTCACTATATGGCCTGCCTACTTCCATTTTAATCCTTTCACCCTTCCAATGATGTCACATACTTTTGTTTGGTCCCTGATCCATATGCAGATCTTTCTGTCCCGTTTTGTAATGCCAAGCATACATCTTTCTATTCCCCTCTATACTACCCGAACCGTTTTATTTCCATATGTCATAATTGGTAAGACGCACTGATCATAGCATTTTCTTTTCAAACATAGTGGAAATTTGCTCTTAAACACTATATTGAGCCTGCCAAATGCCTGTCAGCCACACTTAACACGCCGTTCCACTTCCCGGGCAGTATCACCCTCCATTGAAATCCTTTGCCCAAGATATATGTAGTGGCCCACAACCTCAATATCGCTTTCTAAAATAGAAATTTTTCTGTTGACAGCAAATTTGTTAAACATAACCTGACTCTTTTTTAGGTTTCTCCCACTCTTTGCAGCTCTTGTATGTGTTTTTGTAGCTCATCTGAGTCTTATGAGATGAGAACGATATCATCTGTGAATCTATATATATATATATATATATATATATATATATATATATATATATATATATATCTTTTTTAGGTTTCTCCCACTCTTTGCAGCTCTTGTATGTGTTTTTGTAGCTCATCTGAGTCTTATGAGATGAGAACGATATCATCTGCGAATCTATATATATGTGTATATATATATATATATATATATATATATATATATATATATATATATATATATATATATATATATATATCTTTTTTAGGTTTCTCCCACTCTTTGCAGCTCTTGTATGTGTTTTTGTAGCTCATCTGAGTCTTATGAGATATATATATATATATATATATATATATATATATATATATATATATATATATATATATATATATATAGATTCGCAGATGATATCGTTCTCATCTCATAAGACTCAGATGAGCTACAAAAACACATACAAGAGCTGCAAAGAGTGGGAGAAACCTAAAAAAGAGTCAGGTTATGTTTAACAAGCTTTACCTATCGATACAACAACTTGACATATATATATATATATATATATATATATATATATATATATATATATATATATATATATATATATATATATATATAAGTCAAGTTGTTGTATCGATAGGTAAAGCGCACGAGATAAAAAAAAACGCCTTAATTTTTGATCAAAGGAATATGTTATTCGTATCACTACAAGTATTTCTGTAAGTCTTCTCTTTCAATCAATAAAAGCGAGAAACATATTTATAATGGTATCAACAACAAAAGAATGAATAATAATAGTAAAATATTTTAGTGTTCTGTGGTGAGAGTTGAGATTTTCTCACCATTCCGTCTTGACGTCAAATGGAAAAAGACAAAAATTAAACCAGAGTTGCGGTAATCAGCAACTAAAACTATGAAAATAAACCGCCGTTAGTGTGGTTTGGTTCACAGCTCACCGATTTTTCATCGATTTCTCGTTGAGAACAGGATACTGGTTCCAAATAAAAACAACGCGAAAAAAAAACACCGTGTTAATTGTTTTTTTGTCGGTTTATTCCTACATTGAACTTCCAGTTTCAGTTAATTACTGTTTCGATTTCGTTTCCTGTCACCGAATAGGTGATTTAAAGGTTTTTTTTTGGGGTAATTTTGGTGACATAAATTATATTCTACTGGGTGTTAGCTTATATGAACGCATTCAAATTAACAAATAATGAAATATAACATATTTATTGACATTTATTCTCAAACTTTTAATACATTCTTACAGGTTTTTTTTTGTAGCGCCTGTCAATAAAAAAAAATGGTTCCTGGATTAACCATTAATCTTCTCCTGATACTATTTTAAACTAAGTACTTGTGATGTCTTGCAAGATGGCCCCTTGTTTAAACTTAAATGTACACTTTACTACTACTTGTTCTATGTAGTACTAAAATTGTACCGATATAGAAGATACAGAGTAGTCCAAAAGTAGATACCACATTCAGAGCAAAACACAATATTTTATTTCCGTTCAGTTTCTTTCCTCTAACTCATTTTTCTGGTTCACCACCTGCATAGGGTTTGAATAGCATGAAAAGTAAAAATGAGGAAGGGGAAAGCAAAAAACTCTTCAGCAGCACTATTTTCTTCTTCGCCCTCTCACTTTAAAAATCTACGAACCACCACTGAAGTAAGGATTTATTATCAAACTTTAAAATATCGTAGAGTTTCTAGAGTTAAATGGTGTATATTTTCGCTTTCGCAGATTGTACTAAATATTTAATATTTCTTGACATATTCCCTCTATTTCCTGCTAAATATTGTCTTCCTCTTTTCCATGACTGTATTAGAGTCCAGACCATACCTTTGAGTCTCCATCCTTTTGATCTGGCATTGCCAGCTTAGACATTTCACTTCTACAGTATTCATTATGCCACAGATTACTCCTATTTCTTTCCTTTTAATTTTATCCATAACAATATTACCACAGCTGCGTCGCTAAACATCCATCTCAATTGCCTTCAATCTCTGTGTAGACACTTCCAATACCTCTGCTCCAAATAGTGATACTTACAACTTCAAATAGTCAGCTTACATTAACACATCCATATAACAAATAATGAGGTATATTATATGTATTATCTCATTATTTGTTATATATTTGATATATATATTGATATTTATTCCCGTTATGTTATGACACCACCAATTATGTGTTGGCAACTATCAAATATTCTCCCAAACTTTTAATAGTCTTGCAAGATTTTTAAGCACCTTTGGCGCCTAGTCTCCCGGATTAACAATTAATCTTCCTCTGATACTATCTTAAACTAAGTACCTATCTATAACGTCAGTCCATCGATGTATTTTAGTTTATTTTGGTTACTATACACACTCGTCTGGTCCCTTATTCAAACTTAAATGTGCACACCTCTACTTGTTCTGTGTAGTAGTACGTATAAGAAAAGTATAAGAAAACTATAAGTAATGATTTATTATCAAACTTGTAAATTATCGTAGAGTTTCTAGAGTATTTAATCAATACTTCCAAAAATAATATATGTGCAAATTGATGGTCATTTTTTCTGTATTTCTCGCCAAATATTGTCTTCCTCTTTCCCTTCGCTGAATTAGAGCCCAAACCATGCCTTTGAGTCCATATTTTGTTCATGTGGCTTTGCCAACTTAGATATTTCGCTTCTACAGTACCTCCATTTCTTCCCTTACTGTTTCGTTTCTGACTTTATCTATAAGTCTTGCCACAGCTGCATAGCCAAAAGTTAATTTCCATTCCCCTCAATCTTTATGTATTTATGTCAGACACTTTCCATACCTGTGTTCCATATACTGATATGCTTTCCACTATAGCCTTATATGGCTTTCAAATAAACAAACTAAGATTTATATCTAAATTTCCACTATATAGGTACTGTGTATTGAAACTTTATAATCCATACAAATTTTAAATATAATTGAAAATTAAATATAAATCTTAGTTTGTTTATTTAAAATGAATTTCCATTCCATATATTATATAACTTTCGTTTCATGTTATTTGGAATATTTATATTCCAGCTTAACCAGTGTAGCTGTTGTAATGCTACTCAGCCTTTTCCAAATTTTTGTTTTATTTCCTTTATTTGAAGTCGCTTCTTTTTATATTCTTCGGTTTACGTTCACTGCATGTTCGTTTTCGTCCTCGGCGAAAATCACTTGGTCGTTTGCGAACTGTAAAGATGTCTTAAAAAAATTAAATCAAAAAAGCAAAAAAGTCGAGACGAGAACATTTGGCTGCTGTCAGTTTCTTGACATTTGACATCTATATATACGACAGGGCAAATCGTATATAATATGATATGTCACTGTCAATCACATGACGTGATTCACAATTTCACATTTGGACATATGTGGAAAATAATTTTATCAAATGTCACTGTCAATTACTGTAACATTTTGATAACATTTTGATATGATAAAGGTATTATGATTGATCAAACCAGTAGTGACATATTGAAGAGAAACGTCGACCTTTACAAAAAATACCAAGAAAATGCTTGCAACGTTTAAAAGGAAAGCGTTAAGAAAAGTAAGACTGGCCCACGCCCAAGAGAAGGCAGAATGCCGCTTAGATACAATCACGAATTCTATCAGATGTATGGCGAAATCTAGTGAAACTTTATTAAAGTATAGAGATTAGGATTTAATAAACACGTCGAAAGGAAAGGAACACGTCAAAAGGCTGTTGAGGGAACAGATAATAGGAAACAGAGGCAGAGCAAGAAAAAGATATCAAGCTATTGTTTTTCATATTAATATTGCCAGATGGTTCTGGTACAAGTTTGATAGATGTCACTGTTGGTACTTCGATATATGATGTAATGGTACAACAGTGGAGATGCGAAATTGAATAAAATAATTTTTATTATCCTGAATAAAGTTGCAGAACAACAAAAATGCACTGCTTTGATCTGGTCCTGCACCACCATGAGGCAAATCTTGACTCATTACTGAAACAAATAGAGTTCCATGAAAAATCCTATTCAGTTCTAGCTCGGTACAATATTGCAAGTAATGCAACTTTCACTGCTCTGTGAAATATAAATCTTAGTTTATTATTCAATAAACTACACTCAATAAAGGCGATAAACATGCATTTTCATCACATGTAAGAATTGATTCTTACACACATTCTTGCACAGTAATTGTGTAATCAGTGCTATCAGTAGCTTCAATAATGCAACAAACGATCTAGTACAGTAAGGAGTCTAAGATGGCGTTCGTTACTTTTTTGGATATTTGTAGGATAACAGAAACCTAATACTTTCTGAGTTTCATCCCATCTTATCGATGATTTTATAATAGTATTACTCATATGATACGTTTCACTATTTCGCAAAAACCATAAACTTTCTTCATGCATATCAATAGCTCGACCATTTTAGCAACTTACGGCATTTTAACATTTTTAACCGAACTACAAGAATACTGCATAACTTTCTAGCTTACGAAAAATACCCCACAACATAATAAAAATATTTTTCTAAAACCAATCGAATACAAAAACCTAAAAGTATACAATTAAGAAGTATATCAGTATTTCTGTTCATGATATGCTATACAGTGAGTATATTTTTATTTCATTCAAAAATGTATATTAGTGTACTTTTTTGTTCTCCAATGTTATATAGCAACAATCAAAAATGTATGATTTACTTCTGCATTATGACATTAGTGATTAATAAACTCTGTAAATCGAGATTGCTGCGAAAAACAAAAGAAAATCGACACAAGTTGTTAGAACAGCAACACTTAAAAGTGTATTTTAAATTGATATTCAAATCCTTCTGTAATTTATCATAGGATATCTGGCGGCCTTTCTAATAATCGCAATTACTAGAGCTACTTATAATACAAAGTATACGTATGTTTGAAAAACCGTTCAGTGTTCGAGCTGCATCTGAAATTCCACAGGCTGATGAGGCATTTGCAATGTTAATCGCTGCAAATTTATTTTTAGTTCTCATAGAACAGTTCGTCGTCTAATTGAACGTTGGTATCTCCAGAAATAGAAATCTCAAAATTTATTGTATTGTTGACATAATTCAATATAAGGAATGTCCCAGAAAGAAAATGCATAATTATATACATATAATATAAAAATATATAGCCTCTATAATAATTTATATACGGTAGTATGTCTCAGATATAGGAGCCTTGAGGTTTGCAAAATGCCACGGAGAGAAAGAAGTTTTTAATACAACAATTAACGATATTTTCACTTGTTAATGATAACAGGTGATTTCAGTAAAATCGGACGACTACTTACATCACTAGGATATCGATAATTGTCATTAGAGAATTGTTTCCCTATTATGTCAACTCAAATCTAAAATCACCATATTTAGTTATGTGATTTTTATTTGATGGTTTATTTAAGGAACAAGGTCTGTACTGATGCCAAAAAGAAAATATTCCCATTTTCAATAGAAATGTTGCGTCGAATCGTATAGTAAAGTGCTGTTGAGAATTGAACAGTATTTGCGATGATACAGAAATCACATTCCAGACGTTACCTTAAAACAATGCAATAATTTTTTTCTTTTGTAGCGTGATATTGTTTTAATTTTTAGAGTAAAATATTTCAATTAGTAACTCATAATTATAACTGGAATGACTTATAATTGTCCGGTTCTTCGCCCTTCTGTATAAGGGAGTTAGCAAAATGTGACAGTGTCAAATTATCAAAGTTATCAACAAATTTGATAACTAAATACATTTATAGCCGCCAGCAAAATCTCTTGAATGGCTTTCATCAAAACGGCATCCACAAGTGGTTTCTTCAATCGTAGGGATAGGGTGAAGTCCCACGGTGCTATATCTGGTGCCTGTAGAACGGAATTTATTTCATTTTACCGAGAAATTGTCGAACAATTATTACGATGTGCGATGGTGTGTTATATTTTTTAAAATTGATTTAAATGATATTCCATTAACATCTGCAATGTCTCAAATTGCTTAATTAGTGATTTCTCAGTACAAGATCTTTGATTTTGGTAACATTTTGTTCATTGGTTGACGTCAAAAGTCTTTCTAAAAAAGGTTTATCTTCGACTTCAGCTTCTCTATCATCACTAAAGTAATTGTACAACTTGTAAACATTTTTTTGACATAGCTTCATCGGCGTGACACTCTTTTAACATCAGCACAAAAAAACTTGTCAAAATTTAATGCAACTTCTTTACTCAATAGATTTATCCATTTTTTAAAATCGCTAACAAACTAATACCTGACTATCTATAGATAAAGCGCGCGAATTTTTAAACAAAAGTTATATAACTTTTTTGTCATATCAGTATTTATTTTTATTATTCACGTATGGGCCCTGGTGGACCACGCGAAGTACAGTTAGAGGCGTTTGTTGTTGTTTGATACTGATTTCATTCTTTCGCTATAAGCTTTTTTTCTTTCGTCAGACCAAGTTGTTCCAGTCTTCCTACATTTTTCTCTCTGGCCAACCTCCCAAACGTTAACCTTATGTCTGAAATAGCCTCTATCCTGAATTTCACTTTGTGTAATATTTAATTATCTTAGGTCCTTGCTAATCCATTTCATTATTTCTACTTTAACTATACTCCTATTTTCATAAAATTCGACTATTTGTCTAGTTAGCCTACTCGGATTCATCCGTTTTATGTCTTTTAAGTCTTCTTTTTCTCATATTATATATATATATATATATATATATATATATATATATATATATATATATATATATATATATATATATATATATATATATATTATATCTGTGTATTCTCATATCAGTATTTATATTTATTTAAATAAATTATTTGGACTAGTTACTGATTTTTTATAACTGGCGAAGTCTTTGACCTTTTTTCCATAAGAAAGCTGGCAGAACTGATTGAAACTGTTACCAAATAAATATATAAATAATGGTAAAAATATAAATAATGGTAAAAATATAAATAACGGTAAAAATATAAATAATGAATTTTGTGAATTATAATCCTTTACTCAAAGACAGAAGAGAACCAGTATCTTTGAAACCCTTTGAAAAAAAGTTAATGACAAATACAAGTAAAAAAGTACACGAGTAAGTTGTACAAAACTCATATCTGAAGCTAAATTTGTCTCCGAATAACAGAACTTGTTTTGAATCCTTGATAACGTGCCACAAAAGGGATTATGACACCATCTATGGATTGTGTTGAAAAGTTCTCTCTCATGTAGCTAATTTTCCAGATATCGCTTCATCCTACTGATGAGCACTTTAAAATACTAACGAGGTCCAGAAAATATATCTCTAAATATATTCAAAACTATTAAATTTTCTTCTTAATACCATTCGATAGGTGTCTAAAATGTGGAGTAATATTGTCGAAAGTAATTGAAACTTAAGCTTATAAAAGTCGTACTTTCATGCTTTGCAAAAAGTCGAATTCTGTAAAAATAATCCTCTATTTCAGTGAGTAATAATCGTCTTATTAGTTAATGTGAATTTCTTTTCAGTCAGCCATTTTTTCGTATTTAGAAAGATGAAGTAGTCAGGGGAGCCAAGTACGGAAAATATGGTGGCATTAGTTCGCAGCAAGGACCAGTTTCGCTATTGCAACTCCTTGTAGCGGTGAAACAGCCCATTTTTTTCTCCAAATAAGGGCATTTGTATCAACTATTTGTAAAATTTGAATTATACTGTGGCATAATACTTTTCTGTGGTCGTATTTCCCTTTTCTGCATAGTCGATGAAGATAGTGTTTTGCGAATCCTAGAAAACAGTGGTTATAAACTTTTCGGACGAAGGAAGCGTTTTTGAGGCTCATTCGCTGGGTTAAATCCACTATTTCGTCTGTACCTTTGTTTCTGGTATATAGTGTTGAATACAAGTTTCATCTACAGTCAGATATCGTCGGAGAAACTGCTTATCCGGATATGTATAAATACATATCCGAACACCGCTGGGAAGTGGTTATACGATTTCATATTTTAATCCTCGGTGAACAACCCATCCAGTTCTTCATCCTCCACTTTTTTTGGCTGTTCCGGACATTCTAGCATCATTTCGGTCAAAATTTCCAGTGTGGAATTGCTGGAACCACTTCTTTCAAATACTGTACAAAATAGCATTATGTTCTAAAGCGCCACAAATCACACCCTGCGCTTACACGGCATTTTGTTCAGTTGAAAAACAAAAATAAGGCAGTGCTTCAAATGTTGCTTTTCAAACGATATCGCGTCTTCAACCGATTTTTCAGATTATGTTTACGGTAGGTTCGTATTATACTTTGTTTTGAAGCTGAAAAATGGAGCCTTATATATAATTATATAAAGGGAAATTCTGATTCGAATAGGTTCGCAAGTCGATGAAACAAAAGTCGTTTCACACACACTTAGTGATGTAATGAATTAGATGATTATTTTGCACAAAGTGCAAAACAATAGTACCAAAGTAAATGAAAGTTCCAAATAAAGTTTACAAATTATTTCAAAGATGCTTAACTTTATAAATATTTACGATAGATAAGTATAATATTGAGTAATATTGATTAAAATGAATCCAAAAAAATATTCCTATATAAATAAGTCCTAAAAATATACATAATTGTTTAAAAGTCGTAAAAAATTGCAAAATTTATTTACAATTCATGCACTTTTTCAAATATTTTTTTTGTGATCTTGTATGAAAATAATTTTCATATCTGTGCAGGAAAGTGTGCAATATTCGAATCAGTTTTTTCTCCGTTTTAGAAGAAAAAGTACGAAGCGAGTCTCGCTGCAATTTTCGAAGGTAATGAGCTCGTCCACGGAAATACGGTCCGTTGGAGGCGGGAGCGTTGCCCAGAGAGATCGGTATCTGGTGCACGCACCAACGCCAGCACGTCTTCACCGAACCATCGTCTAGGGTTGCTCAACAGACGAAATAACCAAAAGGTCCAACATCACAAAACAATTGCATCGTGGATGTAAAATTTTGTGCTATAGTTTGATAGTATTTTTATTTTTTATTTTCAAGAAGAGAGATAACCATTTTTAAATAAAAAACATTTAAAAATATCTATATGGAAGAAATTATGTAGAAGTTAATATATTTATGTATACTCTCCCGACACTTAGCGGCATAAGGGATACCCGATTAGAAAAATAGAATTTATATAGATAAATAAAGTAATATATACAAGGTGTCCCATAACTGTGTTGGCAAATGTCAGTCATTAAAACGATACAGGGTGTTGAAACTGAAACTAAATTTTAAAACGATTGAAGATATCAGGTTCAAAATCGGAGTGTTTGGATTTTTAAAGGCGACAAATCTGAATTTGGTACTAGCTTGAGCCTAGTTCCTAGAAGGCGCTTGCTACTAACTTTGTGAGGAATTAACTCGCTCATATTTTTTTACCCTATAAAGCTGGAAATATTTCGACTTCAAAATCGAAGAAGAGTAATAATTTCCACGTAAAAAGATACCCTTGGTAAATATCGATATCTCCCGCCGTTTGCAAGATATTCGTGTTCGAAAATTCCATTGCACATCTTGTCGATGGCTGAAAAATATGCCTTAAAGAGTGTGCCTTGAATGTTGTGTACAAATTATTACGACTCGATGACAATTGCCATTGTTTTTTATCTCTCCTATAAAATGTAGGTGGAAACAGATTTCTCTAATCTTGAGTTCGTATTAATGGTAAAAAATGCCAAGACTTAATCAGTTTCTTAACCGCGATTTAAGAGATATGCTCTGCGTTTATGCACAAGTAAATTACAATAGTAGCGCTGCAGTCAGAAGGTATGAAGAGCTCTACCCAAGCAGAATCATCCCAGATCGACAAATGTTTTAAAGAATTTTCAGTCAGTTAGGTAAAACAGGTTCGATTTATTACAACAATCCTGGTGGATGATCGAAACGTATAACGGTAGAACAAGAAGAGGACATTTTGGTTAGTATCTCGGAAAATCCTGAACTAAGCACTAGACGTTTGGAGGCATCTAGAGGAATTAGCAAATCTACTGTTTCAAGAGTTCTCCATAAAGAAAAATTGTTTCCCTACCATTTTTCGCCTGATCGAAATTGATTGCCACAAGATTTGCCGGCTAGATCAGAATTTTGTCAAAATCTACTACATAAAAAAACTGTTGTTACTGACGAGGTAACTTTTACCAGACGCGTAATTTTTATCTGGCAAAATAATCATTATTACGCCCTGGAAAATCCACATCTACCAAGAGAGCAACATTTTCAGCACGATTTTCAATTAACATTTGGCGCGGCATTATGGACAGTTTTTAATCGTCCCATTTGAGTTTCCGCGAAGACTGAATGATTTATTAAACCCAGAATAACTGATTTATTAGACCTATTGGACGGTATACCTCTAAACTTAAGACAATGCATGTGGTTCAACGTTTTCCACATCGATGGATTGGGCGCGGTGATGAGTTTCGTTGGCTACCTCGTAACCCAAATATTAATCCGTTAGACTTTTATTTGTGAGGTCATATAAAGTCTTTAGTTCACCATGATGAAATCAATACATGAGACAAAGTTTTACCAAAAATTCAACAAACCATCAATGTTATTAAAAATGAAGAAAATGTCTTCTCAAATACGAGGCGTCACTTAACAGAGCCTGCGAAAGTGTATTGAGGTAAATAGTGGACACTCAACTCCTATTGAAGTAAATTTCAAAAAATCGTAAATATCGATATTGACCAAGAGAACCTTTTTTACGTGGGAATTATGACTCTTTTCTATTTTGATGTGAAAATATTCCCAGGTTTATAGGGTAAAACATATGAGCGAGTTAATCCCTCACAAAGGGGCAAGCGCCCTTTAGGAACTAGGCTCAAACCATTATATATATATATATATATATATATATATATATATATATATATATATATATATATATATATATATATATATATATATATATATATATATATATGCATATATATATATATATATATATATATATATATATATATATATATATATATATATATATATATATATATATATATATATATATATATATATGCATATATATATATATATATATATATATATATATATATATATATATATATATATATATATATATATATATATATATATATTATGTATATATATACATAATATTTCTTCCAGGTCAACCGAAAATATTTGAAAATGCCGTGCCATGAAAAAGATTCAAAAAGGGAAAAATGGGTCCCATATCAGCTGAATGATAGCCAGATAGAAAAGCGAAAAATGATGTGCGAAGTTTCGCAACTATTTTTTACTTTTCTCCCAAATTAAACGTGTTTTTCTAAGAAAAAATTAAGAATTATTAACCGTCACCTGATCAACTAGCATTCCAATATATACTAAAATAAAATATTAAGGTGACTTTTGAAATAAAACATAAAATATTTATTTGTTCATCCAAATTTCTTTTAGTTTTTTTCAAAGAAATACCTTATCACTGCAATACACTTGTTCCAAAGTTTTTCTTTCCAATCTTCCTTCCAAAAGATTTTATAATCGACTTCTGGTACTTCCCTCAAAACAGCCAGACACCTCTCTTGAATGGCTTCAATGGATTCAAAGCCGACTCCACTAAGTGGTTTCTCGGGAATACGAAAAGTGACACAATGCCATATCTTGTGAAGATGGCGTTTATGTAACGGTGTTTTTTGAGCTGTTTCTATAGCATAAGAATAGATCAGTCACCATCCGTAAAGGCATGAAGGCACATTCGCCTTCAACCGGATCAATCTCCAACAGCCCCATGCCGGTTTTTTATGTACAGTAGTCCTTCAGCATCTCTTCTTACATTGTTTTGCCATTGTGCCTTTGGTCTACCTCTTTTCCTGTTATCCCCTATTCTCTCCTTAATGATTTTTCTTGGTATTCGATTTTATGGCATTCTCGCCACGTATCCTGCCCATCTGAATCGCTAAATCTTCACATAACGTACAATATCCCGATCTGTGTGTAATTGCTTGAGTTTAAAGTTATACCTGATCCTCAAAATTCCATTATCATCACAACACCGAAAATTCGTGTGAGTATTTAAAAAGTAAAAGTAAAAGCATCTTTTTTCGATCTGGTAAAATCTCTAAAAGTTTCACATTTAATGCTGCCGAGAGTTTGCGCGTCTAAAATTCCCTATATTTCTCAAAACGTTCCTCACTTCTTGTGTCCTCTGTGTGTTCTTGTGTCCTCTGTGTGTTCCTCACTTATTGTCACACTCTGTATTTCAACTATATTTAAATAAATGTAGAAAATACTCTTAATATCAGCTCCGCCACTGTTTAACCGACAATACTTTCCAATGTTTTATATTAAATAGAAATGATCGCTTTCTGACAATACGAAGATGGAAAAAAATTAATTTAGCGAAAGAAACGGGCGAGAAAAATCGTTGAAAGTTTCCCAGAACGACCGAATGAAATTAAAAAAAAACTCCATCGGTTCCAACTGTAAAATAAGCCAGAACAACACAAAAACACAGGAATCTAAGCGCAATGTAAATAACCTTTGAAATTTCTCGATGGCTGAGAATGAAGAAAGGCTAAATTGTTTAGTCCTGCCTCTTTCATCTGTCAGTGTCTAAAATACAGTGCTGTACATAAAATTATTATTTTAGATAAAATATTCTCATCATAATCAGGACTGATTGTAATTACTTAAATTGCATTACAAAGTTAACGGAGAAGATATGGTGGCACAGTAACAGATAATAAAGTTTGGGTTATTAAATATCCGGTAGAAACTATCAAAAATATTTGTGTACACCATTAGAGTGTAGACAAATATCATGAAATCATATAATCAAGGCATTCCGCTTACATTTAATGCAAAAAAAGTAATTTGGCCATGGCTATTTTAACACTATTCGAGACATAGACCAAATCAAATGAACATACCTTCTTCAAGGAAGGTACATAGAAGATGCGTATGAAATATTAATTGTTAAGATAAATTGTGACAATTAACAAACAGTTCTATACAGAAACTTAAAAATATTTTTTATTTTAGGAGGTGTATTTTTTTACCAAACCTCCGATAAGCCATAAAATAAATACAAGTATGAATCACAAAATAGTTTTATAACCGGCAGTCAAGAGCAATCAAAGTTATTTTTTCACATAATCATCGCAAAGATTGAGACATTTTTTATACCAGCTTTCCAATACCCTCTTCATAGAAGGTTACAGCCAGGGTACTGAGCTAGGCTTTCACGGCGTCTTGAAGCTCTTCGTTGGTATCAAAATGCTATTCTCCAAGATCTTTCTACAGCTGCCGAAAAAAATTAAAGTCACTTGGAGCTAGATTTGGTCTGTACGCCAGGTGATCGTACACTTTCCAATGAAACTGACTAAGAAGCTATTGGGTTACCGCAGCAGTATGAGGCCATGCGTTGTCATGAATCAAAACAATTCCAGATGAGAGCATGCCTCTTCTTTTGTTATGAATAGCTCTCCGCAGGCAGGGTAATATTTAACAATACACGTTTGCAGTGATCGTTGTCCCTGGCTCCAAAAACTCCCCGGGCAACGCGCCTTTCTGATCCCAGAAAAAGGTAACTATGACCTTCCTGTTGCTGAAAGTTTGTCTGAATTTTTTGGGTTTGTTCGGGAAATGTATGTGCATCCCTGATTTGGATTGTTCTTTTTATTCTGGATTATTAGAAAGAATCAATATTTTATCTCCTGTCAAGATGTATTTTAGGCTATGGGTGAAAGCCTATCTCAATACGCTGACAACCGTCTATGAAGAGGGTATTGGAAAATTAATCCAGCGGTATGAAAAATGTCTCAATCTTCACGGTTACTATATGGAAAAGTAACTTTGATTGTGCTTGACTGCTGGTAAACATTTATCTTTTTTATGCCCATTGAAAAACACAGAAAAAAATACATTTCAAAACTACAAACAAAACTATAAACTACTAAAAAAAAGTTATTTCTCTAAAAACAATAATTGAAACATAAAAAAATTAAATTTTCGGATTTATTACCCTGTAAAAAATATAAGGACAATCTAATAAAATGCTTTCAATAATGGGTATAGCCCCCGTTTTTCCGAATAACGTCAAATATTCAATTTTTCATTGAAGAATCTGACTGAAACTGGCAGAGCTGCGGAACTACATTTGCTACTATACATTCTTCGTTGGTTCGTGAGTTACACTGAGAACAAAAAAAACCAACCGTTGGAAGCAGTTTAAAAGTGTTTGTTCGTAAATATTTACTATGTCCTTATAATTTTTACACCGATTTATCACCTTAGATGCATATTGGTAATAATTCGACTTCTATGTCAACAATAACTAACATAAAAACTAGTAATGATGAATAGGAAAAAAAACCTCTTTGCAAAGTTGTTTTGAAACAGAGAGTAATAAAATATATTGAATTAAAACAAACGAGCAACTGTCCTTATAGTTTTTACACGCACCTTACTTTACATTTGTTTAACTCAGCCGAGTGTCATTATCGCAGATTCTTCGAAAAACTGCCTGTTTGACGAGCTGTATTCGATCTGGCGTTATCTTGCTGAAAGATGAGCTACAAGATATCGCCTAATGACATGCTGCAATATTTCGATCATATAACCAGCTGAACTCTGATCGTTACTAATTTTAGAAAGTTAGCTGTAATTTGAAAGCTATATGACGTTCTAATGAGAAAGGTAAATATTTTTTCACTCTAAAAACGTTTGATTCTTCCATAAAATATGGGAACGAATTTTAATAGCATACTGCATGCAATTTTAAGAGCATGCATGTTTTTAAGCATGCTGTAGAAATAGAGCCCTATCAAAAAAAGAATGTACAAAACCTGAAAAGAATAGTTATTAATTATGCGACGAAAACAACGACAATAAACGGAAAATAAATTGAAGATCTGAAAATAATGAAAAGAAAAATATTAAGAATTACATAAAAGCATGTTCATTACAATGGGCAGGGGATGTGATTAGAAGAAAACCGACTAAAATGATCAGATAGATAACACAGTAGATTCTAATGTGACCTAGAAACAAAGGAAAGCCGAGAACAAGATGTAGGGATACGTTGGGAGAGAAAACAAGAACAATGTGAATAAAAAATTGGAACTCAATGTGCACGATTAGAAAAGAGTTAAGAAAAATAATATAATTACAAAAATCCACAATAGTTTTTAAAGCAAGGAAAATAAAGAGAGAAGAAAGGGAAGAAAACTGGAGAAAAAGGGAGGAAATAAAAAGGAAAGAAGAGAAAAAGAAGAAAGAAAGAATAAAGATGTAATAAAGCGAATCCACGTATTGATTGGAAAAGAAAACAATAAATAAGTGGATTATTTCGCCATAATATAGGGATTTTAAATAAATATTCAAATAATAATCTACTGCCAAGCAACCAAATCATCTATACCAACTTCTACAAATGAGTTCACACCAATAAAAATTTGCGTGTGTATTGAATTTACTGTGCGACGAAAATATTTAAGACACAAAATGTCTACATACTCAATAAATATTTCTGTTGTGCGCACTGTACGCTCCGTATGGGGGCGTACAGTACGCACAAACATCCCACTGTACATAGTGGTATGTTTGTAAGTTATGTTTGATAAAATTACTCCAACAAGTGTCAAAAATAAAGTTATTTATATTTTTCAGTGTTTATACTTGTTTTCATATTTTCTGTAGTTTATATTTTTCTGTTTTGGTACAAATGCTTCATCCAATAACGCCTTTACTTGAGATTTTTTTATTTTTCTTCACGTCACGTAGGTAACTTTTTGAAACTAAAAACATTAATTTCACTTCAACAACAGGTCAACGCTAATCCTGTGCGCTGCAAATTATTTTGACGTTCGAGATAAAACCGACAACAGATGGTCCGTGTGCATGCTGGGCAGTGAAAATATGTATGTGTGATCTTGTGAGTCAGAGCGTCTACATTGCCATGCACGCGCACCACATACAGCTCTTACAGTCTGTACAACGCAAATTTTTATTGATGTGGACCCAGCTTACAGCTTACTAACCAACCAGCATTAGTAAACAGGAAACGCATCGTGTTTCATAATGACAATGAACGACCATACGTTTCAATCCACCCTACTCACCGGACATCGTACCCTTAGACTACCATCTATTTCGCTTTCTCCAAAATTGCTTCGATGGAAAATCTTTTAAAATAAAAAGGAGTAACAGACAACCTGTTGACATTTTTTGTCAATTATGATATTCATTTTTGGCAAAATAAACCTACCACTACGTTCGCAAAAGTTGTAAATAATAATGGTAAATATATAATAGACTAAATAAATATTTACATAAACTATTTGCGTTTTTTTCGTTTCTTAAAAAAACCATACGCACTTTCCGGACAACCTAATGTAATATAAATGATTTTTTTTTTTTTAATTTATTAATATAATTTTATTAAGCTAATCCTATCACCCAGAAGATACTTTCCACGCATAAAACTCTTGTTAAATTTATAACAGCTAGTATAACCGATTATCAAGTCAGCGTTGCCATTTGCCAGCATTTTTACATTGTGTGCAGATAAGGGCAGAGTTCATTTCTTGGGAAACAGTAGTTGAAGTCGCTTCCTCTTGGTCAATTAGTTCGTTGGCACCGATGAGAAAAATTCGCACGAAACAATAACATTCCGCAAACTGGCTGTTTTTTTCCTTCAGCCAACTTAACCGTTGTACATTTATAATATTCTTTTGTTTATACATTTAGTCAGTAATTATAATTAATTTCAGAAAAAAAATACGTAAATTTGTCTCTTCGATTGTCTTTCTGTTATTATTTTTTCTATCTTTTATTTTTAAGTTGTCGGTTCTTTTTTGGTCTATCACATATCTACAGGATTATACTTCAGTCATCAGATACTTAAACCGATTTCAACTTTTTGCTCTCATACATTAAACATTCTTGCTTCAGTATTAAAGTGATTCCACTTCGAAATATTCACTCGACACTTTCAAACAAAAACGTTGAAATGAGCGAAATTACGCAATTTTAAGATAATATTATAAAAAGGTTTCGAAGAGATTGACGCCACTCGTGAAATTTGCGAACTAAAAGAGGAAGGGGCCCTATCAATCGGCACCGCTTAGCTCTAGAGTGGTGCTGAAGATAGGGGAAGATCAGGTGATCTACGTTCTGTCGGTACTTACGTTTTAAGAGCAGCTGTGGCTGCAGATGCTAGAACAAACACTAGGAAATTATCGACATTTGTGAGTCATAAAAATGATGCCAAAGAACTGCCGAAACTGTTGCGGCAGCAAACCACGAGTCGTGTTAAAGTGGGTAAAGTTCTCCGCGGAAATACTACTGAGTGTCAATCCATCAAACGGATTGTTAAGTGCCATGAAAAATGAGTTTATTTCAATAATCTTCATGACGTAATATCATGCTACCAACTCGTCCGGTACCAAGGTGGGAAATTTAATGGGATTTTGAAGGAAAAAATCACTTTCAGTGGGCGAGTTTCAGATGGCAGGGCGATTAATTCTGAACTCTGCTGAACTCAACCTGCGTACACGCAGTTCTGACCGAAAAATATTAAGTTTTCATCAACCTTAAAACGTTCTTCTGCAACAAGACAATGCAAGACTACACATTTTACATTTAACCACCTCAAAAATTATCGATTTGGACTTTGATTGGCCTCTCTCGCTTCGTTAAACAATGAATAACTAAGTACCTCAAAAATGCAACTACTTTTGTTACATACAACCCTTTTGTTACAACCCTTGACATAAAGAGTAAGGTACATATAAAGGCATACATATAAATAGTTAGATTCCGTTTTAAAGGATTTCCCCTTCGTTTTCAATGGAAGAAAATCTGCAGGCATGACTCGCTGGATGAAGTTTTAAACTGAGAGTGTTAAAAAGTTGGAACGTCGTTAATCTAAATGTATTTTCTTGCATTTTCATCGCATTTGCTAAATGCATTCTTAATCATTTTTTGTTGTTTGATGCTAGGACATTGTTTCTTTAAACTTATACTAACTTCATGCAACCAGTTGTGAACTTCATTTTAAGCTTTACATACTTACGAATCATCTATACGTTTTCATTATGATCAATGAGTTCTAGTATTGTTTTTGAAATTTTTAACCTGTCGGAATGTAAAAGTTACAAATCACTACATAAGAAAACGGATGTGTATGGAGTTGATGCTGTAAATAATTCATGGTGTAGAAAGTAGATCTACACATTTAATGAAAAAAAAAATTATATCAAAGAAACGTCTCACGATGAGATTACAAACCTACATATCATCCACTGATAGTGAAACTGACAAAATGCTTGATAGCATGGAAAACGTGGATCTCCTGAAAGAACTTCTCACTAGCGTTGTAAAGTAAATTACATACAATAATCGTGATGACCCAGGACATAGAATAACAATTGCTGACTTACATGTAGTAGATCTGGTGCCATTGAAATAATGTCGTGTATTACTAAGTTATTGTCACGCTACCACGGCTCGTGATAGCGAAACGAAAGTTAATATGGACAGAAATAGATCAAATTTGATCAACAGGTTATTATTATGTTCCAGAATAACAATATCAAATCATTCACCTTTCAATGCGAACTATACTGAGGTCGGTAGTCGCGTTACCTAACGGCTAACTTCCGCTCTGGGTGAAGATATTTGTGGTTTGTTGAAGTATTTTTGTTTGTTTCTCAAACAAAAGAATAAAATCTGATAAAGGAATTGGGTTTTTGGATAAAAAATAATTATCGACTTATTTATTTTATTTTAAAACTTGATTATAAATAATATTGATAATCGATGCAAAAAACTTTAAAAAAAATTGATACAATCAATTATGAATGAATTAAAACTTATAATTTTTTTTAAATCACGTGGCTATAAACGCGCCACGATTGGTTGCTATATTTGTGACGTCATAATAGTAAAGTATTTGCATTTCAGTACTGTTAACTTGATTAACTTGGTAAATAAGAAGCAAAATATGTTTATTAAATATAATTAAACTATTTCTAGGGTGTCACGAGAAAGTTCGGTGACAAGGCTGTAGGTTTTGTTCAACTTAAGCGCAAAAATGGTATTCGTACGGTAAAAGGACATGTATGTCCAGAATATAAAGTTTGGAGTAAAACTTATAATATACATATAATGCTTATAAAAAACAATATAAATCATAATTAGAAAAATAGAACACAAACATACTTTTTAAAACACTAATTTTATTTCATTGTTACACTGTTAAATATACATAATAAAACTTCCACCAAATAGGATAATATGGATTATATATTATATATATTATAGTAGATTATAATATGTAAACTACATTTACAATCAATTCAGAATAAAAACTATCACTACGCAAAATTATATACATATTTGTTTGATTGCATAATAGTTTGATTTTATTTCATTGAAGTTTGCAATAATTTTAAAACTACACCGATTCTTCAAACCACCACACTAAACTCTATTAACGTTATTTTCAAAAAAAATCCACACATAGTACGTTATTGCTTTAATTAAGGTTTTCAATATTTTTAAAAAAATATTTTTTTTGGTTTAGTTTGAAGTAAATAAAACAACAAAAATATACTTACATGAAATGAAATGACAAGACATGGCCTTACTGTGCGCAACGTCCACTAGTTCGGATATATATTCAATTCAAATGTAATAAGTTAACTCTCTTCATTCCTCGTATTTTTTCGGTACAATATTAAGTAATATTTGGCTTATTTCGGGGGGGGGGGGTGAACCCCCAACCCCCCCCCTGGCTACGCCCGTGCTGTAGGGCTTTCTCATTGTTACTACCCTCGGTTGAGTTTCTACATGTAGATTCTTTGTGGACACGTAGGAATATTCCGTTTTATAAATTTGGCACGTTAATTTGTTTTCCTTACATTAATTAAATAATATAAATAAAAGTTATAAAAACGAATGCAAAAAAACAAAAGGAACCCCAATCTAATTTTAATATTTCATTCTGAACTTACCTTTGAGCCTCCAGATCTTATGTAAAGATATATGAGTATAACGTTGAAAACAGCACCGAAAACCCAAATAACAATTAAAAGCAAGTAAATTTTCAAATTGTGAGCAAACCAACAATGCACTCGAAGATCTAGATTAAACCTATAGAACAATGACTAAGATCCATAAATTGTTTTTTATTTGCCCGAGACTTTTCGGAAAGAAGGCGAAAGAAAATTTCAGTGTAACTTCCGAATTGTTCCGAGCCAACCTGATATTGGCGATATTGGCCTTCGTTACTTTCAAGTTACATTCAAGGTTCGTTACTTTCAAGGTTCATTTACTTAATAACCCTATTATGGTCTTTCACTTAAAATAAACCTAAACCCAAATCTAAGGAAACTTAGTTGCTGATTCATAAGTTGACTAGAATATCTTATTACATTCACCATACAACATAGACCTTGCACCCTTAGACTACAAATGTGTGTTTGTAGTCTTCTAGAACGTTGTTAAGGATCAATACTTCCCAGGTTTGTATTCCTGGTGGATCCCTAAAACTACTTTTAATAATTGTTGGCTTACAAGCTCATAAAAAAAATCTTGATTTCCAAGTACATTGTATTAATGTTGAATCGTTTTCAATCACCAAAAAGGTTGTAATGGAGGCATTGGTTGGTACCAACCAATAGTGTAAATAGTAGTGTATTCACCGTTTACAACTTTTTAAATGACCAACTTTGTTTTATAAATATAATTATACACGCTTCCCCGTGTTGTACTCCACCATTTTAATAATGGTAGTTATTAAGTTTCTTAAATATCAAAGCGAAAAAAACTACCTATCAAATGTATTGCTATGATCAAAAAGTGAAGTGACTTAAATAAAACACAAAGTATTTATTTATTCATCTAGACTTATTTCGTCCTCTTCAAAGTAATCCCTTCCCATAGTAATAAACTTATTCTGTTTTTTTTTTCAGTCTGTGAAATAGTTTTTATACTCAACTTTTGGTATTTCTTCAAAACGGCCAGCGAACTATATTGAATAGCTTCTATGCAGTTAAAACTGCGTCCACGAAGTGGTTTCTTCAATCGAACAAACAGGAAAAAGACATACGGTATCATATCTGATAAAAATGGTGCATGTGGATATATAATATGTTAGTATTAGTGAAAAATTAACAAATAATTATTCATAAGTAGTTCATGAATAATCATAAATAGTTTTGCCACAAATCTGGATGCTTTTTTCGAATGGACTGTAATATCTAATTGGCGATTACTTTGTACAAGATTCTTGATTTTGGTCTTCAAGATTCTTCTTTGATGTTGTCTTCATTCATTAAAATGAAAGGCTTTCCTGAACGAGGTTCACCAACTGCTTTTCTACCATCACTAAAGTCCATGTATCACTTGGAAATTTTTTTTTTTTAAATAACTCCATCACAGTAACACTTTCTTAACATTTTTGGTGCATTAGCACAAAAAAATTTGGTTCAATTTTTTTGCGCTCTAAATTAATCAATTTTAAAACTAGCCCAAAAAATGTTTAACAATTACAAAAGACGCTATAATTTCTGACTTAACAAATGAATTGATATGAAAGATGTCAAGCACAGTCATATCAAGTCAAAAACAAATATTGGTACGTAAAGCGCGCGAATTTTTAAGATATGTCATCTTGCTTTTTGATCATAGTACTATACCAGATTAACTTCTAAGTGAAAACGTCTTATTAAAAAATCTTGCAGAATGAACAAGACTTAAATATTAAAAAACAATCAGAGTAATATAACAAATTAATGAATAAACAAATTAATTAATTATTTTTAAGGACTATATCTTGAGTGGTTTGAAAAACTAAAACAAAAAATCAGCTAAATACATATAAATATAAAATACCTTTCAATGTTTTAACTGTTAACTGTTCTGTTTCTTATATATAAAAATAGTATATCTATATATTAACGGGAAACAGTTTATTCGAGATTCTTAGAAAATATTAAATTTATAATTTTTACCATCACCATCATTATATAAAAAAATAATATTGTAGTTTCCAGTTCAAATTGAAATGCAGACTTTTTAATTGTTCTGCTTCAAGACTAATTAAATCAGCCATCGTTATTTGAAGTTTCTAAAAACAGAGCCGCACTAAGCATAATTGTTAAGAAATTGCATATTTTATTGCATACTTAAGACGGTAAAGAATATATGATGTACAGATGACAGCATACATTAACTTCATTCTGATTACTGCCATCATTTAAGGTTAAAAAAGAGTTTTATATTTAAAGTGATTAAAAACTACATCTTGGGTAAAGCATGTTATTGTGATTGGTTAGATGACATGGCTGGAAAGTATCAGATGCATGCGTTTAGTTGCTTGTTTGTGGCGATTGAGTAAAGCAAATTGGATTTGACATTTCTGAAAAACGGACAAAATTGTAGTTTGAGCTGTAATAAAGTAGTTATTTTAGGATGTTTAACCCTAACTGATATACAAAAAGAGATTTCACTGTAAATGATTCTTCCCCTCCATCCATTAAAGATAACGAACGCTCAGCTCAGGACGTTCAGCAAAGACCTTTATAGGATAAAATTTTTACAAAAATCCACAGTGTACTATTAAAACATCGCCGACTGGGTGCGAAGGCACGTAAACTTGCTGACATTGTAAATCTGTATAAAATCTCTATAAACCCTAGCCACTACTTCTTTTTGCGCTGGATGCTTGGCCGCGTTTGTTAACAGTCGACCAAAGACGCATTTGAACAAACACTTCTCGAGAGTATTTAGACTTCAATTCTTCTATTGCATTGGAATCTTCAATATGAAACACTAAACTCAAAGAGATTTACCACTAAACACCAAATAACTTTTTTTAGAGCC
This sequence comes from Cosmopolites sordidus, assembly GCA_031761425.1. NCBI lineage: Eukaryota > Metazoa > Arthropoda > Insecta > Coleoptera > Curculionidae > Cosmopolites > Cosmopolites sordidus. The sequence goes on along the minus strand of JARFXV010000392.1, from coordinate 920,198 downwards.
CTCGACGCTCGTTTCGCTAACCATATTAGCATCATCAGGATACGATTTAATTTTCTTATATTAAAAGCATATCCTGACGATGCTAACATGGTTAACGAAACGTGCGTTAAGATCTTTGAAAAAAGTAAGTTGGTCTTTAGTGGTAAATCTCTTTGAGTTTTTCTATTTAGACTTATTTAAACACGATTCTACTGCGTTTCTTTGGCGCTTTAGAACAGTAAATAAAACATAGAGTCACTATTATACTTCAAAAACGACAGCGCTCTAAACAGTGAGTGGGAGCAGGCAAAATTATCCCAGGGGTGATGAAAACGATTCCTCCAGGAAAAATCATAGCTTCAGTTCTCTGAGATTCTCTATTTATACACTAAGTGGCAACAGTTAGGATTTTAATAACTAACATTTTCCAGCACGTTTATTGCCTAAATCTTCGTATTTTGATCTCTACTATCACTAGTTGCTCTATGGTGGATAGGTTATGGGACACCCTATATAGTATCTATCATGCAGAAACACATCAACATATGTACACCAAAGTTTCTTTTTGTGAAAAGATCCTTTTTAACCACTGAAATATACTTGGGTTTTCACGACGTTTGAACGAGATTACTCTCATCATTTTCCAATGTTCAATGTACCTCTATCGAGAGGCTAGATATACCGACAGCAGCACCTTCTCGAATCAGATAATTTTCTCGTCGTATAATTATCTTAACACGCCATCTTTTAGCTTCAAAGCGAGATATAATATACAAACCTACTGTGAATAGGTAAAGAAAAAACCGTGGACAAATTTCCCTATCACAAATTAACCAACAAGAACGGCACAAGACTCATCAAACTATGCCAACAGAATAACTTGAAGATCATGTCAACATCCCTCAGAAAATATCCATGAAAACAAGAGACATGGAGATCGCCTATACAAAGAAAGATCCAATACGTCCAGGTCCGCAGGGGAGCAAACATCTAGTCAGACCACTACCTAACACGAATCAAAGTCAAGTTCACCCCGAGGAGAATCCATCAGAAGAAGGCATACATACGGAAATTCGACACGAAAAAGATCATGGAGGGGGATACATGGGAAAAATTCCACAAACAAATTCAACAAAAAGCACAGGAACTGATCCATTTGAAAAAGAACACGAAATACCCTTGGTGGGACTCGGAATACGAAAGTGCATTGGAGTGGCGCAAACGAGCATTTCAGGAGTACAACACTAAAAAATCTCCAGAAAGTCAACAGCTTTTTGACGAGACTAGAAAACAGACCGCAAAAGTTATCAGGTAAACTGCGTACTTTCGCAAGACAAATTCATGGATACACACACCACAAAATCTTGGCTTCGGAAAACGAAATGTGAGATTAGCAGTAACCAATCAGGATAACGCGCCATCTTTTAGCTTTAAAGCGAGATATAATATAAGGAAGACGTCCGTAGGTTGGGACAGGTTTTGGTTTTTGGCGTTTTTGGCTATATGCCGTTGGAAAGGTAATAATGTTCTTGGCTATACTTTCGTTGAAGAAAATTATTGCATAGCTTCAAAAATAAAAAAGTTATTGATAATTTTTTGAACACGTGAATTTTTGCCAAAAAAATTTTTGGTCCGTAGATTAGGACAGTTATAGAAATGCACAAAAGGATTTAAAAAGTCAAATAATAACGCAAGATTTTCAACATTTATAGTCGATTTATTTATATAAAAGGCTATGAAAAACAGAATAAAGAAAATCAAATACATGCTAGTCATACACTTCATATGAAATATTCACACTTCATATGAAATGGTTGTTACATTCAACGGAATTGTTGCGAGTTAATTTGGCTGGCAAATTTATCATGCCAATCATACAAAGATCAACATCCGACGACGACGACTTTCGCACTGGTTTGGCTTCGCTTTTTGGCTGGCGTTTCTTGTGTTGATTGTCATCGTTTCTTTGCACGGTCTTCCCTCTTTTGCTTTTCTTTGAGCACGGCAACATTTTCTGGTGAAGCGAAAATGGTGCTTTTCATTGGCTTACGCCCGCGGTCGGACTTTGTCCAAGGTGTTGCGAATCTAACTGGTGCAACTCTAGACAAAACTGAGGAAAGACTTGAAATACTTGATTGTTGTGTTGCACTTGATGTTGATGACTCTTCACTTTCATGCACAATAGCATCCATTAAAATAATGCGCCACTGCTCTTCTTATCAACTGTCATTTTGAAATGACATGATTTTTTTCCCTGTGCAAGATATGTCCGAAATTCATTCAGAACTATAAAAGAGACAAAAAACCATGGTACAAATATTATATCCACCATTTTTATACCGATGAAAAAATGCACATTTCTTACTTATGGAAAATTTTTGAAATTTTTTTTACAAATTTGTTGGTTTGCTTCAGCTTATACAAAAGGAACACGAGCTAGTTAAACTTACTCCTATGCAAAGTTTGCTAGTAATAAATAAACATCTTGACAAAAAACATCACGTCTCCCTTACAAACCTACTGTGAATAAATATGAAAAAACAGTTGTAAACGCAATGTTGATCGAAAAGTATTGTTTGAGGCACTGTCTTCTTTTCGCCTTTCCATATAAAAACATATAAACATATAAAAATAAAAATATAAAAGCTCAGCATATAATTTGTGCGGTTTTAGGATATACTGATGTTGCATGCAGTACTTGTGAAAAGCGTTTTCAGCAATTCCGAATTAAAAATTTTAACTTAAGTGATGCCTCAGAACGTTTGGAGTAGCCAAAAATGTGGATGCTCAAAAATTGGAAGCACTGTTGGAAGAACATCGCTAGAAATCGGACAGGAACTTGGCATAAGTCATTTCTAAACATTTACACAAGCTAGGAAAAACTTAAAAGAAAAGTCGTTGGGTCCTCTATGAACTCAAAGCTTAGAGCACAGTATTTGATATTGTTGGGTCATTGATCCCCATATTCAAGAAAAAGCACTTCCTGCATAAGATTGTGACCTGTGATGAAAAGTGAAAAATCGTGTGTTAATCTTTGTGAGTCATCAATCAGTCCACAATACCAAATATCTACGCCAAAAACATGTTACTATGTATGAGTGGATTCAACTGGACGTCGTGCACGATACGTTGCCCCAATCTTGTCAATCGGTCACTGCTAATCGTTATCAGCAACAACTGATTCGTGTTAATGGTGCTGAGAGCTCATACTGGCAAGAGAAGAAGACACAAAGTTTTACTAGACCAAAAATGACTGTGGAAAGGATCACCGAGTTGAACTGAGATATCTTATCACACCCGGCTTATTCTACATACTTGACCCCTTCGGATTTTAATTTGTTCGGATCCCTGCAACATCACCTGGTTGATATCCGCTTCATAACTCTTGAGGAAGTCGAAAAAAATTTCAATGACCTTTTCACATCAAAACCGTCAAGTTCTTTCTCGATCTGAAATTTGACAATTGTCTGAAAGGCTCCGAAACTGTATAGAAAGTGAATGAGATTATTGAAGATTGAATTGAGAAGTATTGAACCTTTGCTTTACACCTTTGCTAAAGCAACTGTTTTCCCGAAAGTGATAAGGAATAAAAAAATTGAAGCATAACCCTTGATTTCCATCGCTATAAAGTTCAGTCGTTCTAATTTTAGCATTAATTTTATTTATTTTTTATAAAATCTAGAATTATGGGAGCCATAATCAAAGACAACAATTATAGAGAAGCAAATGTCTGTCTACTTGATTGTACTAATTATCAGTATGTAATAATTAACTGTATTTTTAAATACAGATAGTACGACTAAACGAACTGTGTCCCCGCTCGATTACTAGGAGAAAAATTCATTCACATATCAAGATCCGGTTTCGTTCTCTCAGAACTCAGTTAAGCTAGGATGCTTCCCTCCCGAAACAATCGACTGCTTTTTCACCCTGGTTTTTAGGCTAGCTTCTGCTCTTGCCTATCTAAGAATAAACTGCCCTGACGGGTCTATAATTTCTATGGAATTCTAACTATCCTAGGAAGTGTCGGAATTCCCCCTTTCTTTTGGGGAGCAGAGTTCGGCTTTTCGTGAGATTAGGGTTTACAACAAAGTCCAGGAAAACCTTTGCGAACGTTAACTTGATAATGATAGACTGCCTCCATCGGAACAGGGAAACTAGCCACGTCCAATGCCGGGCCGATGACCAGCTTCGTCATCGATCCGCCATGTGATACGGGAGTGAGGAAATTACGATAGCGGTTCGCCTCTGTGGAACTTATGTAAACCCCATAGGCTTACTGCCACGCAGGTTAGGGGACGAATTATTGAGGAATAAGTACTCCAAGGGAAGAGTGGAGCGCTGTGCTCAACTGGGTCTGAAATTGACCAATTATTTCAGCTGCAAGTTGCTCCACAAGGGCAGAAATAGAATTCCCTTGTAAAGTGGGGCTATTTGTAGGAACAGAGTTCCTCTGGGACCCTCACGCGAAAGTTGGTGGAGGTATGGTGGGTTTATGATTGACTTAATATCAGCGGTCCCAATAGGTTTCCTCTGTGAGGTTCTTTGAGTCTTTCTTTCTCCATCGTCGTGCGTGTCCATCGCGGCACTCGCGTCATTGTCTGAATCCGTTTCCGCTGCAGGTTCTGGCTCTTTTGGAGTCTTTTGGCTCTTTTGGGTTCTGGAGCTTTGGAGTCTCTGGTTTTCACCGTCAATTCCCTTCAGATCATATATTAGTTCGATCTACTTTATGCATAGCCCGTTGTTTTCGTCGGCGGCAAGCGCGTTCATCAACTAAAGCATATCTCAACTGACCTTCAAGGTCAGTGACGCTTGTCCTTGTCATCACTATTTATAACCCGAACACCGAAATCGATACCCGGACCGCACGTAGAAGAGATGTCCATTCTTCAACGTCTCGACCCGAACTCCTTCAACGATCGAACTCGAAACTAGAAACTCTTCGAAACAATCAACTTCGACTTCGACTTCCTCAGCCAGGTTTTTTAGTTAGCCCGGAGGCTCCTACTAGTTTCTAATGAGATTCAAACCTTAAGATGGGCGCTTTTTATATTTTGGAGGTCTCTAGCTGACCTTTGAACGAAACAATCAAACCAGACCCTGTCGTCTTTAATTCCGAAAATCCGACAATATAGGTGGACGTTATACGGTAACGCCACCTAATGGTCGGAGTGCTACTAGCCTAATCCGACCTGTATCTTGCGACAGGATGTCGCCCTTGCGGGCTAGATTTAAAGAGAAGCAAATTTCTATCTACTTGATCGTACTAATTATCAATATGTAATAATTAATTGTACTTTTAAATACAGGTAGTAGTCTAGATGAACTGTGTCCCGTTCGATTACTAGGAAAAAAATGCATCCACATCTCAAGACCGTTTTCATTCGGGAGCATCCAAGCTTAACTGATGAGTTCTGAAAGAACGAAACCGGTCTTGAGATGTGAATGAATTTTTCTCCTAGTAATCGAGCGGGACACAGTTCGTCTAGTCATACTACCAGTATTTAAAAATATTATTTAAAATATTATTACATATTGACAACAATTATTGTTGTCTTCTAATAAACTATAAATTATTTATTTAATATTTTTTATGTTAAAATTAGCTTTAATTAATTTTATTTACTGAATACATTCCTGTTGACTATACATACATATGAATTTTGTAGCACACACTCAAACATGATTTTTTCTTCTGGTAAATGGCAGGTTCTTGACGGCACGGCATACCACTCATGTAGACCATCGTCATACACTGTTAACTCCAGAAGAAGCGTACAAAACAGGTGCATTGTACTTTTAAATTTTACCCTTGGTTTATCAAGCGCATCACCCTCGTAGTTCCAAGGTAAAGAAAATATATGTTTTTTGCTTAGTGAATCGGATTGGTGGCACGCTCTTTCCATTGCGAATCAAATTAAAGGGAAAACCATTTTTTTATCGGCCAATCTCGTGGTTTGTGTCTTGTCTGTGGAAATTAAAAAAAAAAGTAGGTATGAATGTGTATTGTAAAACAATAAATTGAAAATTTCTCTGTATTCGAATTTGTTTCAGTTGATTTGCCAACCGTGTCACCCTCTTCATTAAAAAGGGGATATTCTAGGTATACGGTCTTTATGCAGGTTGATTATCTATGAAAAAAAAATAAATTCACGTATGGACAGTGGTGTGAACCTAGATTATATAAGTTAACGTGGATCGATCTTTTTCATGAGAACCCTTAAAGGAATATCCACCAAAATAAATGTTTATTTTTTCTTCTTTTAACATATGACCCAGTTTATAATTTCATTTTATCGAATATCGAATATATGATTTTGGTGATTTTTTATTGCATTCGAACTTTAAATTCAAATAAAACAACAACCTTAGATACTAAACTTGAAGATTAACCTTAGATATCTTGAAACTATTTATTTTATGTGAAATAACATTCAATGGCATTAATGTTGTAAAACAATTTCGGACAAATGTCCGCCACGGCTACTTCTGACAAAGTGCCTTTCTGCAAATCCAATTTCCGACCACTTTTTCAAGCAATTGGGGTCTTATGTCCACAATTGTCCGAGTTATATTGGTTTTCAAGGCGTTAATAGTCGCTGGTTTATCGACATCTTTGTCGATAACCACCTCATTTGGACATCCAGAGCGTTCAGCATAATCATAACGTAATCATAATCATAATTATAATAATAATCTTGTACGACCACGTTTGAATTCAGCATACCAATCAATAATAGTTGATTTTCCTGGGACAGGCTCCGGGCAATGTTTATCAAGCCATTGTTCTGCTTGAACGGTCTTTATATATATATATATATATATATATATATATATATATATATATATATATATATATATATATATATATATATATATATATATATATCAGATGATTGCATAAACTCACATATCGTTTGACAGCGACCCCTATCGAAAGTATGGACACACTAAAAAAATCACCCTTTACATACTCTCTGATTAAATCTGAAAAATTATATTTAACAAATGGCCACCTGGGTTTCGATTGTAAATCTTGGTTCTTTTCACAAAATGTTCGACTACAATTTTTGGCAATTACCTCTTCATTCCAACAGTAACATGTATTTTATTTTCGAGGTCGTTTAACTGTTTGTGAATTAATTCATCTATTGAAACCTTCGGTGTGACTAGAAGAGATTTACCACTCAACACCAAATCGCTTTCTTTTAATTCCTCGACGAGTGTTTCGCTAACCATGTTAGCATCATCAGGAGATCTATTATAAAACTAAACTATGTTCTATTTATATGACAATCGTACCTAATTAAGCCTCTAAAACTCTCGAAAAGGGAATTTATCTAAACGTTACATTAATAATTGAAAAAGTTGACTGAATGGATTAGGTCATTTATCCCGCCTCACAATGTTCTTACTATTTATTTGCTATTTAAGTGGTTTCATATGCATCCTATTATTATGTACATTTTCATCAAGTCTCAAGTTTCTAATATTTATTTTATGGACATGCTGCAGTGAATATTGAGCAACACAAGAATATTTATCGAGAGCAATATGCTCTTTATATCTGATATCCAATCACTCGTGTTAATTGGGCATCAAACAGTATTACCATGACTTTGTTTTTGTTCTATCCTTTTTGAAGGGTCGAAGATTATTTCGCTAATTTCCGAAACGTACGTTTTCTAATTCATTTATCTGCTATTATCTATCTATTTATTTATCTGTTATTATTATAACCATTCGCTTCGGCTACTTCCCTAATCCGTTTTAATCCCTAATCAACCTACCTAGAATACAGTTTAAACTAGCTATTTTATTATGGAAGCATAATCTTAATTGTTAGGAATCTATTTCGAAGTGATGGTGTTTTTCCTAAAGATATCAAAATCTAACCTACTTTTATTATTCCCACTCACTAAAACATACAAAAATGGTAGATTGCTGGATTAGACCTGGTATTTTAGATAATCCCACAAAAAGAATTAAATCATAAGACCTTACTCGCAAATTGATGTCCACATTCTGTGAGTATTATTGTTGGTATAGTAAATCAATTATGGTTCGAGTTGTGTAGCAGGTGGCACCGTCCTCCAGGGAACCATATTTGTTTCAAGGTCTATAATCTCTAGTTGGTTCCAATGGTTGCTTGGTTGTGTTATGTTAACGATCGCTATTCAGAGTTGCCGCATTTCCAGCCCCATTTTTAAAAAATATAAAGCAATCACGCCGCCTGTCCAAAACCCACACCATTCACTGACTTGTTAAAATTTTCCGGCTCCAAATGTGACACTTTTGTTTGTTTACGAAACTTTCGAGTTACAAATGTAAAAAAGATGATTGTACGGCTAAATTAAAAGTCTATTTCATGATGGTCAGTGACCATGATGCTGATGGATGAATGCAATCTTCTTGCAGGACCTTATCCCACATTTATACTCATAAGGTTTTGCATCCATCACCGATCCAGTTTCATAAAATTTTCGGGACGCTGACTTAGTTGGAGTACTTTTTCGAGAAGAAAATTTAACAAACCTTCACCGAATTTATAATGCGTTTTAACAATAAGGTCACACTGTTCTTTCTTACAGCATTTAAGATTTTGTAATCCAAAGAGTCGTTAATTATATATGTTAAAAGATTTGAGTTACAACAGCAAAACAAAAATATGGCGCGAAATTTTAATCTGACGTTTAATTGCGACCACCTTGTAGTTTGCAGAGCAAGTTTGATTTTCAAACGAAAACTCGTGCAGTATTGAAACTCTATGTACACCAAAATTGTTCAAATTAATGTTAATAAGGTCGGACGACTTAATGTTCGGGTTATGCGTTTAAGAATTTCCTTTATGTATTTAGGGTTATCTAGTTGCCAAAACTTCTTGCTAATTGTCTAGTCTCTGTTGACTAAAGCCAGATATTTTCGCATATTTCACATATAGTCAAATAGAAAATTTCATCAAAACAACAGAGGGTAATTATTAGTTTTTTAACTTGTTAAATTGAATACACGACATAAATTGATATAAAAACATCATAAACAAAGTCATATTTCGAACAACGAATCGAGTGTTTTGCGGATTTTAAAACACTTTTTGTATCTATAGGCACTGAACTTTGCCAATAATGTTCAGATCGCACCACTGATTAAAGCGAAATATTAATCCAAACAAATAATATACGGAGGCTGATTGACGTATAGGTTTTAAAGGCTTTACATGGAACACAACTCAAACAAGTCAATTTCCTATGTCAATCTCCTTTTCACTGAATTTTTCAAATTAATTTTACAATTTACGAATTTAGAGTATCCCTTTATCTTCTTTTTTGCTTATTTCCTTGTTGCTTCTGTCACTTCGAACTTCTTCTTTCTGCAAATCGATCTCCAGCAGCTCCTTCCCAGTATTCAGCATGTCTTCTTACATTGTCCTGTCATCATGTCTTTGGCCTACCTCTTTTCCTGTTACACCCTAGTCTTCCCTCCATGATTTCCCTTGGAATTCGGTGTTCTGACATTCTCGCTAAGTATCCCACCTATCTGAGTCACTGAACCATCACATAATCTACAATATCCAAATCTTTGTACAATTCCGTGAGTTTGAAATTATATATGAACTTCCAAATTCCATTGTCATTCAGGACACCAAAAATTCTTTAGAATATTCTTCTTTCAATACTTCAAGCATCTGTTCAGTTTTCTTTGTAAGAGTTCACATCTGGCAGACTTAAGTGACAACTAATCGAATGAGTGTTTTAAAGATAACCAAACCAAACCTAACTTTCGTGTATAATAAGTTTAGATCTGATGATAGAATACAGGGAATAAGTAACTTTATTAGTCTTCATAATACGATTTCTGATATATCCTGCAATGTTGCTTTCATCAAGTTTGTTTCTTAAATATGTAAATTCCTTCACAACTTCAATATTGTCATCGCCAATTCCTCCTTGTTTGTTTTTTTCCATCACTTTTGTTTTGTCTATATATATTTCTAGACCCGTCACATTAAACTACTACTTCCAATAAGGGCTCAAAAGTATAGGATTACCAAAAATTCTATAATGATGAATTAATCAACAGAATAACTTAATCCATCTTTACACATATCACCATAACATTAGTCTTTTTTCTAAATATCATTCCTTTCAATGCTCTAGCTTTACCATTTAAGGTGAGCTTTTCAGGAGCATAAAAAATCATTAATTTTAAACAGTACTCTGCTCTAGCCATATAGAGGAATTATATATAACAGTAGCAAATAGTTAATCATAACCTGGCTCTCTAGTAATCTCTTTTACAACAAATAACCGGGGGGGGGCAGATTAAGGATCTAAAATTTACACATAGCAAGACTGTAATTTAATTTCAACGCTATTCAAAATATCCCAAAATGTAAAGGAACCCATTCCATCAAATAGATGACTATTGGTAAGGTAGAGGGGCCCCCAAACTCAGCAATATCCTGCTTCGTTAGGATCCAATTTCATTAATATATTGACACAAGTAATAAACTAAGAACTTTATAACCTTACTTACTAACTACTTTATTTCTCTTTGTTAATAACTTCAGATATAATAACAAAAACTACTTTTTAATTTTTATACACAATAGTAATAAAAATACATAAATAAATTTAAATAGTAACGACCCTGATTGTTAAGTTAGTCATGTAAACAGAACTAAAAATATGACAACTTATCAATATAAATTAAGTATTTTTCACTGTTTAAAACGTTTATATCAACGGATTCAAATATGTACATTGATTTATTTTGGATAAATGTATATTGCTCCTCTATATTTCATATAAAGTAATATTTTAATACAAAATATTTATCTAAAAGACTTGGTAAGCTATAATTAAATAAGATATTTTACACATTTTTGTTACTATGTATTTTCGACCCATAATATTGTTAAGAAGAGAAAACGAGAATAAAATCAATGGACTCGGCCATATATTTCAAATATTAAAAAACTATTTTATATACAATTGTTTTTTTATACAAATATTATTTTCAGCTTTAGGCTTAGGCCGCACTATAGTTTTTTCCAGCGGGCGGTTAACCGCCATAACCGCTCGAGACGCACACATTCCGATTCAAAACAGCGATTTTCACAGTTTGAAGATGAATTTCAAAAGAGCAGTAATTATAATATGCTATAATTTTAATAACATGCTATAATTATAATAATATGCATATAATATATGCTCTAATACTAAGAAATAAAAAAAGAAGACGTCAACACACATTTCGCAAATATTGGGTCCACCCACTCACTAGCCGTAAATTTAAGGCCAGTTTCATAAGGATTTAAGGCTAGTTATTTAAGGTTTCTAAGAAATATCAACATTTAAGAGAACGTCCTTAGAAATATTTCAATTACTATAGGATGTCAGTACCCAGCTTCGATAAAATTTTGCAAATTGTGCGTCCATACTTAACTTTCATGAATACAAAATTTCGCAAATGTATTTCACCAGAGGAGCGCCTGTCTGTTACCTTGAGGTAAGTAAGAAATTGCGATAGGTAGTTGGCAGCTGTAGGTTCTTGTTCATTAATTTGTACATATGGCAATAGTTCTGACTGATCGAGTTCTTGAAGGGAATTTATGGGTGCTTGTGATGTTAATGGAGCAGAACTATTAAGCGGCACATAGATGGTTTCTTTTGCAGGCAGTGTAACAAACTGTGCACCAGTTTGTTGCCCAGTCAAAATTATCTTTTGATAGATGATCTGTGGCTTCTTACTTAGTGAAGGTGTAGCAGGCTCTGGTGGTGAAACTGGTGACTATATCGGCATGGTGGGAGATGTAGAAGGGGAATATGTATAATATGATTGCGGAGACGACGTTTGCGTGAATGGCACATGTGATCTTGATCCTTGCCCATGAATTGGTGAAGCGAACGGATAGAAAGATTTGGCTTTTTGCAAAATATTCATAATCTCTATCTTAGCAAAATGTTTCTGATCATCATTAAGTTTGCGTAACATTGGTACAATCATTTGTGAAAAGTTTATGTCTTCATCATATTCACATGTATTTTGCTTTGTATTCAAAAAATCTAACAATTTTTGTTCATAATCATCATTGTTACTTTGGCTTTTGGAAGCTTTCTTACAAGATGGGGTTCGATTATTATCCAGTGGTGGAGGGTTTTCAGTTATATCAATATCAGGATAATCTTGTGGAGATATTACATTGCTGCTAGTATCCCTTTTTTGTAAAGATGGTACCAAAAACAACAAAGAATCAAAATGAACATACTTTTTCTTTTTTATAGCACCTTGACCAGATTTACCACGTTGCAGAGCTAATTCTTTAGCAAAACTATCGCGCATATTCTTCCATTTCTTTTGAATTGTACTGCCTGTAACAAAAATAAAAATATATTAATAAATATATGCTTTTTTCCAGGTATATTGCCAGTGGAAACAGTATGAAGTCTCTGTATTTGGAATATTTTTGATTGGCATAACAAATCTAATTGAAATAATTACTGCCTACGTATATGCCTGAAAAAACAGAAGATTGGATAAATATAGGTAATTTTTTTTTGAAAGATCAAATTTTCCTAATTGTGTTGGTTCCATAGATGGAAAACATATAAGAATAAAAAGGCCAGAAAATACTGGTTCAGAAGCCTTCAATTACAAAAAGTTTTATTCTTTAATATTATTAGGTATTGCTGATGCAGACTATTTATTGCTTTACTACTATAGATATTCGAGCATATGGATCGAATAGTGACTCTAGCATATTCAAAAACTCGAATTTTGGCAAAAGATTTTTGAACAACTAGCTGCATTTACCAGAATCTGCAACATTACCTAATTATAAGGAAGTTGGCCAACTGCCATTTGTTTTTGAAGCTTTCCCACTTACTTAATCAGGCCATATCCAAATAAAAATTTATCCATAAAAGAAAAAGTTTATAACTAACTATAGGTTATCCTATGTCAGAAGGACTGTTGAATATGCATTTGGAATTATGAAAAATAAATGGTGTATTTTGCATAGACCATTAGACGTGAAATTAGATTTTTGCTTCCATATTATTAAAGCTTGTTGCATATTGCACAACTTTGTAAGACTAAAATGATGGCAAACATCTTAATGCATCATCTCAAGTTTTAGTGCTGCAGTGCATTCCTCCAATCCATGCATGTTCTAGCAGTAACGTTATGGATATAAGAAATGTATTTACTGATTATTTCACATCTCCTACTGGTGCATTGAGTTGGCTATATGAAAGTATTTAAAAAAATATCGCACCCTCAGAACGAAAGTGACTACTTAATGCCAAAAACACGATTTTCACGATTAACTCAAAACACCCAAATTTTGTATTAGGTCACTTTCGTTCTAAAGATGCGGCTTAAAAAGTTTCAGTTTTACTTTGTAATGAATAAATACTTTTTATAACATAAACTTACCTTTCTTTTTTCTCTCAGCCTCCGACAGTTTCTTCCAATTATTTACTACGTGTTGATAAACTTCCTCCCAAAGTTTATTTCTCATAATTCTGTCACTATACTGACGCAAAGTAGTGTTATATAAAGCTGGTCTTTTCTGAACTTCTACTATGATTTTTTGGGATAAACTTTCATATTCTGGTTCGTTTGAAACAGGCTCAGATTCGGTCGATGACATAGTTGCAATAGCGCGACAACACAAACACTCTTAACAACGGTCTAGCGAATACTGGCCAGAAATCCAGAAAAACCGCCCGCGGTTAACCCGTAGTGCGCGCGCACTAAGTTCTACTGGTTACAAAATTGTGATGAGTTTTACCCGCGAGCCATTTTATAAGATTTCACGGTTTTAAAATCAGTCGTGGGAAAAAACCGCAAGTTTGGCCGCTTGTATTAGTTTTCTTGATTAACAACATCACGCGGTTAAAAACCATGGCGGTTTAGCCGTAGTGCGGCCTAAGGCTAAATAAAGTATTTTTTTCATTAGTTAAAACGTGTATATCAACAGATTCAGATACTACATGCATTGATTTATTTTGGACAAATGTATATTGCTCTATATTTCATATAAAGCAATATTTTAATACAAAATAGTCATCTAAAAAACTTAATAAGCTATAATTAAATAAAATATTTCACACTTTTTTGTTACTATGTATTTTTGACCCATAATATTTTAAGAAGAGAAAACATTTTTAACAAGAATAAAATCAATGGACTCCAGTATATATTTTTAATATTAAAAAAATATTTTATATACAAATATCTGTTTTTAGACAAATATTATGTTCAGCTTTATATTAAAAAATTAATGTTCGTATATGGCCACAAAATTTTAAAGAAGAGCAAAATCTATTCTGACTTCAATAAATTAATTTCTTATTTTACTATTATTAAATAAATTTACAAGAATTGAAACAAATTACTGCAAACTGATTTTCAAGCAATTTAAAGAAAAGTAATCTTAGGAATTGTATTAATCAATATCTACATCTTTATAGCCACAATCCATTAAAGAAGCAAAATCAATTCTAACCTTGACAACATTAATCAGTTTATTTTTATCCTTTTCTTCTGGCACAATAGTGAGTGAAAAGGAACTTTTTCATTTACTAATCCAGCTAAATTATCGACCAAAACATTAACTACCGCATTTCTCTGACGTGTCGATTGAATTTTTCAACAAGTATTTTTTTTAAATATTTAAAACTACAGTTTTTTATTGAAACATGGCACCGAAAGAAAGCGAACCTAAAGGAAAAGAAGAAAAAGTAGGTTTTCATATTAATAATCGAGAACGAATTAATAATTGATTGTTAACTTATTGCAGCCCCCCGTGAAAATTAACAAATGGGACAGTTCTGCTGTAAAAAACTCCTTAGATGATGCTATTAAAGAAGTAAATTAGTAATGATTAGTTTATAGTTACTTATTAATTTAATTATTTTTAGATTTTAACTAAAAAATACAATTATGTAGAAAGTTTTGCCATTATGGATGGAAGACTTCTGATTTGCAGTATAGCTGTAGGAGTCGCAATATTTGCTCTTATATGGGATTATTTATATCCCTTTCCACAATCAAGGTATTCTTTTTTCATTTCTAAGTTAAAATGTAGACTTTTTATTAATTTGTTTTAGACCAGTGTTAATATTTAGCGTAGTAACATATTTTTTTATGATGGGTGTCCTTACACTTTACCAATCATACAAAGAAAAAGGTATATTTACAGTTTGCCTTCAAAAAGAAGGTGCAAGGAAAGGAACCGTATGGGAAGCAACCTCTGTTATGGGAAAATACGATGATATATATGAACTTCACCTTTCAGTTAAAGATCCTAAATCGGGTGCAGTTAGAGAAACTAAATCTAAAAAAAGTTGTGCTAATTTTATTGATGTGAATGGACTTATATGCACAGACTTGATAGAAAATGAAGTTACAAGGTTACACAATTCACTACTGAATGAGCGTAAAGAAAAATAGTCTCACAAATGTTTCTCACATTGCAATTATAATTGAGTGGTTTTATAAAAGATTCATTTTTCTGGGTCGTGTTATTATTGTTCATTATAACTTTGTAACATTATGTATACTTAGTTTCCAAATTTTTGTTAATTTTAATATAACTTTTGTAAAATCAAATAAACCTTTATGTTCAAAAGAAGTCTTTTACTATTCCTCGAATCGTTTTAAAATCACATAAGAAGATTATAGGTTAGAATATTTATAGAAATTACAAATAAATTTCTGTAGGCGACCGTGGTAGTATGGTAGGTTAATAGCTCGCCTGGCAATCCAATGGTCCCGGGTTCGAATCCTAGTGGAGGCACGGATGTTTGGTGATGTAGGGTGTGTTTGTCTGCCCATTTGGTGGATTTCATAGTTTATAAAAATGAATGAGCTGGTTAATTGCCCAGCAGCAGAGCCATTAAAAAAAATCTGTACTGCTAGTGACTTAAAATTAGGAGGAATTATGGTTAAGGTATTATTTATATTTATAATTATCTAAATGGAACCAACCAATTTAAAAGAAATAAAACACCACAAACAACAAGAGTATTGTGAAACCAGGCCCGCATATCGTCAGGGTAGAAAATTAACTGCTGTAAAAGTATGGTAACTATTGCTATTACAGTTACCATTTTCAAAATTAAATTTTTCTAGGTTTATACTGTCAACAATGAATCTCAACATCTATATATTTATGGTGTACCAAAAATTAACTTGCGTAAGGAATTAAAACATTTATGTACGAAATATGGAGAAGTCTTAAGTATAGGTGTTGTTCCTGATGTTAAAACAGAAATGTTTACAGAGTGTTTTCATGTTAATTACAAGAGGATTCAGTCAGCAAGAATAGCAAAAAGGTTGTTGGATACAAAATCTTTTTATGGTGGTGTGCTACATTTATGTTATGCTCCAGAATGTGAAAGTATTGAAGACACAAAAGCAAAACTAGCTCAAAGGAAAAGAGATGTATTATTTAGGTTAACAAAATATAAAAATTAAATGTAAAAAAATCTTTAAATAAATAACCCATATATATTTAACACTTATTTAACCACAAACAATTATCAAATAACTGTGATATTGTTAATATAAATAAACAAAAGACAGTGAGTATGCCTACTTCCATTAATTTAAAGCAATTTTTTTGTGTGAAAATTATTACTTCATATTATAAAGTAACCTTTAAATGTATAGCATGTTAATAGCTTTATGACTTAGACTTTGAAATAAAAATTATGTATTAAACAAATTATGTTAAACTGCAATAAGAACTGCATCCACTTTGAGAAACATGATCTTTTTGGCCTACATGAATGTTATCATTATAGGATTCCCACAAACCAGGTGTTTGTATGATCTACAAAAAAATTAAGGTCACTAATAAATATATTGTAGACTTTAGTGGCTTTTACCTTATGAACTAACTCTTCAAAAGCATTCTGAACCCCATGCTTTGTTTTTGCACTAGCCTCAATATATAAAGTTTGGTGTCTCCTTGCAAAAGCCATAGCTTGTTCCCTTGTAACTTCACGATTTTCCTTAAATAATTTGTTGTAATACTTATTTCTAATATTGTAATGTTTTTACCACATCAATTTTATTTCCAACTATCATTTTCACTATGTTATTTTTAGTTGAATATGTGTCTAGTTCATTTAGCCAAGTTTCAAGTTTTGCAAATGTTGAATAGCTACTGACATCAAATACAAGAATAGCTCCCTGGGCATCTCTAAAATATACACTATAACAGTTAACAACACACCTGAATGTGTAATATCAAACCTATAATATGACGGTGTTAATGTCCTAAACCTTTCTTGACCGGCGGTGTCCCAGATAGCCAATTTAACTGTATTTCCATCTACTGTTAATTTTTTTGTTTTAAAATCTACACCAATTGTTAAAGTTTGTTCAGGATCAAAATTATCTTCAGTAAATCTTAGTAACAGACTGGACTTTCCAACGCCACTTTCTCCAATAATTAAAATTTTTAAGGTTGTTAAAACGTCTTCATCCATAGCTAATAATCACAACAAATCACCAACACTTATATTTTACAACAAAAAAACTGATTCTGAAATGTTGGTAAAATTTGTACAATACCATAAATGTAAATATTACTTAAATGATAAATCACTACAATTATTTATTTTCTGCGACTTTTCTACTAATGACGCAACTTAACATTTATAAACAAAGATGTGTCAGTTTCAACCTATCAATGAGAAATGATATATAAACAGCTGTTTAATCGGCTCTGTTAAGACCAAAACGGTGTATAGGAGAGGAAGTGCAAAATAACCTTTGAATTGTGCCGCTTATGCCACCAATTATTTTGAATAGTTAGTTTTAGTTAGGAAGTTAGTTTTCACTTTATTAAAAGTGTTTTATATCCATTTAAATAATGTTTTATCATGTAAGTATTTTCTTTTATTTTAAAAGTGCGTAGTCAGAGCATAAATTTTTTTTAGATATCCTTGGAACATGAAATTCTACTTCATCCTCAATATTTTGGGCCACAGTTGTTGGAAAAAGTAAAAACAAAATTATATACAGAAGTAGAAGGAACATGTACAGGAAAGTATGGGAAACAATTTGATTTTAAAACAAAATTTTCAGTATTTACATGTAATATTTAGATATGGCTTTGTAATAGCTGTGACCACAATAGATAGTATAGGAGCAGGTCTTATTTTACCAGGACAAGGATTTGTAGTATACCCAGTAAAATATAAAGCAATAGTGTTTAGACCATTTAAAGGTGAGGTTTTAGATGCTGTTGTTAGACAAGTAAACAAGGTTTGTTATAGAATAAGAATATCAGCAAGATTTTGACAAATAAAATTATTTTAGGTAGGAATGTTTGCTGAAATTGGGCCATTATCTTGTTTTATTTCACATCATGTAAGTAAGATGACTGAATTGTGCTTTATGAAATTAATAATGGTCTTTTCTTTAGTCCATACCATCTGAAATGGAATTTTGTCCAAATGTAAATCCACAGTGTTATAAAACTAAAGATGAAGATGTTGTTATTCATGCTGAAGGTGAAATTAGATTAAAAATTGTTGGTACTAGAGTTGATGCGAGTGGTATTGTAAGTTATACATATATATATATATATATATATATATATATATATATATATATATATATATATATATATATATATATATATATATATATATATATATATATATATATATATATATATAATATAATATAATGAATGTGAATAATATATATTCACATTCATTATTTATTTTCATATTCATAATGATATTTTTTAGTTTGCGATTGGTACACTGATGGATGACTATTTAGGACTGATCAGTAACTGAAATATTACAATTAATATTTTAGTTTATTAGTAAATTACTAATATAAAGTATTGATTACTTTGAACTGAAATGTAAATTGAACCAGTATAAATGTATGTTAATTAAATTTTTTGTATTATAAAACTTGTTTTGATTATTTATAATATATTACCTCATCATAACAAGAAGCTTGAGATTTTAGAAAGATATTCTTCCAAATGGTAAAAAAAATTGGTATTTTAAGCTCTTGCATTACTCACAGTAATATTTCTAAACAATCTCATCCTATTAAGAAACTGTTTTTCGTATGGTTATTTTTACACGAATAAAGAAATCTTTTGTGGAATTGTCATTTATTGACATGAATAAGTGGTAATTCATAAAGTTTCAATTATCTGTATCAATAAGAGTGTCAGAATTTTGACTTTTAGTGGCAGCAGTGTTTGAAATGTAAATGTCACTAATACTGCTGAGTTCAGTATATTGTGTCCATTCACCATGGAAAGATATATGATACTCGAATTGGGCTCTTGTGCAGTTGGAAGGCGACCTCCACTTTGGGTAAAAAAATATTCTTTTCCGACGAAGCGGACTTCTAGCTTAAGGAGTTTGTGAACAAACATAACTGCAGGATTTGGGCCGATGAAAATCCTGAAGTAATTCACGAGTTATCTCTTGATTCCTAGAAAGTCATTTTTTAGTGCGGGTTTTGGCCTAAAGAAGAGATAGAAGATTTTTTAACACGACGATGGAAATCATGTTACTATTCATAGTGAAAGCCATTATAGGACATGCTAACAGAATATCTTTGGCCTGAACTGATAAATGTGGGTATAAACAATGTTTTCTTTCATCAAAACGACACGACTTGTCACATCTCACCAGACAATCGATTTATCGCAAGAAAAGATTCTTATTTCGCGAAATGGTAATGTCAACTGGCCCCCAAGATCATGCGATCTCACGCCCTTGGATTTTTTGTGGGGTTACGTTAAATATCTGGTTTACAACAATAAACTCCGAACAATTATTGACTTTAAACGAAATATTCAGGCTACAATTGACAATATACACGCAATATGTGCGAAAGTGTAATCGAAAATTGGGTCTCCAGAATGCAATCCATCAGACGAAGCTGAGGACATTTGAAAGACATTATTTTCAAGATAAAATATAAATTACCGGATTATCAGTGGTAATATTTGTGCCTCATTTTAAATTCTGATACTCTTATAAGCCATGGCAGTGATCCAATGTTGGATTTTCTTTAACATGTCACAAGTGAATATCAACATATTAACTATACCCTCGCCACACCATCATTTCAAAACAAACTGAGCAAACGTCCCTGATAACACAGTAATAAAACAAGACAAAAACTGTCACGACGCATTGAAAAGAGAGCACATGGTGTGGCCAATATGTGGATCGGAGTTTGACGTAAGTGCCAGCAACCGCTTTTGCATTCTGGTTTTTTAGGTTGACCCGTAGACCCTGACCTATCTTGGATTAACTTTCTCCGAAACGGGTCCTGACTTTTCCCTTTTAGGAGGTAATTCTACCCCTGGAATATGTGCCAGTGAGCGCCAGTTCTTTTGATGTGGGACACAAAACAGACAACACTTCGGCAAGTGGCCAGCGTCAACTTCGCCATCCACACATTGGCCAAGTAACGCTTACCATATTGTATAGGCTATGTGTGGCGCCGGCTTTATATGGTTTTGATCAATTTGATCAATCAACAACTGTCAATACAGTGAAATGGGACAATTGTTCCATCACGTCCAACTTGGTGCAAGCGTGCGCCTTAGTTTTGATCGTTAATTATAAGTAATACGCATCCTCGCGCCAGTTTGCTGACCATTTGGACGCGTGTCGGAACAAACCTATTGTGTACTTTGAAGTAGGATAATGGTTACCAATGTAGGTGTATATGAACTAAAGCACTTCATATTATAAAGCTATTCTTTATTAGAAAAAAAAAACAATCTATCCTAAAAGTAACAACAAAAGAAAGCTTAGGATTTAATGTAATTAAAAAAACTAGCAACATGATATAAAATAAGACTTATTTAGAACAAAGTGTGTATAAAGATATTTTAAACATGTTTTATTCATATTTTAAAATAATAACATTAATTCTGGTAACAACCTCTTAAAAAACCATTACACATTCTGAATAAAAGTAAAACAAATAACATAATGTGAGTTAAAAAAATCTACTTTTTGTTATTTTCTGTATCCTTTAATAAAAGAAATCCTGGCAACAGCCGGGAAAATCCTATCATTCCATTCAGTTGTCAAAGTTACTTTTTGCTCTCATACATTTCTCGTGGACTTACAACTCTTTTTCTGGTTTCTCATTAGAATTGTCTGTTTGAGGGTGATGTCCAGAATTGTATTGTGGATTGTTCTCATCATTATTTGTGGCACTATCGCTTTTTAACGTTTGATCAGTATGATTGGAGGTATCTTTATTATCACAGATTTGGGTTTTGGTTAAAGTGTCTGTTAGTTTCTTAACGTCATCTCCTGGTTGTGGGCCAGCTTTATTGGAATGGTTAGTGTGTAGATTATCACCACCTAAATATAGAAAAATAATTTTTGATTTTTATATGTAATCAGTATACCAACCAGCATTGTAATCCATTAAATTATCCTCAGTGTCTTCTATCTGTTCAGTCTTATTTTCTTCAGAGATTGATATATTTAAGTTGATTTTTGTTCCTCCCAGTAATGGTCTAATATCAGCATCATGAAGATAAAGGCGGACTTCATCTTCACTTATTACCTCTACTTGAAATTCAGTATCTACAATGATAAAGTATATGTAGATTTTGGAACACTGAAACTAATCACCTCACCTGTTGGATATAATTCTATGAATTTCTCGTTCGACTCCTCGTTCCAAGTCATACCGGACATGGGTTCCAAACTGAACGTTTCAGTTAACAGTTCGCCGTTTTTCTCTAGGTTAAAATCATTTAGAGTTTTGAAATTTTTAACGGACCCTTTCTCTGTCAAAGGTAATATTCTTGGCACGATACTTTCTCCATTAAGTAGTAGTTCTATAGTTGCAGTTTCACCGCTGGTGATTTTTTTCATTTGAAATATGGTTTGTCCTAAATAGAGTTGTTTACACGAAATGGTTAATGCGGATAAAATGGTGCATACCTTCAGCAGAAATTTCGGCAAACTTATCTTGAGCTTCTTTAGTCCAATACGGTATGCCTTCTGGACGCTGAAGGCAACATTTTTGAGCTAGCGGTGGTGTTACAACTAAATCTTCGGCCAGCTGCCTAAGACTACTACTTACACACGAATTTCCATAGTCAATAAATAGCAGTTCTATACCTATAACAATTTTAGTTGAACGTCAACATATACATATAGAGATTGACTGAAAAGAAACTCAACCTTTGTTTGAGAAATGGTACTATTTGCGCGATCTAATTATAAAGGAGATGATTCAAAATTTGAATCAGTTCAAAATAATCCTTGATGCAGAGGGAGGCGAAAACCGTAGCAAAGTAACGTGTCAATTTAAGGCCTGTTTGAAATTAAAGAAAAACAAATTCATTCTACTGAGATCAAAAAGGTGACATTTGGTTTAAAAATTCCCGCACTTTACGTATCGTATCGTATATTTGTTTAAGTTGGTAGGACTGTCCTTAACATCTGACAAAAGTTTCAAAACCACTTGTGGATACCCTTTTTGAGTCCATAGAAGCCATCCAAAAGAGTTTGCTGGCTGCTTTGAAGAAAACACCAAAAGTCGAGCATAAAAACTGTTTCGAAGACCGGACAACCCATTGAAATAAGTGCATTGCAGCGAGAGGGAATTACTTTGAAGGAGACAAAATAAAATTGAATAAATAAATGAATAATTTGTGTTACACTTAAAAAATTTATTGAAAATGAAATAACTGATAAGTCAAAATTTAACTGAGGATGCTACTTGTGTATTTTGGACACGATCGCTGCAAAAAAATGATTTCAAAATTTTCTGCTAATTCCCGGTTTTCCAGTAAAGTGTGTCACACTATTCCCTGATTTAGAAATGTTACTCGAATCATTGAGATATTTAAAGTTTTGAGTATATTTTAATTGTCAATAATTAAATCTGGTATCAATCTCACAAAAATTAAAAAGACATGTTCAACTATGTTTATTTGAATAATTTATTTTTTATTTAATAAATCTTTAAGTACATTGCCATAGCTGGTATTTTATAATTAGTTAAATAATCTTATAAAAAGTAATTTAAAACAATTTAAATTTTTAATATTTTGTAGATACCATTATTCAAGATTTTTAAATTAATCATCAATAACTTGAATCTCAGCTAAAAGTTTAGCTTTTTTTGATTCCAAATCTTTTCTTTCATTTGCTACACGTTTGATTTTTAAAACTTCTGATTCAGTTATTGTAGCTTCATTTTTTCGACGTTCAATTTCTTCTGACAATTTTGAACGGGAGTTCCAGTAAGAATATACTAAAGATTTTGGAACATCAAAAGTTGTACCGTCCCCATTCGTTTCACTTAAGATAGTCATATATTAATCGTTAAGCAATTAAAGTTTCGTTTTTCATATTCTCAACTAAACGTTCAGGATTGACTGAAAAATCTCTCTCAACATTGCGTTGCCATGAGATAAAATCATGACTATCTTTATCAACTCAAATAAAATCATGACCATCTTTAAAAAATCAAGAGTTAATAATCAATAAAATAAATTATTTATGCCCTACTATTGATTCTGTCATGTTGAAAATATATAAGTTAAAATATTTAATTAAAAGTTTCATAATTAAAATAAATTCAAGATTAAATTCCCTGATATTTTCCGATTGCATTAACTCTTACACTATCAACGGGACAATGCATCCCACAGATTATACAATTGGCTCTAGTGGGATAACAGTTGTTTTAAACTGGCTTCTTATTCGCCCCAATGGTTGTGTAGGGTTTATATAATGACGTAAAATCATCTGTTGACCTTGGGCGGCCATCTTTATCATTCTGATTTGATCATTTAGTTATCAGATTTTGCCATGTGCATTTGTAAACAACGTTTTTCTCGTAAAAACTAGTAGTTTTCATTGTTTTTGTCAAAATGTTTGTGTTTTATATTATTTTTTTAATCATATATTAATTGTTTTTTATCATTTTTTTAAGGAAAATTTCATAGCTTGTACATCCAAAATAACGAGGAAGATTGGTGGATCAAGCGGTCCTTGATTAAAGAGAGCCAAGCTTTTACTAAATATTGGAGACCATATGCCAGTACCAATGTGTGGCAGACGACTTTGCACACAATGTGCAGTGAAAAAAAAAAGATAAAAGATCAAGATACATTTGTTCATTATGTAACATTCCGCTGTGCAATGATTGCTTTAGCCCATACTATTCATAAATTTACTAATTATAAAGTTTTGTAGCTTTTTTTTATTTTGCGCTTTTCCTCATTTTCACGGTTCAATGGATTTTTTTTTCATATTTTTCCAATTATACTTTGGCCTTGATTGATTAGCCATACTTTGGCCTGTGATTATTTTCCGTTCCCAAAATTAAATTGTAGGGAAAGGAACTGATTATCACCATGAACGCTGCACTGAATAAGTTTTTTTAAACAATTATGTGGTTTCTCTTTAAACAAGTTATATATTGTGTATAAGAGTTCAAACTCACCTCCAACTGTATTTGACAATATTCTGGCTCTGTACCACATTTCATCATCCGGAAATAATGCAGCACATAACGTACCTGGAGCCATATCATCTAGTTCAGGGAAAGTTTCAGCTCCAGAAAGCTGTAAATTCCACCATCAATTTTTAAGTCACCATGAAAACAATTATAAGACTTACTTGTTCAGCAATGCGTTCTAACTCATCTATGCAATTCTCCAATTGTATCCAAAACTCAGACGGTGAATTCAGATGACTTACGAAGCAAGTAGTCTTGCTTTCTGATACTATTTCACATGGCACCTTGAATATAATACTTGTAATATTTGAAAGACATATTTAGATTAGTATTTACAGCAAAATGTTGAGCCAACAGTGCATCTTTAACATTCTGACCATTGGCATACAAGTCTACTATGTGTGTTTTTTCATCTTGTATCAGAAATTCGGCAATTATGTTGTCTTGGGAGGTTAAAGATTCAAAAAGCTCAAGGGCAGCTTGATTCCATTCCTCTTCAACAGACTTAAGTTTTAAACTGCAACGGGTAGCATAAACTGCCAAGGAAAGTAAAGTGGGTGGCAAAGTTTTAAGTTGAGTAGTCTTATTATTGATAACGTCAGTATTTCCGTAGTCAACAAAGCGAACTGTGGTTATGTCGTCATCGGCATCTAGCACTTCCGCCCTAAAATATATGAACTCATGAATGGAAGAAATATATTCAGCATCTTTTAGTTAAAATCATACCTATACCACTGATGGTCTACACTGTATGGCGCTGCGCATAAAATGCCAGCCGAAATGCTTTCCAATGCAGGCATATCCTTCACTGTTTCTTGCAAATTGAGTTGCAACTCTTCTAATGCATTTGAAGTCTGCGCGAATTGCACATAAAATTCTGTAGGACTATCTATGTGGCTTACGAAAATAACAGTACCAGTTTGTTCCACATGATCATCTTCAATTACAGCTAGAATAAATTCTGTGCTCAAATTTTATATAAAATGGTTGCAAATATCTCGTGCTAAATGAAGGTGAACATTTTTTGGAAATGTTGGCAAAAGGGAATTTTTTAAGGCATCCAAAATGGAGGAGTGATTTATTATGGAAATCCCGATAATTTGCTATTGAAATTGACGTGCAGAAAAGGCAAGAGTTTAATTTTTAGTAATTAAGTAAAGTTTTATTGTAAAATTAAGTTTTTATTGATTTATGGATTGATTTAGTTTTGTTGCATAACAACAACATTGAGCATTAGTGACTGATTATAACTACTATATATTTGAATCTGATATTTTTTTTACAGCATCAAAATGAGTCGCAGATTGCGTAATTTGACTGCTCAGACCCTGGAAACTATACTTGGAGAGTGGGAAGACAATGAAGATGGCCTAGACCCTTCAGAAGACGATGATGTCGCAGATTCAACATTTTTCTTAGAGCGAAATGAGCGCGAAAATTCTGATGAGGACCCAGAGATACCACCTGACTTAGAAAATGAATTCCAGGTTCCCAGAGTCTCGGCAATTTCAATAAAAGAGACAATGCCGTCGAAACGATTTGAACTACTCAGACAATCATTGCATTTCAATGATAATAGTCAAATATTATCTTATGACCACGTCGATTCTGATCGATTATTTAAAATCCGGCCTTTGATTGAGAAACTCAACGACAACTTCGGAAAAGTTCCCCTTGAAGCACATTTATCCATTGATGAATAAATGTGTTCTTTTGTGGAACACATTTATCACAACTCAAAGTGTGTTGAAACAATATTTACCTGACAGACCTCATAAATGGGGGTAACTTTTTGTAATATGTAGTGTAACTGGATATGCCTACACGTTCGAAGTTTACAGTGGACAGGAGAACTACCGGCTATTCTTCGATAATTATTACACCTCGTTACCGCTTGTTGAATATTTATTCAGCCATAGCATTTTGGCTTTAGGCACTATAAGGAAAAACCGTATTCCCAACTGCAAACTGCAAGATGAGAAAACATTCAAAAAAGAACCGCGCGGTACATCCATAGAACAGATCGGTAATTGCAAATTATACTACAACATACGACTTCGTAGTAAACGCTGGTATCTACGACTCTTTTATCATTTTTTGGACATGGCTATGTGTAATTCATGGCTTTTATAGAAGAATAAACGCCGAGAATGGCACTGCCAGTAAAACTCTCAACTCTGCTGAATTCAGAGTAGCTATAGCTGAGACTTTATGCAAATATATGACAGCGAACTATATAAAGTGTTATAGTTATATTGAATGTCTAATTCAAAATAAAAAGGAGAAAAGTCCAGCTTAACATGTTCCACCAAAAGATGTTAGGCTGGACCAACACGGACACTGGCCTGTATGGACAAATAAAATAATGGGATTTAAGTTTCCGGGTTGCAATGGATATACGCAAACTGAATGCGAAAAATGTAGGGTTGCCACATAAACAAAACAACTGCTTTAAAAAAATTCATACCTCTTAACTATATTACAATATACAATAACGTTTCGATGTAATGTCGCATTTCTGCAACAGCCAATTAATAAGCCATAATAAATAACATTTTTGAGAAGCGATGTTTTAAATTATTTTCCCATTAACAATTATTTACTAACTAATATCGATATAATTATCAACATTAACATTCGTGAATCGTAAAGGGTTAAACGATGCATCGGACAACAAAAAAAAAGGAGGATGAAGAATTATCAGCATTGCTGAAAGCAAATTCTTGTCATACACTGCTAGAACTCGGAATAACGCCGCAAACCATTAATATGTTAAATGTTTAGACATTTGACATATTTAAATATTTTTAATGAGAGACTGGCAAACTGAAACACTTAGGGCTGAAAGGCTAATTAATAATCACGATGAATCAATATATAATGCACTGTTTCAAATTTGAATAAATCATACCTGTTTCTTGTAACGTAGTGGTATTTTCGTTGCTATAAACCTCAACCGTTTCTTCCTGGATTACAGTATTTTCTTCAAAAACTTGGTCTTCTTGGTCAACTTCATATGTGGATTCAAAGATGCCTTCCCAGCCAGTTTCGCCATAATATATTTCACCCATAACGTCCTTCTCAAATAAAGCGTTAGGTGAGCCTGAGTTTACTTTCACCTAAAATTATTTTATTGAAATATAATAAAGAATGATATAAATATAATAAATAAATACCTGGATACACAATATATTTGGAACGTTGAATTCACTTTTTAACTCTCGTAAACAGTCGAAACCAACATTTTCTGTGTTTCCATAATCAACATAATAAACTGTGGCCATTGTATCATCAAAAGTTGTGACTCGGGCTCTATACCAATTTTCATCAGTACTATAGGCGGCATACATTGACCCTAAAATTATTATTAAATAGATCTTAATTCAACTTTTTTTGAGACCTATTACTTACCTTCTTCAGGAATAATACTACTTTCCTGGGTAGAATTTCCATAGGCAGCATATAAGCTTTCCAACAGCGTCACTACTAAGTTCGCAGAATCATTTGGTTGTATATAAACAGATGTTTCATCAGCATGTGATACATATCCACTAATATGAGTACTAAAAATACAGAAGGTAAGATATATAAGGCCTATATAATATATAAAAAAAATTTAAATTCATAAATAAAATATTTGTTTAATTCAATATGTAATTTGAAAGTTGAATAGTTGTTATGGAGTTGTCCAAAAAGTTCGTAGAGATTTTTTAAAGAGAAACGCAAATAAATTATATAAAAATTTATATAGTCTATTACAGCGATGGCTAACCAATGGCACGCGACAAAATAATTTGGGCACAGCATTAGTTAAGGAATTTAGTAACCCAATCAAAACAATTTATTTTTTTGTTCTAGTATTATTCAACATGACCAGTTTGGCAAAAAGAAAAAGTACAAAATAAGTGGTAATAGAGAATAGAGGATTTCAAACTTGGTGGACTGAAAAATATGGCATGATTAGTAAAGGTGATAAAGCAGTGTGTGTCTTATGTTCTGGAACAGTGGTATGTAGAACATCGTCGGTAAACCAGTATTATGAAACAAATCACAAATCTCTTTGTCAAAAAAACGAACCAGAGGAAAAGTAATTTATTGCATGTGCGATTAAAGAGATAAATAAACAGTCAACGTCTATGATTAAATATGTTAGCAAGGATTGTCATACAGGTGCCGCAGGTTTTTCGGCTGCAAATATCACTGCTCGGCGTCGTAAAAATATACTCCTTTATCTGAGAAACACAATAAAGGATAGAATCCTAACAATGGCGAAAAATGTAAAAGAACAACAAAAAAATTATATCAAGTCTTCTCCCTTTATATCGCTATGGCTTAACTTCTACTCGTTTAGCTGTTTTTGCTCGATATTATGTAATAAATGACAACAAGGAAAAATTAATTGCGATAACGTCGTTGTCAATAACTACTAAGGGCATAGATATTTGTACGGCTATTAAAAATTCACTTGCTGAGAAAGAAATTGGTTTAAGGAAAATTGTTTCGATAACGACTGATGCTGCTCTAAGTATGGTGGGCAAAAGAATGGTTTTATCAGTTTATTTCACATACAGGACATTCTATTCTTGAATTCCAGTGCATCATTCTTCAACAAGCCTTATGGGTTAAGGGTGGTTTCGCCTCTCTTGATAATATAATGGCTATAGTTACAAAAACAGTGAATCTCATATCGTTGCAGGCTTTAAATAAGCAAAAGTTTGATGCTTAGTTGGATGAAATCAACCCGGTGTATAATGGCTTACTGATGTATAATAATGTTCGCTGATTGAGCGGCGGTAACGTACTTCAAAGATTTGTTGATTGTTTGGAAGAAATCAGACTGTTTTTACAAAATGACGGAAAAATTGAACCGATACTTACAATTGATGGATGTTATGTGGCTTTCAAAATGAATGTTTCTTGCAGACATGTGCCAGCATTTCAATAAATTGAACGTAAACGTTCAAGGCGCAATAAAACAATTATCGTTATGACAGATCTCATTTGTGCTATTAAGGCTAAACTGCAAGTTTTCAATAACAATATTGTTACCAAAAACTACAAGTATTTCCCAAACTTGAAAAAAATCACCAGAGTTTTAGATTTACACGAAAAACCAGACCAAGCAAAAGTTACTGAAGAGTTTAATTTAGTAATTAATTCTTCAATCAAAGATTTTTCATCGACATTTTCTCAGTTCAAAGAATTATCGGAAACACTCAAGTTTATTATATATGTTATTTGGCATCAAATTTGCAACAGCAGAAGTCGCACTAATTTTTTCTTTCGTTTCGTAAACAAAATATTTATATCTGGTTGCAAATCAAGAGTATGGGTCTCTTTCAACTTACTTACTTTCCGTGTCCGGTCAAACAATACCCTTCCAGTGAATTGCAGCCGATACACCTTTGTCATTTGCTAACCTTATGTAACCAGATTCACACAAATCAGGTGTTCGAGGTCCTAGACAGCGCCACATTCGCACAGGACATCCGCGCCGTCCGGTAGCAGTCCCCATTACTGCAAATTGGTCTTGAATCGTGGTTCCTCCACTCTTAAACAATTAAATGTTTTCCACACTGCGTGTTCGCTGCCTGGTGGTGCTCC
Organism: Cosmopolites sordidus; assembly: GCA_031761425.1. Taxonomy (NCBI): domain Eukaryota; kingdom Metazoa; phylum Arthropoda; class Insecta; order Coleoptera; family Curculionidae; genus Cosmopolites; species Cosmopolites sordidus. The sequence continues at coordinate 890,099 of JARFXV010000392.1, read as the reverse complement.
TCCCTGATCTGGTGGTTCGGATGGTTTAGTTGGTTTTCCCATCTTACAATACGGTCCGCAGCCGGTGTCCTTTCCAGGGCTCGTGTCCTTCTCATAAAGACCCTTTCTGGATTTTAGTCGTTGCGATGCAGGTTGATGTCCGTGCAGCAGATGTCTAAGATCTGTCTCCTGTTTTACTCTCTCTTCATCTCGTTATGATAGGTGCGGTCTCATTCAGTGCGATGTCCACCTGCTTTGCATGTGTTGACCCACTCCGTAATGGAGCCCATATTCTGCGGCGGACAAGCATAGAGCCATGTCCGAGCTCAATGTGTGCGGGTTTGCACCCCAGGATCTGTTTGTGAGTTTTCTAATTATGTTATTGGGGGCACTAACCTTGAATTTGGTTAGTGCCCCCAATATATAGTGTAACTGCCAGGTATTTTGGTGTTGGACAATGCTGGAGTCGTTCACCCCTTCATTCGATCTCCTTGGCGTTTTTGGTGTTGAGGTAAAAAGTAAAGATTTGCGTTTTACTCCGGCAGGTGGTTGGCGTCATAGTAACTGGATAATTCGTACAAAGCTTGCGTTAACTTTCTCTCAACCTCCCCGAAACTGCGTCCCTGCGCCGCCATCCCCAAATCATCGGCGTTGATGACATTTCTAGTAAAATTTGAGACCAGACTTCTCTGCCAAGCCCACCAAATGCAAAGCATGCCCAACAATTTTTTTGAGATAAAGGCCGCCTTTCACCTTACTTAAACCCCCATGATTGTTTTAATTTTATTTTAACAAAAGATTGCAAGAAATGATACGGTCTAGTCGATTTCTCTCACTAAGTTCGTGAGGGACCTGCACATCGTATCGGCAGACGTACCCATTTTTTTTTCAGATGATCAAAAACGGTCGACTTGCCAATATTTAACTTATCTGCTATCTCATGGACCGTGGTAGGGGGATCTTTAGCTATTCTGGTCTTTATTTCCTCAACATCAGTGCTTGAAGCATGGCCAGAGCGATGCCGGTCGTTCAGGTCAAAGTGTCCGTGGTCTCCTCAACAGAGGCCTGTCCGTAAATGGCACAAATTTTGTTTTTTGTTTGTACAGTATTCCTGCCCTTTTTAAAATAAAAAAATAATAATAATGTGGCGTAAATGCACGTTACCGATCAACATTTTCAATTTGAATCAATTTGACTAACTGAAGGCAAATCAAGTGTGAACATAAACATTGTAAATAACACGGGAATTAATAATATGTAAATAAATATTACTAATCCAACACAGATGTTTGTTTACAAACGAGCAACTAAAGGAAAAAACCCAATATAAAGACACAATTTATACATCTAATACAGAATCAAAAAAGCTACTCTAGTATATTTAAGAGGAGGTGGAATTTAATAGTAGTCAATCGTACAAAAGGATGTGCATTCAAGGATGGTCAAACTTGGCCAGCATTGACGTTAAGTTGTATTATGGAGTGTTATGGTTTCTGTGAAATTCACTAAACCATGTAAGCTCTCAAAGTTTTTCTTCAGATAACCTAATACTTAAATAATACGATATCATAGCGTGATAGTTCTTTCGTTCCAATTTGTCATAACATTGATTTGAATCTGTCAGTTGCCAACATAATTTTTGAAAATAAATACCAGGTGTTCAGAAATGTCGTTCATATTTAATTACTTGTTTGCTCCTAGGTGGCGCAGAACGCGCTGGTCGTTAATAAGCGAATTGTTGTTTTGATAATACGCGTGAACTTAGAAAGCACGTTGTTGTCCAGTGAAACGCTCCATGGTAACTAATTTTCCCTGAACCAAGCTTCGATGTGCAGTTAACACGACCAGCGCCACCTAGGACTAAACAAGTAATTAAATATGAACGACATTTCTGGGCACCTGTTAGAATATCAACGTTTCACAACCTACTTCACCGTCTTAAATTGTGCCAAATTTACTATAACTATAAACAGGTAATATCAAGAATATAAATATTACCTGAGAATAAGTAGTGGACATAAAGGTTCAATCGTATCCAATGCCCCATCATCTGGATTCAAAATAACCAACTTATTTCCTGTGTTATCATAAAAAGTTACATCCAACCTCCAAAAAAAAATCACATTATAAATTGACTAACCACATTAGAATATTGTTTAAAGCTTACATATTATTTGCCAAAATATTATCCACATATATAATCAGTGTATTTTCGATGCACTCTTTAAGTACGGTTTCAAAAGACTCTGTTGCCGATTCCAAGTTATGCGCTTTACAATTTAAAGCCAAGCCGCATTCCAGAGCAACAATAATATCGCTTAAATTATTGACACTTTTTAATACAACTCTTAATTGTTGGTTAAGTAGCAGGGCAACATCCACTTCTGGTGCTTCAGGTGGTGATATCATAACCGCCAAATTTTCTTTAACCAGCAACTGTTTTATTTCTTGTTCTCCATCCCACAACTCTATACAAGTTCTAAAACACGCTATACAGTTGAAATAACGTAAATTGGAGAGATTTAAAAACAAATTACCGTATATCATCGTTATACAAAAATCTCGCAATATAAAATTCTTTTTCGAAATATTTGCTAAAAGTAGAGCAATCTGGCCAATTGGCGCCAACGGGAGCAACGAAATTCAATCCACAACAAATAGCCTGAGCTGGTAATTTCATGAATTTTTTCTCTGAAAAAAAAAAATTTCAAATATCACTTTTATGACTGTCGTTTTGATCACTTTTATTCGTGCCATGCAACGAATGTAAATTTCCTGGTGGTGATATTTGTTAAATATACACTTAAACAATATATAAATTTACATTGTAAATTATGTAGGATAATAGATAAACAGTAATATCAATATTACTAAAAATCTTATGTAAAGAGGGTAGGTCAAAAAAGTCCAATAAATGGATAATGGATAACGTGAGCTGATGAATGTCAGAACAAAACAAAACCAATCCATTACATACTTGAACTGTAATAAGAAATAAATTCTGCACGATAACCAATAGTGTTCAATGAATTTATAACCGTTCTAAAATGAATACTTATGGGGAAAACATCAAACAAGCTCATATTGACAAAAAATATCGCTTTCCTAAACTGCAAACTGATCTGATGCTGTGAATGATCATGAAAATTGGAGGATCAGGTATAACTTCGAACTCAGGTAATACAAAATCTGGATATTGTATACTATGTGAGAGTAGAGGGACACGTGGCTAGAATGGCAGAAAGCTGAATACTAAGGAGAATTATAAACGGACGAATGATGGCTGTCAACTCGATATGAGTATGACCTCAGCCTATTAATTTCACTGAGTCATTGTTGAAGAATTTTGGGTTTTATGGTGGCTCAAATAATCCAGCTTAGATCTGTAAGGTCTTGCGCATGCTTATAGTATATAAGATCAGGAGGATATAGAATTGGTACACGAGATCCAGCTTGTTTTAATTTCGCCCTTGCTTTTTTTTTGATATACGAGTTCTATAGAGAGGATATACGAGATATACGTTTGATATACGAGTTCTTTAGAGAGGATTTTACGGCGTCTTTGTATCTTTTTTTGCACCTCCCCGAATTCGTTTCTTGTTCTTTAATTTGCCATAGAGGATGCTTCGGCATCTTATTGTCATGAATCTTTTGACAGTGACCATCTCAGCTGAGCTTTTATGATATGGAATTTTATCACCGTTGGCTCTTTAAAGTACTTCCTCCTTGCTCTGCTATTCTTATTCTTTTCGTCTCAAGATTTACTATAGACAGCCTTGTGAAATATCTCGAGTTGTTTTATGTACTTACGACACACGATACCCAAAATTCGGCTCCATACAGAAGAGTGGGAATTATGTAAACACGGATTTTAGTGTGTTCTTTAAGTCTCGCTTACTAAATACTCTTCTCATTAGACATCCAAAATTGACACCAGTATACTTTATTCTATATTAAAACCTGATATAAGGGACGAATAGTGGGTAACATAAAGAGAGGTATACCAAAGACATTGTGGCATGACAATGTAAAAAGAGATTGTGAAGACTTACTGCATAATCCGGGTGAAAGCGAAGATTGAAAGAACTCAAGGCTCACTAACGATGTAGCACCAGAGGAAGAAGAAAACCAAAATGTCAAAACTAGTTTGTTTTCGCGCCTCTAATAATCTATGGTACCTATAGAGTTCAAACCCAATGACCAGAAAATGACTGAGCGACATCATTCCGATATTGTGGACCGTCTTTGGAAGTGAATTTTACATATTAAATACCGCGCTCAAAACCTTTTGCCTTTGTAGGAACTGAAAAAATCATTTTGAAATGCTAATTACACAAGAGGGACTTATTTAAAATAAATGTTTATAAAAAACAGATATTTTCTTCTCAGTGCAAAAACTTTAGTAATAATTTCTATCACATTTAATAAATATGATCTTTAGTTACTTACCAATAGGCCATACTTTGTTCACAGTGGCTACATTTCCAAAATCTACATAAAACACTTTGAACTGACCGCCAGACGATTCTAAAATTTGTGCCCTATATAAAACATTATCTTCCGGAAAAAACCCGATAACTGGGGCACCAACTGGGCAACTTTCCGGTTTTCGGTTTTTGTATGATTGCTGAATATCTTCCATGAGCTTCTTAAATTCGTCCTAGAATAATCAAATTTTAATGACTGTTTCAATAAAATTGAGTGGAAATCAAGGAAGAAGTCTAAGGTGACGATCCTAATACATTTACTTGATAGGCTAGACGTACCCCTAGCACGCCTTTCTCATTTTAGAGATCAGAAAGCAGTAGCGACAACACTGTAACTGACAGTATCACAATTACACGCTCTCTCTCTCTCTCAAACTTACTTAAGTAAAATTTCTAACAGATCCTACCCTGGGTATAGCAGATTATTCAATTTATTTGAATGAAATTTGTTTAAGATCAAGAACTTGTTCGCGGTTTATTTCTGTATACCCAACAAAAAATAATCCAAGGGTGTGAGATTGCATCATCTTGCCGGCTAACTGACATTACCATTTCGCGAAATAACGTGTCCAGGAAACTTTCTGGCAATAAAACGATTGAATAGCGAGATATTTGACAAGTCGCACTGTCTTGTTGAAAGAAAACATTGTTTGTATCCACTTTTATCAGTTCAGTAACACTATTTCGCCTTCCGCGCCAACCAAATTCTACACGCCGTGGAATCGTGTATCTTTCCATGGTAAAGTTAAAATATACTGAACATAGTAATTTATAAGTGACATTTATATTTCAAACAGTGTTGCAGCTATTACGTTTCAAAGTTCTGACACTCTTATTTGAACTCCTTCTTTTTACATATAGGGGTTTTTAGTATGAATGATATATTTTTACCTGTCCCGCCTGAAGTTGACAATAAAAATGACCAGGATTATGGAACCAACTGATTATGACTTGAAATTCTGTTCCAATCATGTCGAGTTTGTCGAACGTAGCAGTAGCTGGGGCAGCATCTAGTGGAACACTCACTTCACTAACATTCCACGTTTCGTTGGCCCCGGTATTAGTAAAAGACGTATTATTAGACCTATATTATAGAAAAAACAACATGTAATAAGAGCATGTTCGGAGCACAAAATAATTGTTTTTAACCTGTTGTGGAACCGGCCACCACCATGGTCGTTTCTCGAACTCGTTCTGAAGCCTTTCTTGAAGCTTTTTTCAGATCCGCTAGAACTTATTTCACTACCATCCCTAGAAGAGTATTTTGCTTAAGAAAATTCCATATAATAAAATTTCACAACAAATTTTGTGCTTACTAAAATTAGTAAGGCATACATGTGCAAATAAACATCTAGAAAGAAACAGCATTTTTGCTCTAAGACAAAAAATTATAAAGACTTTTATTTACATACATATATATTTATTCAAAATGAGTTCTGTTAGTATCAATACAACGTCTAAAATTACGAAAATTACTCATAATGTTTCCTCAATCGGGGGAATAGCAAAAAGTCACACGGGTGCTACGTCTGGTAAATATGGTGGTTGTGGAACGGTATTTGTTTGATTTTTAGCGAAAAATTGAGGAATAATTATTACAGTGGGCGATTATTACATTACATATTAGTATATGTAATAAGCAAAAAACCATGAATTGTTTTGGATCCTTGATTTTGGGAATGTTTTCTTCATTGATTGATGTGGAAGATTTCCTAAACGAGGTTCAACTTCACCCGCTTCTTTATCGTTATTAAAATCCCTGTATCCATTTTTTTCTGAGAGCTTTGCCGCCGTAACAATTTCTTAACATTTTTAATGTACCAACGCAAGAAATTTCGTTTTTTAGACAAAATTTAATGAAAATCATTTATAAAAGATCACCGATTAAAATTTTTAACATTTACAATATGATTTCTACCTTAAAATAAATATGATACTTCTGCCAGATGTCAAGGTAACTATTACCTACTTAAAAAAACAAACGGTTGTATTGATACGAAAATAGCGCTAATTTTTAAACGTCACTTTACTTTTTGATCATAGTAGTATACGGGGTATAAGAGAAAGTACTTTCGTTAATCTAACCAACGATTCTTCACATCGCTATAAAGAAAAACGTCGTGTAAAAGTATATCTGGTAAATATTAATTGGTTATTACTTAGCGAATAAACTACAAATAAACTAATAAACATTGTTACAATTTTTTTAAATTAAGAATCACGACATACACCAGTTAATATCGGTGTGACAACATCGCAAGTCAATTGCAAAGAATGTTATTTCAACATTGCGACAAAACTTATTCCAGTGTATGCCAGTGCGTGCATTTAAGTTCCATTTAAAACAAAAAAAGAATTCTGTACACGAATATCACGATATGCTTCTTATATACGGAGAAGGCCGGATTAAGAACGCATTTTTGCTTCTGTCGGCGAGATTAGAAATATGCCAGGACATTTTCAACTGGCAAAACTGGTTAACATGGTGCGTTACTTGCGTATTATGGTGTAAAAATTGTAGTTAAAATTAGTGCTAGTAATGTCAACTTTGACATTAAACAGCAATAATATGTAAGTTTTCATTTTTTTTGTAACAAAACAAACTAAATTTATTAAATGAATGGACGGTATGAAATGATTGGCTATACAAATATATCATTTTATTTTCAAATACATTAAAACCTGAAATTCCGTTCGACTGAAATAAAAAAGACTATGCAACGTTCTCAACTATTAAGAAAATTTTAAAAAGTTCTGACCTGTTTTTCGTTGAAATAGTCGCATTTTGGATACATGTTTTATGGAAACTTTTTGCTTCAAATGATGTAAAAAATCGTTAATTAAATGTACTCAAGTACCTTCCTTCACTCCATGAATATATTATAATTCTGATCCCATTATATCTGCATTACTTATTTTAGTAAACACCACAAACACTACAGATTATATGAAAAACTAAACTTTAAGCGATAACACTTTCTCACATAATCATCAGAATGAGAGTATTACCATATTTATACCATTTCCACCTGAAACGCCTAACATAAGCAGAAAGCCAATAGATTCAGAACGTGAAAGCAACAATATAAAATGTGACTGCTTTACCCACCACTGAAGAAGAAGTTATACCCAGAAGCGATTGTTATATACTACGAAAAACTTTACTTACTATATTTTTAGGCTCATAACATTAATTATTTATTACCTTTTAAATTTGTTTGTATGCGACCTAAAAATGTTAAGATTCTTAAATACTGCTTTTTTGGTTAAAGTAACGGGTATCTCAGAATGTTTTTTGTTTTTGTTTTGACTGTTACGCGCCAAACACAGATAGCGGGGGTGTCAAACGCTTGACACATAGCTTGGCCTCCGAGATTTGGATGCACAGTAGCCTAACGCCCGAAAGCTCATTCGAAGCAGTGTATTCGTGGTGTTAACATCGGTTAAGTAATTAGTAAGTTGTTGCATGGACTTTACATTCGGGAAACTCTCCATTCTCTGTCTCTGTTAGACAGTGATCCTCTCATTCTTTCTTTTGTGCATCTCAGAGGCCACGCTATATTAGTTGAGCTTGTAGTAACGATGGATCGTTTCATAGGACCGCAGCGCGCATTTTAATTGTGAGCATTTTATAAAAACAATAATTCCTACACTATTGTTCGACGTCTGTACAGGACACATTTTAATTTAGCCATCATGAGAAATGTGCCAAGTGTGAATTTAATCAAGCATTGGGTTCTCAATTTTAAAGAGACCAGAAACAAAATGCCGGATAAATCAGCTAGTCTCAAAAGGATATAAAGAACGAATACGAATGTTCGCCAGTCTATTAGAGACGATCCACGACGGTAACTTCGACTTCGCGCAGCTTCTCTACATTTGCACAGGTCCACGATTCATCGCATTATTCGCAAAGATTTACATTTCCACCCCTACAAAATTATTACTGTGCATGAGATGTTTGCAAGGCCGATAATCCAGCTAAATGTGTCGAATTTTTTAGGACAATAAAAAATCTTTTTAGGAGCTTCAGTAACATTTTAGTTTAGTTTTCTGTCGAATGGAATTCTAACATCAAAGACCACGTGAATAAACAAAATTTAAGATATTGAGCTCCCAACAATCGGCTGGAACTGCACCAGAAACCATTACACTCGCCTAAGGTTGCTGTTTAGCCTGCCATATCAAGCGAAGCAATTATCGACTCCTACTTTTTTGAGGATAACCCTGGTCGCACTCAGACTGTTAATTCCGACCGTTACTGCCATATGATCCCGGCTTTTTTGGCTCCAGAAATGCAAAACTCGATTGGCTACAACCGCAATACATTTTTCCAAGAAGATGGAGCAACTTTCCATGTCACGAATGATTCTTTAGTAGATCTTCACGACTTATTCTCTGGAAGTGTGATTAGTCGCCGAGGGAACGTCAACTGGCCACCGAGGAGTCTAGATTTAACACCTGCTAATTTATTATTATGGAGCTACTTAAAAAGTAAGGGTTCCAACCCATTACCACCCAACTTAATGTTTTAAAGCAAATAATAGCACATGAAATCCACGCGATTTCAAGAGGGATGCTCCAGCCAGTGATTGAAAATTTCAGTTCCAGGCTAAATGAGTGTGAAGAAGCTGATGGTTTGCACTTACGGATGTTTGTTTTTCATAAATAAAAATTAAAAAACTACTCTATAATTTAACAGTAATAAAACAAGTTTTAATCAATTCTGTTTTATTTTTTAAGTATCAAAAACTAAAAACATTCTGAGACACCCTTTATTAGTCGCTATAGCTATGAGAAAAAACTCTTGAAATATATGAGGCACTTTTTATATATTTAGAAATTTGAGGGTCACTTGGTCACCAATTTGAGATACTAAGTATTACAGTTACTAGGTCATCAGTGATAACGCTTTTAGTAGATGTAACAGACATTGTCAAAAAATGCCACATCATTTGAGGGAAATTCAGGCCCAATGTTGTTAAAATATGCCTTCAAATGAGTGTTAAAATATTCCTTCGGTATTTCTTTCAAACCGGCCAGCAAATTTTCTTGAGTGAATTATATGGACTCAAAACGGCATCCACGAAGTGATTTCTTTAATCGAGAGAACAGGAAGGTCGCCCGGCTCGTGGCACGGTTTTGTTTGAATTTTAGCGAAAAATTGACGAATAATTATTACGGTTGACAATGGTCCGTTACCGCAATGCAAAAACCATGAATTGTTTTGCCACGAAAATATCTATAATGTAGTAATATCTATATGGTAATGTTTTTCTTAACTGTTTGACCCTGAAGATCTTTCTGAACAAGGTTCATCTTCAACTGCTTCTCTACCATCACTAAAGTCCTTGTACCATTTATATATATTTGTTTTTATATTGCTTCATCGCCGTAACGCTTTATTAATATTTGGAATGCATCAGCATTTCGTTTTTGTACACAATTTTATGCAAATTTAATCAATTAATTTAAAATATTCGATAAATTTATTAATTTTAAAAAATAGTCGAATTTCTTTTTTTAACAACATAAGCGGGATGATATGAAACTTCTGTCAGATGCCAACTGCAGTCATACCAACTTAATATTAGTAGTTGTATCGACGCGTAAAACGTACCAACTCATTTAAATAAAAGTCTCACTATGTTTTGATCAGAGGTGTATAATACTAATTTAGTGTATTAAGGTTGGTTTATACACAAAATAATCATTTTCGATGGCTTTATCTTTGAGCAATTGATCGGTTGGACTAGACTGATTAAACAATGCTTTTTCAGATATCGTTGAATATAAATTAGCGATTGTAGGACAGAGTAAGATCGGGTATATAAACCGGGTTAGGAAAAACTTACCACTTCAATTAACAGACGTCTTTAATCCTTTTAAGAGTGTCGTAGATACAGAGTTATACAATACGTCAACCTGACATGTAAAGTGACCCTCATATATAATGATTTTTGTTTGGGAACAACATAATATTCAGTTGGGCTTAACATATTAAAGTCAGTGTACTAATTAAATAAAGGGTGTGCCAATAAGTACCGCAAGAATTAAATTTAGCGTCGGTTTTCAACGACTTAAGCTTAAATTTCTATCTCGCGTGTGTCATCTAGAGATTCTGCAATTTACAGTACCCACAGACCACGGGCATCGCCGTGTTTTACCTAATTGTATCTCTGATGCAGTTAGAAATAATGCAGAATTTCACAATAAAATTATTTTTTTCGACGAAGTTTCGTTCATTTCGACCTCACAGATTATGTGGAACAAGCAAAATTGTAGAATTTGTGAGAGTGAAAATCCTCGAGTGATTGCAAAAGAACCTTACATTACACAATGGTAAAGAGTAAATGTTAATGAACGAACCAAAATATGTTAAGAAACTTTTTATTTCCCCAATTGGATAATATGCATCTTAACAGTATGTTCTTTCGACATGATGGTGAAACTAAAAAACACAAGCATATTATTTTTGTAAAATTGTTGATTTTATTTAAAAAGGAAATCCCGAAGTACCTAATGGAACACCCGTACATCTGTTTTTTAATACAACCTAGCTAATAATAAATATACAGACTAAATTGTACTCACTTCCTGAAGTCTTTCCTGAAACCATCCTTTCTGAATCCCTCTTTGTTGTGACCCCAACTGTTCTTGTCACCTCTATCGCTCTTATCATGGTCAAATCTACACAACACAACACATTACCGCCATAAATATCCACGCTCTGATTCGTTACCTTCGTTTATTTTGACCGAATTTGTTCTCCTTTGGCTTCCTCTCTTCGAAATTTATCGGTACTACAGGAGGACTCGCTTCCCAATTGCTGATGGTTTTCTCTTTTTCCGTTCCGTTTTCACTAACGGGTGTCGTCCAGGATTCAGATTGACCATGAGTCTCTCTGTTATGCCAGTTGTTGTTCTTATTGTCGTTTCGATTTCTGTTAAATCTATCGTTAATGCTCGTTTTTCTTGGGTGATCGGTTCTATTTCCTCTATCCCTGTCGTATCGTTCGTTATTCCTATTGAAGCATTAATATCATAGTAAACATAATGTTTTTAACTCTCCAGGATATGCATCTTATTTTGCAACATCAGTGCACGCACCGGTCCACAGGACCAGACATACAAATTGTATTAATTTATTACATTAAACCACATGCATTACAGTTTTTTATATAAAATAACTGTTGTTATTAAAAAATGTTACCAAAAATGTGTAGCCTATTTTTTTTTTCGTCATTTCATAAAAAGTTGAAAAATAAACAAAAAAAGATCTAAACTAAAACGAAATGCATTTCATAGACCTAACAGTCTAATGGTGATAAATAATAAAAAACCGTTAATTATATTTGAATAGAAATATTTTTAAAATAATTTGTAAAATGGCTAATCGCCTGTACTCATACAGTTCAGACATACTGGCACAACGTATTCCAGACATATATATTTTTACAGTATGCACAGGAATATTGTTTTTCTTATAATAGCAGAAATTACACCTCCCTTTTTGTCCTTCAACTCTCTAACGGAAGGTGTAAACACCTTCAAACCGTATTTTTTTGGCTTACTAGGAATGTATTGCCGAAAGCTGCAGTTGCCTCTGAATCCTTCCAACTTTTAGTCAATTGTGACAAATTCTGAATGGCTATAGGCATATTTGCAGTGTTGCACGAAAATATCAAAGAGCTGTCTTATAGGAGCGCACTTGTCAACTTCCTTTCGCTCATTTCTAATATGAATGGCATCAAATCGTATCTGTGCAAGTAAACATTTAAATCTGTTGACACCCATAGTCAATCTAAACGCCTCTATTCCCGCCCCGATCACTTTCCATAAATCCAAAGTATTAAGTGTGCTTACATGTCTAACTCCAGCTAAATAAATCAAGCCTAACAGAGCTTTGATTTCAGTTATATTTGTCGGCTTGGCGTCTCTTTCGCACGTACAATTTGCAGATAAAGTTTGTATTTTCTTAATTGTACACTCAACAATAACTTGCAACATCACATCTGTAAAAAAGAAGTTTCAGATATCCATAGGCGATTTTAGCTTTTTCACAATGGCTTTAATTTCTGGAAAGGTTTTGACAATATTGAGACTTGCATGCCATCTAGTGCATGTATAGTTGCTTTCGCCATCTTTACCAATAAAAAGGGACGCTCGATGAGCTAATTCAATTTCCCTTTCATCTTCGTTTTCCCCAAATTGTTCATTTATTTCTAGAAATTCAAAAACTTTACGTTCATTCAAACGGCGATGACTAACTAAAGACATTAAACGAACGAAAAGATACTTAACCGTAGATTTTCCCTACTCAATGGATTAGAGAGTTATTGCAAAATTGTATAAGGCATGGTCCCTGAGACCCTATGCGTGCACTGGAGGATTAATTATAAATCACTGAAGTGTTATGAACGAGAATAAAATAAGGTAACTAAAAAACGTCGTGCGGTCGACTGTCATATCATATAATGTCATAAAATATCTCTACATAAACGGTTTATCGCTACAAGAAATTAATATGACCGATGTATTAGTTTTTATTCGTAATTCACCAAACTGTAAATACCCATAGCATTTTATTTATAGGGCTGTGCGGAAATTTCGAAGGATTTTTTTTAGAGAGACAGACACAAATAGTTTAAGGAAATATTTGTTTAGTCTATTATGTAATTACATGCAAAGTATGGATAAAGCTATCCAGCATTTCACTGATGAAGCATGGCTGAGTGATTTGGGTTTTTTGCCGATATTACATCACATCTCAATGATTTAAATAATAAACTGTTAGGAAAAGATAATTTGATTCATAAGCTATTTGACGTTTTAAAAGCGTTTGAAGTGAAACTGGACTTGTGGATCAATTAGTTCAAAAGAAAAAATGTTACCACGCATTTTCCCATTTTGTCGTCTTGCCAAATTTCATAAAAGGACAAATATATTTCTGCGCTGCAAGATCTGAAAACGACTCACGTTTTACCGATATCCGAAAAAATGTGTTTGCTCGCCCATTCAGCGCTTCTGTCGAAGATGTTCCTGAAGAAGTTCAGATGGAATTGATAGAGTTACAATGCAACTCTGCTTTGGAAGATAAATTCAATTTAGATTTGCTCGAGTTTTATTCAAAATACATCCCCATTTCAGATTTTCCTAAAATCAGAGACCGTGCACTGAAAACGACATCACTTTTTGGCACCATATATCTATGCGAGCAGATATTTTCTCGAATGAAAAACGTAAAGTCCAAGGCAAGGATCCGAATCACCTATGTTCACCTTGAGAATTGCATCGACCACTATGGGGCAGATATTGATAAATTAGTTAAGAGTAAACAATGTCAAACATCTCATTGATTGAATTTTATTAACACCATTACCTGTTTCTCGCCTTCTAAAATTGTATAATAAATAACTGCAATGATTGCTGTGTTTTAATTACTTATAAGTTTATAATGGAATATTAATAGGTATATAGGTATGGTTCCCTTGCGTTGCGGCCCGTCGAACCAAAATCAAAGTATTCTCAGCCCTTGAATTCGAAAGGGTTGAAGACAATTTTATTTTTACAAATTTTAACTACGGAACTTGTGCTGTTCATACGATTTCGATACTTCTCACACGATTATTCGACAATGAACGGTCACACTGTACTCTTAAGACAAAACAAAAACTGAGATAACTAGAATATGAAATATTCTCTCATCTAACATACTCTCTCGATACTGCGCTTTCGGATTACCATGTATTTGTTTCTACAAAATGTTGAAAAGGAGAAAAAAATTAAAAACGTATGGTAAATGATCAGAATGTTTTCTGCTCCTAACAACAGTATTACTTTTTTGGTTACCTGATAATTTTTTACTTGCCTGAATCCCCTATTGTTCTGTCTCCAAGATCCACTATCGGGCGAACCATCGGTTGAATTCGAATCGTTTTGTCTATGAAAATGCAATTACATTTTTTAATAAACCTGCTAGTAGTAAAATTTTAACTTACATCCGGTCAAGCCTCCAAGATAAAGGTGTAATACTGAATGCATTAACAAATAAATAATTATTTTAAACATATTCAGTCTTTCTGTGTTAATTCTTATTCATATTATTTTTGATAAACGAAAATATTTTGATATAATAAAGAAATTCATTCGCACAAAGATGTAATACAAGAATGTATACTCAGCATCAAATTATCGGAGATTGATGACATAATTACGGAAGCCGTGAAAACGTGTAGTGAAATGAGCTTGGCAATTAAAGTTTTGACAGAAAATTTGTCTAAACGTAAGTAGTATTTATTGTTCTTTTGTCAATTTGGAAAGTAATATTTCACATTTGTATTGAATTTAAAGTTTTAATGATATTAATATGATTTCTTCCACAATGAGAAAAGGTTCAGATATCTCTCCAAGAAAATGTACTGATATTAAGGACGCCATTACAAAGTACTACTCATGTTAGACTGAGGTAGCTGTTAGTACAGGTAAATTCACTTTAAATAAACAAACTGAGAACTGAAAAACTTATCTATATCTTATCTTAACTTGTTATCTATTTCCTGGACAATTTGTTAATGGCATGGTACTTTTCTAAAGTTGATACAAATTCCTTCTGAAACAAAGCTTTAAAAATTTTCGAATTCATCCAAGCTTTTGTCTGATGTGTATTCCACAGCAGTAGAGAATCTGGATTTTTTAGTTTTTTTAAACACTCTTAGCTTCATAGATTTTCTAATTACGGTCAATCTAATCTTGTGATTGTCAGTAACGTTACTGCAGGCGAGAAGAGTAACAAGCTCCTTGTTTTTCTTGTAGTCTAAAACTGCAACTTGTCTTTTTGATGCAAGGCGTATTTGACAAAGGCACTGTCTGTAGAAACAATTGTTATATAAGGTTATAAATATAGCGAAAATTTAGAAATAAGTCTCAGTTCGTTTATTTAAATACCACTTCATTCCCAAAGACAGACAACCTCCACTCTAGATGCTCTTCAAAGTAGGAGTTTTGGTAAAAAGTAAAAGTAAAGAAAAAAGATTAGTACATCTTGGGGTGACCGTAAAATTGGGGACATGGGCAATATGCTTACGCAAATTAATTTTTGCCTTTAATTTGCGAGGGTATATTGCTTTTCAAATGCAAAAATTTAATGACGGCTCGATATTGGATTTTTTCCATCTTTACATCAACACTAACATCGACTTACATAAATGACTGTTAAACAACTGAGCATCTGAGCTGAAATTTTTCAACACATGCGCAATCATATTACCATTATTTTTGAGTAATAACTGAAAACTTTTCAGACTACCCTCGTATATAATCGAAAATCAAATGTATGGTATAAAGTTAATTACAGATTTTATGACTTACCGAAAATTACTGTCTGATCTCCAGGATTTTTCGCTAGGTCGGTCACTATTCCTGCTATCAGAACGATCACTTTGGCTTTTCCAATCTTTATTATTGTCTCTGTAACAACCAAATAAGATAAAATTACCAAAATTATCAGACTAAGTCTACGTACCTTGCCGGTTTTCTCTGTGGTCTATACGTATCACTGCTGTCGGACTTCCTATGTTCAATTTTGTTTCCCGCCTGTACCAACAAAGGGCTCACCTGCCTTTTAGCTGTTGCGACTTTGTCCAAGAGCAGTGATGCCACGTTGTAATTGGCCGAATTTATCAGTTCCACTAAGGCTTTCTTACCCAACATCTCGCTAACTTTCATCGTAAACGTCTGCTCGAGAATTAATTCTTCCAAGAAGTTATCTCGCGTCTCGTCAGTTCCCATGTTCTGATATCCATTGAGACAACACTCAATAGCCTGAGGACGAAGAACAGTCAACTAAAAGAAATATTCTCTAATATTCTAAACAATCTTCAAATAACAGAACCATTACAAGTTCTCCTTCGACCATCTTAAGATGATGAATGGGAATTACTTCTTCATTGCCATAGTCGATGTATCGTACTTTGACTTTTTCACAATCAATTACTTCAACAATTTCACTTCTGTACCAGAGCTGATCATTTTGGAATAAAGCGCAACAAGGAAGTCCCAACTTTATATCGTTTACATCGATGATCTCGTTCGTTTGACAAGAAACTTGCAGATCTTCCATTACTTTAAGAAGTTCTTGTTCCTACATCATTACATTTAACATAATTATGATATTGTGATAGAATCTTAATTCAATACCTTAGCAATTAGTTGTACATAAAACCTGTTGCAACTGAACACATAGCTTACTTTTACAGGTTGAGTGAAACCCCGATTCAATAACAAAGGTTCAGGATATGCATGTTGAGCAGCTCTACAAATACCCAAAGAATATGAATGTTCTAATAAAAAATTACAAAAACTATTTTTATAAATACAATTATTTGTATGAAATTAAATCATTCTGTAACAAAACTTGTAACAACAAAAGAGATTTACCACTAAACACTATATCACTTATTTTTAACTTTTCAAGAATTCTCTGAGTTGATCAGGAGATGATTCAATCTGGCTGTTGGTGCTAACGTCGTTAGCGAAATGCTTGTCGAGAAGATAAAAACAAGTGATTTGGCATTTAATGGTACATCTTTTTGAGTTTCACATTAAAAATTCCAATAGAAAAATTGATTTAATCAAGTTAAACTCACAGGAATATACCACAAAAAACCAAATCGCCCGTTTTTAAGTTCTCATGAGTATCAGTTATCAGGAGATGATTCAATCTACTAAATTATATAATCTCCTGATGATGCTAACATGGCTAGCGAAACGTGTGTCGAAACATTTAAAACAGTTGATTTGGTATATAGTGGTACACACTATAGCTACACACTAAAGGTTCCAACAGAAGAATTTATTTCATCAAGTTAAACTCAAAGAGATTTATCACTAAACACTAAATGACTACATCAATCTATATTAACATGCTGAGCGAAATGCTCGTTGTGTTGTTAAAAACAAGTAATTTGGTGTTTTCTGGTAAATTTCTCTAAGTATAGTGTTTTAGACCAATGGTTCCAATAGAATTGAACAATGTGTAAAAAGACAAGGGGAAATTGTAAATGAGGTCATTATTTTAGCACATGCATCTGTGAAAAACGAAGAAACAACAAACTGCTGAGGAAACCATATATTTAAACCCTTAAACTTTTTTATTATCTAACATTTACCTATTGATCACATCCAAGGCGTTTGTTTTTGTTTCTGGATCCCACATTTCACATTTTGGTATTGTTGTTTTCTTTGTAGATGGTAAAACTTTCATATACAGTAATCTGTTATCGACAAACTTCTTGAAAGCCAAAAGCATCTCCAATGTGACAGTAGATTTTTCAACATTATTTAAAGAAAGTCTAATTGCCATAACTTTGGGAAGCACATATTTGAAAGGAATTATATAGAGAGCTTCAAGTGGGAGTGTTTCATAATTACCAAAATCCACATAAAAAACCTATCATTCATAAAGTAGCATTATAAATAAGACAAAACTAAATGTAACACCTACCTTGAATTGATTATCTACTTCATTAGTAACTACTGCTCTACAAATATTTCCATCCTCCATACATCTGGCTAAACATATTGTTCCAGGTAATGGAACTTCTTCCAACATTCTCAAATTTACTGAATTTATTTCCTTCATTAGTTTTGCCAAAACATGTTCAGATTGTTGTAACTGAACAGAAAATAATGTAGGACCCTCATTTACAAAGGATACATACACAGCATATTGTTGTGAAGGTTCAAGTGTCGATGCTATAAAAAAGAGGTTAGATTTTTTTGTTACAGGAAAAAAACACTAGAGACCTTTATAACTGTTGATTTCTGATGGAGCTCCTGATGGTAATGGAGTTGGAGTATTTTTTTGTAAACTCATGCTTAAAAGCACTCCTTGCTGGGCAAGTAAAGGAATTGGTTGCAACAAACCTCTACTTATAAATAATGCACCTACAAAAAATATTCATACAATATTAAATTTTTATCTCATAATTATTTTACTTTACCAATGTCAGTGTTGTCAATGAAAAGTTTAACAAGGTAATATTGTGTAGCTTGTGTCAATAGATGACATTGCACTTCCCTGTAACGTAGCTCCTTTGAAACGATTTCAAATACATGCTCTTTCCATTCTCCTCCACCTAAAAAAAGTGACTTCACCAACAGTTAGATAGAATAGAAATTTTACATCAAACTGTAACTGAAACATTATTGGTTAAAAACAGAATTGTTCCGCTTGGTTTAACAAGTTTATGTTTTTTGATGTTGTGCTTTCATCAGTAAAATATGTTGACAAATTAAACCTTGACTATTAATTGTGTAGTATTAGTCATATATAGACAAATATGGATAGTTCACCTGGACAATGTGCTTCAGCAAATATAAATCCTGTAGCTAGAGCTGGGATGGAAATAAATGATGGAGGAAAAGTATGTAAACTTCTGATATTGTCACTGGGAACTATGTCTTTATTGCCATAATCTATGAAAATTACTTCAATGAAGCATTCATTAAGGTAATCAATGTCTACTATTCTGGCCCTAAGACAAGTGTTTAATTAATTTTTATTTTTAAACAATATCATTATTACAAAAATAGTATACCTGTAATATTTATTGTCTTTATATTTAGCGCATACCAAAGTGCCGACCTGTAATTTTTCAAACGGTATTTTACTCATGCCTTGTTCAAATTGTTGCGAGGCACCGTGAAGAAATTGTTCCACATAAATCGAATTGATTTTTTCGGTTTGCCCCCACACTTTTAGAAAGGGACCTTCCTTGTCTACGTAAGTTATGAACAGATTTAGCGTTTCTTGTGGTTCCATTTCGATGTGTACCGTTCTCAATCATGTACCTTTAACATTTAGATACGTTTATGCAGGTGAAAACCGGCAGGAAACTTTCTTATTCAGTAATCGGACAGTACCTCGATCACCTAACCATGTAGAAATGTCAAACAATATGTTCGCGTTATTTTAGCACTGTCAGATTCGTATTTTGGCATATATTTGAATAAAAGGTTAACCAAAGGCTAACCTGAGTTAAGGTAAGGGATGGGTCGGAAAATGTAATGAAAAATTTAATATACAAATAAATAACTTATTTTTACAGATCATGTGATAATAGAGTATTTTGTATACATTTTTCAGTGTTTATTTTTTTTTAAGATAGTGAAATGCAGTACTTGAGTTCGTTTTTTAAAATTATTTATTAGTAAAAATTATAAACCTTTTTTTTCTCATATTAAAAAATATATATTTATTATTATTTCTAGCAATATTTAATAATTGAAACATGGTCTTTTCAAAGTGTTTTTATAATTCGAAATTTGTTTACTTTAACTCTTTTTTATCTTTCATGGAATATTTGATTTTACTTAGTATTTATTTATATTTTGCAGAGTTTCAATTAGAGATATAGATTTTTATTAAAGTAAATCCTTTCCGTTAATTTGATTTTGATATATACAATTTCAACAAAAGGAGTCAAATGTTATTTTTCGGTTATGTTGGCTTGCTATTGCCACTACAACATACAGATGTTTTAATTTTATTCATTTCAATTAGTTGGAAGTTTAAAAAACTTTTATAAAACTTATTAATATAAAAATTTGGGTATGTGAAGTTTTATCTTATCTTCCAAAAATAGGTCTCTATTTTAGGAAGATTTTTGGTAGAAGGTATTTTGTATAGTCAGTCTGACTGGAAAAGATAACACGTTATTGCTCCATTTCTGAATGAACATACGTATATGATATGTTTAAGATCTCACCACCGAAAATATCGTGCCGTTATTTTTTTTTCTATTCATTTGTAATGAGTGACAAACAACCAAGCACAAAATTTATGTAATTAAAAAATAAAGGTTTTTGTGAAGTCTTTAAACCCTCATTTATGTGAACAATTTTTGCTTGGGTATTGAAAAGTTTGGGGGTTCCTCTAGTTGATACACTGGTACCTGAGAGATACATATCCATTTGATTCTTTTTTGTGTACTGTGAATACATTACACTCTTATGAGTTTCCTGGTGAACAATGTACCTTTTGATTGATAAATGAACTATAGAATGTTCGTTTACAACTTGCACATTTGTAAAAACATATATTTTAAGTTAGGGTAAGTCCTATTAAGTTGTTAATAATTTAAAAAAAAAGTGTCTAAACTGCATAATATGGATATTCTTTGAGGTTATTTAATTTGTTAAAATAAGAGAATAAGAACGCTATTGTTTTACTCCAAAAAATTAACCATTTTTCCATCATGAAGGGTGAGATGTGAAGAATGAAAGGCTATGAATAAAGGTCAAAATTGACTAAGTAGAAAATAGAAAATATAAAAGAATGAGGATAAACCTTTTCATTCAAGTCTTGAAGTTATCAATATTGTTTTTTATTCTAGAGTAAAATTCAAATTCTAGTTTTTTAGAAACTTCGGTATTCAAATACTTTTTTTCCCATCCAAAATTGTTATTTTATAGACTATTGTTTATTGAACTTTATATATTAATTGATATCATTTTGAAACAGAGGAAAATTGGTTTGCTTAAAACATTCTCACTGTAATTGACATTATTCAAAATGTTTGATATGTTTTAAGTAAAATTTTGATTCACTAATGTTTAGATTCTGAGTATTTAATAAATAAACACATTTGAACATAAAAGGTTTTTATTCAAAACTTCATAAAATATATATTTAGCAAAAACATTATAAAAATATTTCAATAATTCTATCTATAATGGCAAATGTATAAGTTCAAAATATATCTATTCTGTTTTCAGCTACATATAAAAGCATCACAAAATCTATAATACATTAAAATAAAAAATTATAAAGTCTGATATGCAAATGAATGAATAATGATTGTTCAATATTTCCAACATTCGAGGTTTTTATAATATTTACAGTTAAGAAAATATGTGGTCAAATATATAAGTACAGAGTTACAGGAATGTATGATTTCTATATACATCACATAATAATTGAGACACTTTTACTCTGGAACATAGAGATTAAATGGAATGGTGAGATTTTTTCTTAAATATACTAACATCTCTTAACAGAGCTTTTCATATAATTGGAATTTGTTCCCAATATTTGTGAAATTACATTTATGACTCTGGTATCACAGAAAAAGCACTACATACAATTTGAATGGAATTACATGATTTTTGGGTAACTTACAAAAATATGGTTGACAAATAGTATTTTAAATATAATAAAATTGACTGTTTTTTTGGTCCAAATAGTCATAAATTTGTTTGGAGGGAGATAATGAAATTCTATTAATATATAAAGGCAAAGTCTTAAGCTCAAAGAATGTAGGTTTCCTAATCCTAACAATGAAATAGCCTGGCAAGAGGAGAAATAGTACAATGAACAACCAGGAACATACAAAATACTGGAAATTATTTGAGCAAAAGGAGTGATAGCTTAAAATGAAGTGTTGATTGATTGACATATGGTTTAACATGATTTGGGTCGTTTTTTAGCAGGTGAAGGAGGTGCCGATCTAAAATAAAATCTGGTTTATCATTAACACTTATTTGGAAACATTTTACTTACTGAGGTGTATCTGAATAGCTGTCTCCATACTGTTCAATGAATTTATTAATATCAATATGAGGAATAAGCTAAAATAAACTATAATTAAAGAATATTCTTAACTCCTATATAAAGTAAACCTTAGAAGGTTGCAGAAATCTATTTGGAATTCTGCTAATAATTGCAGAGTTTCTTCTTGGTCCAAATCCCAAACCTAATAGCACTTCTTCTGGATCAGGTCTTCGCAATTCAAGGACAGATTCAACACTACTACAGTGACTATCATCCGAATGAAATGATGAATCTCTGAAGAACATTTAAAGCTAATATGGATATCTGATATTAATGCAGGGCTCACCTAAACAGAAATCTTTGTCGGTTGATTAAATTTTGTTGGGCAGCATAAACATTAGGAACTGAGGATCTTTGATTTTGACCCAGTTGATTCTTCTGTAGTATGTTTAATGTTTCAAGCCATTGTTGAGTGAGTGCAGATTGTTTTGCTACTAAATTACCTTGGTCTCTGAAAAGATTCCATTCCTAAATAAGTTCTAGAAATGTTGTTCATTTGTTTTACCTCTCCATATCCACTGCAAATACACTTTTCCTTTTTAGTAAATTATACGTGGAAAAATCTATCCTACTTATTTCACATTGTAATTTTTTATTTACTACTAACAAAAAAGGAACTGAAAATTTAAGAGATAACCAATTAGTATCATGTCATAAATAATTAACGTGAAGGTCAATAGGAAACAAAAACTGATGACTTTCACGTCCAATTAAATTATATTGGATGCTACTTATTGCAAATGAGAATATTTAGAAATATAATTGAAACACATTCCAAAACACAACCAAGTTCATTCATATATATACGTACCATGTTTTGATCTTTAGAATTCGTTGGTACCAATTAGAATATTTATAAGAGGATTATATTTTCTAATAAGAAGATCGCGGCCTTGGTTCGTTAGTTTTGGGTCATAGTCATCGTAAACTAGTGTGATTAAAACCGAAACAGCTCGAAAGAAGAAGGATAGAGCTGGTTTAAAAATTTGAAGTTGTTGAACTGTTGATGTCTTTGAATGATGATGAATATATTAAAAGGTTCATGTATTATAGTTGAAGTCCTAATGAAATTATGGAGGAAGGATGTTAACTAATGAATCAATTTAAGATAATATACGTTTTTTTTGTTATGATGGGGTTTACGTTGTTAAACTAAGGTTTTATTTTAATATTGTTAATTATTATTTTTGGTTCGTCACCTCTTAAGAATTCTCTAATTTCTTCCTTTATTATCCCTATTATTAAAATTACTTGTTTAAAAAAATATGTATTGTACCTTGGTTATTTTTTTGACCAGCTAATGGTGCCTACTATTTGAAAAAAGGAGATGAGACAAGTTAAATGCAAAGTATTTATAAACAAGTAACTAATTTTATTTTAGAGTAACGATGAATTGATATCTGTGGTGCTATTAGGTATCAGGTGCAGTCAGGTATTAAAAATAAATGTAATGAATTAATAAATATACAATAATTAATATATTGTTGCTATACATTTTTATAAATCATGTTTCTTCATTTTCAGCATCAACTGGTTCACTAGGTGTAACTTCAGTTTCAGTAATTTCTTCAATAACTTCTGTCACAACTTCAGAATCTACCACTACGTTTTCGGATTCTACTTTAGAGTTTTCTTCAGGGGCTATAACAAAATAATGTGGATACATTTTCTTCCTATTATTTTAAGTATATTTTAATTTCATTGTATCTGTACCTTCGGCCATTACTTCCGCTTCAGCTTCAGCAAAAACTTGTTCTGTTTCTTCTTTAGGCATCACTTGAGCTTCAGCATCTTCCACTTCCTCACCTCCTTCTTCAGTTTTAACTACTAGGGGCTCTTCACCCTCAGGCTGGACTTCTTCTATATAAGCAATAGTTCTAAAATTATATCATACATTTTAATATACACTATACCTTCTGGAACGCCTTCAGCTTCTAATTTAACTTCTTCACCTTCAGTTTCCATTTCTTGTTCTGGGGCAGCCATTTCTTGTTCTGGAGCAGGAGCCTCTCCTTCAGGTGCATCTGTTTCTTGTTTGGGTTCGATTTCTTCTTCAGGTTCTTGTTTAATTTCAACAAATTCAACCTCAGGGGGTGCCTCCTCACCTTCAACTATATTTTGATGTCTATATATGTTTTACATAATATACACAGATGACTATACATTTACATTTAGTATAAATTATGACACCTGTGCAAATTATTTGATTTGAAGTTAAAAGTTGTGACAACTTGTTTAAAATTTTTGAAACAAGGTTTATAGTAAGATCAAACCTTCTAGCTTAATTTCCTCCTCAATATCAATTTCAGCTTCCTCTTTAACCACTGGTGACTCTTCAGCTGGAGTTGGGGGTGGAGGAATCTCTTCTTCTTCATCTTTCTTGTTTGTTTTAATTGGTGGAACTGTCTCGCTGACTAAAATTGTTTTATTGACAATTAAAAATTATATTTTTTTTTGAAATTATTTTAACTGTGAATCAAGCAATTAGAAATGCCAATCATGAAACGTGACGTCATAGTTCAGTATACAAACATATGACAACTTGACAGTGCATAACTTGTTTATAATATAAAAAAAACTTTGCACGTGCAGCACCGTACACATGATAGAAGTGAAACTTCTCAAAAAATAAAGAATAAGAAAGATTTAGTGTGAGAGGCAGAGAGAGAGAGAGAGCATCTCAAAAGAAATACATACAATACAAAATTTGCATTAAATATACCGCACTGTTTGAAGATCCGGAAGTGAATGGCGGTTCGCCAACACGTTCGTATGGTCGTTTTTACGTTCCGCATTGTTGACTGCGTGCAGTTGATGTTCCTACGTTGATTGCTTCTTGAGATACTTCTTCAAGCACAACTATGTCATCGACGTGGAATGAGTTGTTGATTCGGTGCATTCTTTAAAGCATTTTTCCCTTCTCTATAAGCGTGAGCACGTTCTGCTGGTGTTTTAGCAGTTCTCGAATGTATCCACAACGTTGTCACATTTTGAGTGCTAGATTGCATTTGCATAGTACTAGCTAACGGAGCCTCTGAAAGCAAAGGCAAATCTTGTTGATGTACATCAACTTGAACGACAAATTGTCGATGATTGTCTCCTGCTTCCTGTTCATCTTGGCTGCTTTGTCGACTGAGGGCCTCGTAAAGTAACAAACGTTGATTTTCACTCATATTAACTTGGTTGTCTTCCAAATTTTAGATCCAGCTGCGATTTTGCAGCGCGACATCCAGCTGCGACAGCAGCCAAATTTTAGATCCAGATTTTGCAGATCCAGCTGCGGCTGCATTCTCAAGAGCCCTTATTCGCGCTCTGTAATCACGAATGCGCTCTGCTTCTGTTTTCGCTACTTTTCTCATCTTCGGGACATTTTTTACATCTCGACTGCCTCGGGATCGTCAGGTTACTTTTTTTGGCATGGCGAAATCTATGGAGTAGAAAAACTCATGTAAAGTTATGTCATTTAATCGTATGTTAAATATAATTGTATTTTAGTGAGAAGTTTTGTTGAAAAGAGCAGTTTTAAATGTCATTAAATTCAAGTCGATTCGGCAGTCATAATGTGTGTACCGACCCATGTGTGTCTGTGTGGGCACGCGCTTGTGCGACGCCAAGCGCGCTCACCCATACAATTACATGCGTCGGTGTGCGTTTGCACTGGAAAGTGTTATTGATATCCGTTTAACTTAAACATTTTTTGACGCAGTATGAGCTTAGAAACGTCATTATTGATGACATTTTAATAGTTTAAATATATTTACATAACTCTTCACGGATATAGTCAAACAATCACAGGACACAAACGTAAATAATCATATACACAATGATACATATTAATTACACAACTCTTGGTATCTCAGATGTTCATATATAGCGTCTGACGTGTATATCTACAACGCGCGCATGCACGACGCTATCTTATTCTATCGCTTTGTATCGTTGTGTATACGTCGCTCTGTTTTGCTCCACTCCCGTGGCGTCGCAATTTTCTCCTCTCTCATGTAACGAAATGTGCCTAAACGTGACGCGTCCTTGAAATTTCACTCTCAATTGTCGTCCAATTATCGAATCGCTGCCTAAGAAGTTTCACTTTAATAAGAAATTGTTCAAGTTATTATTAGCTATGAAAGAAAACTTCCTAAAAATTGATTTTAATACGTCCCCTAATAAAGAAGCTTTTTTTTGACACTGAATCTAGCACGTAATTGCTGGAGATTGACCCGGATGACAACAAACGTTTTAGGAGGTCAAAGGGGCACTTTTTGGAAGATTTCCTTTGCGACGCGGTTACCACCAATTTTTGTGATAAATATATTACTTCAACAGGATTACGCTACACCAGTCTAGAAGTGCAGAAGTAATCGATTTATTACACATAAAATTTCTGGAATTAATTTTTTTCTTAATGGCGATTGACCACGGGGGCTTTACCTTTTTGATATTTTGATTATTTTCTTTTTGGAACTATGTTAAAACATGATGATGCTTTATGAGTTTTGAAAGCATAACAATGCCATTAATGATGTTTATTCTGGTGCCTTGGATAGCAGAACATGGTTGGCGTTGGTTTATAAAATTTTAGATCGGCGATTTAAATCTTTTCGACCATATAAACTCGGAGTTTGATAAGAGTCTGTTACTGGTAGAAATTGAAGCTGATTTCCAATAAATCATCCAAAAATTAGCCATAAAGCTTAAAACTTCACCGTCCACAATAGAACAGAGTTAAACAACTAAACAAAGTGTAAAGAGAAGCAGCAGAAAAAAAATTCTGCTGCGACAGCACCTTCCTTTTAGAAACAGAGAACATCAACCTTGTCAGAGAAATAGGCGAAGATTATCAACGATAGAGATTATATTGTAGATATAAAACTCTATGAAGCAAGTCTTAAATAAAATAATATATACAGTATTAAAAAATATTACTTATGGGTGCCTAAAAAAACTTGTCAAACAAATTATATAGATTGTTTAATCCAATTCTGTTACTAGATGTTATTCACTCGGTGCGCGTCACCAAAGCCAACTAATTTAGGAACTAAAGAAGGCAGTTTTGCCATTATAGCAATACAGTTAAATATGATACTCTTGTTAAAAATGTTTTAATGTTAGTTAAAAATATTTTGTGGTTTGTAAAATGTAACTAAATAAATTTAGTTTCCATAGTTTTTTTTTTTTGGATCAGCTAAAATAGAAAATAAAAAAGCTAAAACAAGCCTAACCTAAATTAGGTTAAGTAATGTTAAAATATGTTGAGATGTTTATTTCAATGAATAATATAATTCATATAAATCCATCAAAATTATTATTATCTGTTTGACTTTCTTGATCAACAAAAGTTTTGTGAAGCGTACCACACTCTACGAATTTTTTATTACTTGCAATTCGTATGATTCTGGTATCTTCAAAAAATTCTGTTTGAGTTTCAGCATCACATATCGATTGCAAATAAATATTTTATGTCAGATCAGAGTTGAGAAAAATATTCACTTGACACTCTTCATCAACGTTTCGGTGAAAAAATCCATTAGGTGGGTCACCTGTAATTATTTCACTCGGTTCCGTAATATTTTGCTCTGAATTTGTTGCTGACATACTCAATTGTGATTTTTTTTTCATTGTCCGCTCCATAAAACGTTTGTGCTTGTAATAGTAAATAATAAGTTTAATAAATAAAACCTACTAATTTTCTTTTTTCATCAATCATATAAAATTAATTTAATTAACTTTTCTTATGAAATTTATCAATCCTAATTTTTATAATTTTATTATATCTATTTTTTTTGTGATTTTTATAGTAGAATTTGTATTGCTACAATTTGAGCTAGATAAGTTTGGATATTATTTTCATTTATTTAAATTAATTTTACTAATTTTTTAATTAATCGACCATCATTTTCTGGTAATTAATATTGATCATATAAAAATCATCAAATAAAATTATATTTCCTATTTTTGTATATTTATAACCTGTTGAAAACTGAGGCTTCGTTGATTTTTTTACTCTGTAAACTGATGTAATGAACTGAAATAATGTTGGAGCATAACTGGGACTTGATTCAATGTCTGATTTTTACCACCAATGAAATGATCACTGCATATAACATCGAATGGTTCTGGATGCCACGGAGATCCATCGACACTTGATAAAAAATAATTAAAATAATTAATTAATTCTTACCGTAAACATGACAACATTTCAAAAAAAAAGATTATAGTAGTATTTACTTTTTTCTCTTTACTGTTGCTATCCATTTTCTTCTCTGATTAAACTTCCAACTTGCAACCGCAAACTTATAAAATAGACACTCCCTTTTTTTGCTATTATTCTTACAATTCACAACACAACTTCGATGGGCCATTTTATTTATTTTATTAAAAAATATAATTCTAATACGTGTTATAATTAGTATTCCACGGTATAAAACTGCCTCCTTTAGTTTCTAATTTTTCTGCAGCGTACGCGGGCATCGATTCTGTTCCCCTTACTATGAACTTCGCACCAAGCAGATACGAAAAATATATTCAGTGTTAAAATGTTAGACATACCTTCCTGAGCCACTTGGTTTGTATAGAGGTGATTGTGAAGATCAAACCTTAAAATCCGCCGGACTGTTCTGTCTGAAATTCCGAGCGCAACGCTTTGTTGACGTGCCGATCTCCAAGGGTTCCTTCCCACAGCGGCTCTTACACGATCAATATTCGCGGGAGTACGTACTCTTCTCGCACTACCACCTCTTCTGTGTGTGGTTTCTCCAGTGTTCTCAAGGTTTTTAACCCACAACTTAATCGAATTAATTGCGGGAACTGGGCGATTACGATGAATACCGAAATGCGTACGAAAATGACGCTGAGCTGCTGTATACGAACCGGTTTGATAAAATGCCTTCACGGCTAACGCTCGTTGTTGTTTTGACCAGTGTTCCATGGCAACTGAAATGCTTTGAGCTAGGGAACACAACGGTGACCTTGGCAATTGGCCCCGCCCATTTCCCTGGCCATGTGAACGCTTTCAAATATGCGGGATTGACGGCCGCACCATGTACTTGGACAATTATTTTTGAAGACTTTTCAAAATAACATATTATGTGAAAACTGCAGTAAAAGAAATTTTTACTCATCTTAAGTTGAACTGAAGACGTTTCTCAAAGTAAAACAACTTAATATATTTAATTTTTTAACGGATTTTAGATGCGTCAAAATATTAGACACATCTTGACTTTTACAAGAAAGAGTTAACAAACTTGATAATTGAAAGTCAACAAGAGGAAAACATAAACAATTTTTTAATATTTTGTGGTCTTTCCACCACGCTTTATTAAATCAAACAGATAAGATTGTGTCAAAAGACAAACACTTCAAAATTTATGATACGAGATGATAAATTGAATGCAATTGCATTTAAAGAAAGTAGATTGTATAAACTGACTAGTGAACTTGAAAACAAAGCAGGTAACATTAATATCACAAGTAAAAGTAAGAAAAGTAATTTGACGTTAAACTAAAAATGCATGCAAAATTTTCATTATTTAACTACAGTGTAAAGATCACTTGATAGATCGGTTACCTGAATACATGAAGTGTGGAATATGTATTAGAAATAAAATGTATAATGTACTTTTGATAATAACAGAAATAAAGCTTTAAAAAATTAGAAATTGTTAATACTGATATGAATGAGCCTTATGCTACATTCTGGAATAAATGGTGAATATATGTTCTTACGCTTATTGGGAATTATAGTAAATTAGATACGTATTAATAAAAAGATAAAGTTAATGACTATTTTATAGACTGCATAAACAAAATTGAAAATATGTCTGGTAAAATCATTCAAAATTGAGATGCGATAATGGAAAAGCGTATCAAAAAGTAAATATTTATCATTTAAATACAGAAAGGGGAATGTTTATAAATGTTTGTCAACCTTATGTACATGAACTGAACGGTAGGGACTGCTTCAATGTAAACCTTCAATGTAAAAACCCTTTATAATGTACCTGGAAGGTTGCTTACACCACCCAAGTTACCGGACCTTAATCTCATAGAAAATTTATGGCAAATTTTAGATAGAAAAATCCGCGAAATTAGAATTAAGAGCAAGGAGCATCTAAAAGAGGTAATTTTTGACACATGTAACAGTTTACCTACAGATATTTAAAAAAAAATTGTAGCAAATCAATGGCTAGACGTTTGAAGGCTGTCGTCATTCGTGCTCATGGGATGAGTACAATATATTAAATAAATTAGGTGCCAATGGAATTTGATTTTTGTACTACTGGTACTTGGAGGTGTGCAAATATTTTTTTTTTGGTTTCAAACGTTATTGTTAAACATATTATTTATTTGCTTGATATTTTCAAGTACTGTAATTTTCAAATACATTTTTGATTTGTGGTAAACCTTTAAAAATGTTTTTTTTGCCTATTGTATGTCTAGACGTTTGTTAACTGAAGCAAAAGTATATTGTAGGTTTGGGTCAGAAATAGTATGCGCAGCTGCCTATCTTAACAGAACACTACCAAAAATTAATAATATTCATGGTAAAACCTAGTAGTAACTATTTATTTGCGTTTGTATGGAAGTAGGGTTATGTGTAGGAATTTGAAGAGAAAAATCAAAGCCAGGTTATGTAATTTGATTATTTGGTAGTGTATTATGAAAATCTTGAAAACAAGGTAATGTTACAAACTCATTTACGTTTTCTGAATCTGTCAGTGAGATAAAACTTGTAAGAGATAAACTAACAAAAGAGAGAAATATTTCATATAGTCATAAAAAACTTATTAAGATATATCAAGATAATTCAGGAGCTTTTAATATTGCTGAATATGGCAATTTTACTAAAAATTCCAAGTATTATCATTTTGTGAATGAGTGTTATGAAGGAAATTATTTAGTTAAATAAATAAATAAAATATTAGTTAAAATAAATTCAGATGAAATCAAAAACAAATTTGTAACAATACGTATCAAGCTTATTATTATGTATGACGGGATTTTGAAGATAAGAAAAATAGGTTAAGAAATATTACACGAATAAAGAGTAGTAAAAGTTTTATCTGTTAATAATAAACTAGTTATTATCTATCATCCCAGAAAGAAACACTAAGTTACCTTTATTTTTTGTACCCAATATTCGCCCATACTTTTTGTCTCTTCTTAACGGGTCAGGTGGCCTCCCAGTTGAACGACGAGTTCCGTATGTCTCGCCGAACCGAATTAACTTGGCAATCGATGAAAAACTTCGTTTTAACGACCGTCCTATATTCCTACAACTAATGCCGTCTGCGTGTAACCGAAAAATTAATCGTCTTTCTTCTTCAGTAAAACACTTTCTCTTTCCCATAATTAATCACACAATTTTATTTTTTTTCTATACAAATCCACAAGATTAAATTTATGAATAACCGAACTAATCTGATAAATTGTGATAAAATCTCTAGAGGATTAAGAAATCTTAATATGAGCATGTGTGTCTAACATTTTGACGCCCAAAAAAAGGAAACATTTACTAATAAATATTTTATATTCTCATCAAGGTCAATTATATCGTTTCGCTTTCCCAATATTTGATTTCGTATTACGAACAAATAAAATAATAATATTTAACTTTGTTTCAATTTTTTGAAATATCAATGGTGTGTCTAACATTTTGACACTATGCTTGTAGTGTCATTTATTTAAAGTGAATTGGCAACAGTGTAAAATTTTGAATTGACAGTTATTAGTGAGATCATGTGGGAGTATTATATAACCATACTATGTATATGTATATAACATTTACGGTCCAATTTGGGGTTTATTATTCATGAAGAAAAATAAACAAGGAGTCAGCAAATCCATAACATAACATAACATATACAATTTATATTTAATATGAAAAATAATTGCTTTTTTCAGTTCATATTTGCAATACCTTTGTATTAGTATGTTGAGGAGCACTCAAAAACGTCCATTTTCTACCATGTTTACATTTAAATTCGGATGGCAAACATTCCGGTTTCGTTTTGATTTCATTTACTGAACCTTGTATACCGTTCAGAGATGTGTGTAAAATTCTCCTGACACTCCGACACACGCTGCGTCGTTATCACAGATTCGCCTTTTGTCGTGAACTTTTCTACGACGAAGGTGCGATCCACTCCATTCCAAGTCATAGCGATAACTGAAAAGGGCACGAACCCAGAGACCTAGAGCGACCACACCCCCTACTCTATCCTTTGCGTGAGCCGAACAATGACCATTCGAAATTGTTCTCCATATTGTTCAGTAGCTGAAAAATGTCTTTAAATACGCATTGTAATTAGTCGAAAATATAACCTCAATGAAGTGCTAAAATGTACGAATATTTGACCAACACTGTAAAGTTACTTATAACTTGGTGATCTTCACAAAAGCACATATTGAAATTAAGCGATACTTGTTTAAGATATTTTCTCATAAGTTCTAAGCATTTTTTTTCGTGTATATATTTCCTCGGACTATGGATATGACTAAATAACTTAGTATTTGTTGTAGAGTATTTCCGCAGCATGGTAGAGCACTAATAATTTTCTGAACTCATATTACGTTTTGCTATTAAATAAGACAAGTCCTAATTTATTTCAACCAAATTACAGTTTAGTTTATTGAACTATGACATCATATGACAACTATGACGTTGGTAATTTTTAAACAAAATTATACAAATTACTTTGTTAGTGATTTTAAATTGAGATGTTATATATATATATATATATATATATATATATATATATATATATATATATATATATATATATATATATATAGAGATATATGCTATATGTATAGCATATATCGATCGTAAATCCATAGTTATTAACATAGACTATTTTTCATAATTTAATTAAATATCCTAATAAAGTTTCACTAATAAAGCAATCGCTTGCTTCTACGGTTCAGAAATTTTATGGACACTAACTTCTATATCATAGAGATTATTGAAACTTCAAGAAGTGCAAATAAAAGCAAGAAAAAAACAAAATGTAAAAGTCAGATGACGTAAGATCTGAGCTATATGCTGGATGTAGTTATTTCTTCGTTTGTCTGGCACTATTACTGAGGGGTTGTCCAATAAGAGTGTTAGAACTTTAAAATGAGGGACAATGATAACTGCAAGCGATAATTCGGTAATTTTTATTTTATCTTGATGAATAAATAATGGTATTGAGTTTCGAAAATAATGCCATTCAAATTCCCACTTGGCTTCATCTGGTGGAATCTTTGAATATAAAACTAACAGGAAGGAGCCTTGCCTATTTTTTTGCACTTTATGCACATGTAAATGGGGACGGAAACGGCCATATTGAAACATCACAGATGACTGATTGTTTTGGTAGTTGGTGTCAACAACTTAGAAGTTTAATAGTAGATTTGAGCAATTTTAGTGTGTTTTAATCAATAATAAGTGCCGAATAAGTGTACTGGAATACTCTTTTTGTGTGTTTTAGTGTAAATACATATTAATACTTATTGTATTAAGCAATAATATCGGTAGTAAGGCAAACACACAAAATATGGTTAGTTATGCGTCATGTGGTTGTTCCCTGACACGAAAAAATAAAAATTCAGGAGCAACATTACATATGTAAGTGTTTCTAATTCTAAATTTGTCAATTATTTAGAAAAAATTGTCAATTTAGAAATAAAAACGTATTTTGTTTGAATGAAATTTAAAGGTTATGAAGCCAAGAAATCGTCTGGTATGCATAGGCGTAGTCAAATTGATCTAGGTAAAATAATATAATTATAATGTTATTCAAGATAGTGATTATCTTTTTTTAGAACTTAAGTTTTTAACGTATGTTCTAAAATGTTTAATTTTCTGAAATACTGAACCTTAAAAATTCAGATTATTTTGTAGTTTTCGTTTGATACATATAAAACATGTTACTTTTCTCATATAAAGAACCTATAAAATGTAACTAATAATACAGAGTGTTAACTTTTTTAAAATACTATTTTCCTTTTCAGAAATTATTGTACTAATAAATGTAAAGGTTACTTCCATTTTGATTTGGTTTCCCAAAGATCTAAATAGAAGAACACAGTGGATTAATGTCATTAAAAAGCCAGACTTTATTTCAAACTGGATTAGTTTTTTATGTTCCCATCATATTGCTGAGGATTGTTTTGATCGAACATCTAAGGCAGGGGTCTCCAAATTTTTCAGTCTTAGGGTCATACTGATTACTCCAGTAAGTTCCAAGGGCCAAAACCGTTTTAATTTTCCTATCATTAACTATAATTTCTAAACTAGTCGCCGAGTACGCGCCCTAAACGAGCATACGCTTGCTAAATTCGTTAGTCACAGGCCGGATTTATGATACTGGCGGGCCGTAGTTTGGAGACCTTTGGTCTAAGGTAAGGTGAGACTACTACCAGATGCTGTTCCAACAATTGAAGTGCACCGTTTAAAATATGTAATTTTCTTTGTTGTTGTGGAAAATAAGTTTATACTCGAGTTTATATATCCCACTTTAGTTTATTTATTGACTATTTACACTACAAGAATTAATTATATTTGTAAAAACGCTGTAGTTGAAAAAAAATACGGTTTTTTATTTCATTTACGAATATGTATACCTAATTTAAATATGAACGTCAACTCGGTACAAGATGCAACTGATTACTTAACCAGGTTTTGGAAATGATATGATTTTATGACACGAAATTCCAATTTCTTAATAACTTTTTGTCGTATTGGCCCCATAAAAGACACTTTACTCTTTGAAAAAAATGATTTTTTTTAATTAATTTAAATTTTTACATTTTCGCAGGAGATAAATCAACACCATCAGCCGATTACGTTACTCTTCTAAACCTATTTTAATTTAAATTTAAAATTGAGAATTAAATAGCAGTTGACATTCTCTCCCGTAATCTAGTAAGTTTTCATTAATTTAATACAGTAACTATAATTATACGAGATACGAGATAGAGGAGAATTAGTGTTTTAATAGATCTAAACTAAATAATATAACAAATAACGAAACACTTTTGGTTATTGTTAAAGTAATTAACAACAAATTGTATTACATATTTTAAAAGCATATTTATTCAGGTACAAGATAGTGTGATAGTTTTATTAGCATAAGATAAAACTAGGGTTATGTAGGATATTTTGGCAATATGAGTCAAGTTGCTTAGATTGGACCATATCGCAGTTGACTAAAATGGACCGGTTCAATTTAGGCAACCCTGATAAACTACAATTCCTAATTAATCTTTTATGTCTTTTAGGGTCCATATGGCTAAATACGGACATATGGCTAAATATGGTCACTACGGACGTTGGTCCGAAAGTGATTTATAAAAGGCTGCTGCAGCTTATAGGCATGATGATACTGGTTTGAACGAGTGCAGTCGTATTTATCATGTACCTAAAGCAACTGTAAAGAGATATGCGGATAAAAAAAATACTACTAGAAATAAAGTGAAAGCACTTGGTAGACAGCCCACATTTACTAAAGACATGGAAACTATTCTAATCAAACATATTCTTCAACTTGAAGAATGTTTTTTTTAGTTTGACTATCCGAGAAGTGCGAAAACTAGCTTTCGAAATCGCTGAAAAATACTCTTTGCTACATACATTTAATAAAGAAAAGAAAATAGCAAGGAAAAAGTGGTTCTACTCATTTATGTGCAGAAATCCACAGCTGACAATACGAAAACGTGAAGGTATCGCAATGGCAAGAGCACGAGGCTTCAATAGAAAGAACGTAGGGCATTTTTTGATATTTTAGAAAAAACCGTGGACGATTATAATCTCATCGCAGAAACTATTTTTAATGTCGATGAATCGGGATTTTCGACAGTACAAAAAACTCTACAACAAGTGTTTGCTTGTAAAGGTAAACGCCAAGTATGAGGCGTAACAAGTGCTGAACGCGGCGTTCTTACAACTATGGTATGCGCAGTCAGTGCTGCTGGGTTTTATGTTTCTCCGATGATAATTTTTAAAAGAAAAAATTCAACAAAGATCTTGAAATTGGGGCACCCTCGGCAAGCTTTGTTACTATATCAGAATCAGGTTACATAAATTCCGAATTGTTTGTTGAGTGGTTGAAGCATTTCAAAAATCATATAAACTGCAATCCAGAAAAGAAAGTTATTTTACTGCTTGGTGGACATACGACTCATAGCAAGAAATTAAACACTTGTATCTTTACTAGAGAAAATGGAATAGTATTACTGCAGTTGATAGGGGCATACCACCCAACGTTTGCAACCCGTAGATGTTGCTTTCATTGGGCCGCTACAGGAATAGTTTGTTCAGGCGCAAGAAAGTTTTCTTTGTCAATATAAAGGTGATAAGATATATCAAACTCAAATTTCTAAATTACTAAATGAAACATATGGCAGAGCGGCAACTGTGGCAGTAGCTGAAAATACCTTTCGTGTCACTGGTATTTGGCCAGTTAATAGACATGTCTTTCAGGATCACCGGTTTGCACCATCAGATATGCTACAACCTCAACATTGTGGTAATGTTACTGAAATTGAAATAATTACCGAAAATTCAGCAAGTACGTCAATACCCAATGACAGTGAAAGCGGCAGAGATTCCGCTGTTGTTTATATTTCTCAGGAGAAAAAGCGTAAAAACTTTGATGATTTTAAAAGATCACCGCTCACCAACACAAACTCTACAGCCAGTTCCATCGTCTTCTCGAGCACAAAGAAGTATTGCTCAGAAAACACAATTATTATCAACTGTTGATAACGTTCTGGGATTAAAACGTAGCATCGAAGAAAAGATTAAAAAGACAAAACTTCAAAAAGAAGAAAAAAAAAAGAGTATAAATAAAAACTACTTGGTTTTGTACCAAGTGATAAAATAAGGGAAGAAGAGATGATTCAATGCATTACATGTCACGCTTGGGTTCATACAAAATGGGCTAGTGTAATTGTACTTTATGGTCATTCTAAGGAACCAGTGGTACATCGCAAGAAACCGGTTTCCTTGGATGGACCGAACACTCAATTTTTAAAAAATAATTTTTTATGATTATAATAAGTAAAAAAAAAATAAAATAGTTATGCTAGTTTGAAGATTACAATAGTACAATTATTTTCCACCTAAATGTTTTTATTAAAAATGCTTTTACAAGCTCATATATAAAAAAAATCTTTAAGTGGTCCAAATTTGACAACTCTGCCCTAATATTTGCATACTTGGCATATAGACTGCTTCAATGAAAACCCAGGTTTTGTGAGGAGTAGTGTGGCCTATTGTATTTACTGATCATGTCAGTCCTTTCAATTTACAGTCAAATTTTAGTTTAGCAAGTGTTTTTAATTTCTGTGTTAAAGGCTCCGGAGCGAAAAGGGATTCCTGTGGGAGTAAGGGGCGAATAGTGGCCTTGTAGCGTACTGGAAAAAGACAACTTAATTTATAGTCTATAGCGCGGTATATTGTAAAAAAAAAATAAATGACGGGATCAACTGAAAACAAACCACGATCAGGTCGTTCTCTAGTCTTCATTGTACGGGTGCGACGGAAAATTGGCAAAGACGCCTTACAAACCTACACAGAGCGTGACTTTAATGAGGTATGATCGGGGAAGAGGGTATGCTCGGAAAATCCTTACATGAAAGGCCCGTCCTATGTGAAAGTGTTCCGAGACAGAGCTGTAATATTATGACTCGAAGGTACTTTCTATTTCCAACAGGACAACGACCCTCAACGATTCCCCAATGGAATTTGATTTTTATACTACTGGTCCTTGGAGGTGTGTTAATATTTTTTTTGTGCTTTCAAACGTTATAGTTAAATATATTATTTATTTGTTTGATATTTTAAAATATTGTAAATTGTTATCCTATGTTACGTAATTTCTTGTTAAATTTTCAAATACATTTTTTTTTAATTTTTGCCATGATTTGTGAAAAAAAATGTGTAGCTGAAGCAAAAGAATATCGTAGGTTTTGGTCAGAGATATTATGCGCAGCTGCCTATCTTAAAAATAGAGCACTATCAAAAATAAATAATATTCAAGATAACACCAAAGAATCTTGACGTATATACGAACAAGAAGCGACACTCTACGAAATATACATTGTGTGCCAATATCCAAATTCTATCACCTCCAAAGCAACTTTGGTCATTAAAATTTCCATTTAAAATAATCTATAGGCGGCGTCGAATTTTTAAAAATTGAAAATTAAGTTATAAATTTGATTAAAAAATGAGGTATTTCAGTAGCGGCTCGTGAGGGAGGGCGTTTGGGCGCCACCCCTTCAGCATTGATCACAGTAAATAATTTTTCAGAGCAAAACACCATATTTTATTTCCGTTCAGTTTCTTTCCTTTAATTCATTTTCCTGATCCTCCTCATGTATAGGGTTTCAATAGCACGAAAGGTAAAAAGGAGGAAGGGGAAAGCAAAAAACACTTTAGTAGCGTATTTTCTTCTACGCCCTCTCACTGTAAAAACCCACGAGCCGCCACGGGTTTATGTTATTATTTATAGGTTACCGTAAATGTTAATATCTATATTTTGGGCATTTTATGTTAATTTTAGATAATTTAAACATTTTATTTATAATAATGCGATGAAGTTTGTTATTTAATCTTGCTAGAAAATGAACGAGAAATGTGTTACTAACTTCATTCAAAGATTGTTCATGTTAAAACGAATTTGAATATCACTGAAATTAAAAAAGCCATATTCTCACTGAATCGGCACTGTCGATCAAGCCTATCCACCTTAGGTGGACAAAATCGATTTTGATTTAAAACCACCGCTGATGATTGACAAAGTCGATTGATATTGTTCACTGGGTAAGGACGTGGCTTAATATATACAATATATGCAAAATAACTTTATGGAACTTGAACACTTACCAAACTCTTGAAAGTAACAATCTTCTAAGGAAGATTGTTTTGAGCTAGTACAATCTGATATTGCAACATCCAGTGGAACACTAAAATAATAAATTGGTAGTTTATAAATAATCATTATGGGAAATCGGAAAATATTAAAAATTCTGATATAATTGCAAATAATTTTTTAAAGAAATATTTCTGTGAGGCAGGTAAAAAACTAAGTGGTAAAATGAAAAATTCTAATAGTAATGTTACCCCACCTGATATCAACCCTAAGTCAATATTTTTATATCGAACTGATGCAAATGATACAACAGGAGGTGTGGATAATATCAATTCAAAAGTTCTTAATACAATTACAGATGATATTTATTTATTTATTTATTTAAATAATAGAGTTATCCAACAGACAGGTGACCTGTCCTATTACAGGATAACACAATTTAACAAAGCTTAACTTAACCTACAGAACATATCAAGTACTTATCACTTAAATCTAAAAACTAAATCATTTAATTCCTAAGTAATTGCAAGACACAGTATG
This sequence comes from Cosmopolites sordidus, assembly GCA_031761425.1. NCBI lineage: Eukaryota > Metazoa > Arthropoda > Insecta > Coleoptera > Curculionidae > Cosmopolites > Cosmopolites sordidus. The sequence continues at coordinate 850,618 of JARFXV010000392.1, read as the reverse complement.
CAGGTCATAATACAAATAGTGAAGTGAACATACTTTGACAGCATAGGAAAAAAAAGAGAAGAACAACAGAATCATCAATCGCTAAGTATCGCGCAATATCGCCCTAACCCTTCTCTTAAAACTAAGCAAACCCTCAGAAAAAAGATCCAATTCTGGATCAGACAAGCTCAAATTGTTATAAGTTCGGACACATCTAATTAAAGGAGAGTTACTATAATAATTTGACATATAATGGGGAACTCTAAATATTAACCTATTACGCAGTGAATAAGGGGAAGAATTGAGAAATATCATACTGTTACAACAAGAAGAGTGAATTAGATTGTTCATTATTTTGTAAATAAAAACAACATCATACAACCATCTTCGATCTTCCAACGACTCAATGCTATAAAATTTTAAGTTTTGGTTATACCTGAAATAATGTCAATTTTTATTAAATCTATAGTTAATGCAATTCAGGAACTTCCTTTGAATGCCCTCTATCTCCATGGAATATTTATCATCGACGGGATTCCAAACAGTACATGAATATTCGAGAAACGGTCTGACCAAACTGTTGTATAGGAGGATCAGAGAAGCCATATTTGAAAAGTCCCTGGTAGTGCGCGTTAGGAAACCCAAAGACCTTTTGGCGCGATTGGTTATCGAAGCTATATGGGGTTCAAAAGACAGCTTGGAGTCGAGGATCACACCCAGATCTTTGATCGTATCCACCCTTCCCAACACCACCCCATCCACTTGCAATATTTCATTGAAATTGAAAGGAGATGTACTCCTTGAAGAAATAATAAATTGACATTTGCTGGTATTCAATGTTAGATTATGGTGGCGACAGCAGTAAGAAAAGCAGCTACCGACATCATTCAAGAATATATTAAAAAGAAGCGGTCCCAAGTGAGACCCCTGAGGTACTCCTGAAGATACAGACCGATAGCCAGACTTCGATCCATTGACGGCCACATACTGCTTTCTATCAGTTACATAACTTTCAATCAATTTTAGGAGATTGCCGTGTCTTCCAAAGTTTACCAATTTCGTGATAAGCGTAGGATGGTGGACCCTATCAAAAGCCTTTGAGAAATCGGTATAGACTGCACAAGTACTTAGACCATTTTCCATATTGTCCAATGCTTTTGTACGAAAGGCACCAAGCTAGTCCATACGGACCTACCCCTGCAGAAACCATTCTGAGCAGGATCAATTGATGGATTAACTTTAAACAGTAATGCTTGCAAAATGACGTATATAAATATTTTACCGAAATGATTTAGCAGGGAGATAGATTTAGATGTTGGCTCTATCATCAGATTTATATATTGGTATAATTTGCGCAATTTTCCAACGTGATAGGAAGATCCCCTTTGAGATAGACTGATTATATATTATATGTAGCGGTGTAGACAAAGTAGTTTATCGCGTTTAAAATACTGGACTCAGTAACTAAAAGGATATTAAATGCATTATTAGAGAGTCTTCTCTTGCAAAATGACGTATATAAATATTTTACCGAAATGATTTAGCAGGGAGATAGATTTAGATGTTGGCTCTATCATCAGATTTATATATTGGTATAATTTGCGCAATTTTCCAACGTGATAGGAAGATCCCCTTTGAGATAGACTGATTATATATTATATGTAGCGGTGTAGACAAAGTAGTTTATCGCGTTTAAAATACTGGACTCAGTAACTAAAAGGATATTAAATGCATTATTAGAGAGTCTTCTCTACTCTTACAGGCGAATTGGAAGATACAAATACACTACTAAAGTAGTCAGAAAACATTTCACAAGTGTCATCACCATCAGTGGAGATGTTGTTTAAGAACACAGTTTTCGGGAAAGAATTTTTGGATTTTTTATTATTTACAAACGACCAGAATTTTTTTACGTCTTTTGAAATGTTATTCTCAGTAACCTCAATATATTTTTGGTAATCGCTTTTAATGAGTGTTTTAGATCTACGTCTCAAATCGCTAAATAATTGATAATCGGAGTCATTACGAAATGTCTTCCATTTACTTACCCTTGCCACGCAACATTTTACCCTTGCCACGCAAACAGTTAATTGTTTCTTAAGAAAACCAACCCAGATATTGAGATTTTTTTATTGTTTTACGGGGGATATACACGGGATATATATATATATATATATATATATATATATATATATATATATATATATATATATATATATATATATATATATAAATAAATAATATCAAGAGCCCTGTGATGGTGGTCCTCCGAAACCAAGGGAACTTAACACCCTTTGATTGTCATTGACAATGAATGTGATATAACTAGATCTAAACCTCTACCATTTACATTAAGAATATTATTAAACTGTTTTAAATTACTAGAGTAGAAGAAGTGAAGAAAACTTAAACTCACTGGGTCCGTCGCGCTGTCCGGTAGTAGAGGCAAGTCACTGGAAGCTTGCGTCCATCCGAGATGAGGCAAATTAAAGTCACCGACCACAAGTATATCACTTTTGTGATATTTCTCCAATACTCCTTCCAATTTGGTAAAGAATGCTGTATAATTATTTAAAGAGGCATACGGTGGAATATAAACAATACATATCAAGAGCCTCCTCTCTCCCCTCAGTGCGATAGAGATCCATAAGTCCTGCACAATATTATCGTTGCCGCACATATATGTTAAGGTGCTACCTTTGAATGATTCACGAATTCCCAACAAGACTCCACCACCGTCCCGCTTGCCTGTCGTTATGGGATTTCTGTCCAATCGAAATACCGAATATCCCTGAGGAAATAACTCACTGTCCGAAACTTCTGGTTTTAACAACGTTTGTTATGCAAATAGTCGGCGTCACAAATTGCTTGGAAGAAGTCAACGCATTTTGTTTTTAGGCCTCTGGTATTCTGATAGAAGATAGACACAGCGTGATCAGCCAGTGCAGTAAGACAATCTCAAACCGTTTTACAGTTTTATACTTAACGAGACGAGTTAGAGATGAAGATTGTTGAGGTCGATTTCGGTTATATTAAGTAATGTCTGAATGATTGTGGCGTGTTCATATATTTTTTTTTTTTTAGTTATTGTTGTCAATGTAAGTATCGTTGACATATACAAAAAAATATATTTACTTTCACTCTTTACTTTATATATTACAAATTAATATAATTTATTTTTTAGTTTAGTTTTGAAAACGGGGGGAGAGTACCCTCCGAAACGTTAACGTTACAAATTTGTAAAAATTTTTTATAACATTTTTATATCTTTAAAATTTTGTTGGTTAGGCAAATTTATTACAAAAAAGAATCACTGAGAAATTTGTCTCCGTTTGGTTTTTTGTTTTTACCCAGTGATTCTTTCTTTATATAAGAACAGGTATTTTTGATATTTTTTGAATTTTAGGTAGTGGCGAAAAACCCAAATAAAGGAAAAAAAAATATTCGGTTATATTGCTGAACAGTTAACTTATATTTTTAAATGGTGCATTGAACAAGCTACCTGGCCTGGGATATATTTAAGATAAAATCCAATTCATCAAAAAGAGCAGTCAGGTTTAGCTTTAAGTTCTTACACCATATCTATTGTATAGGTAAATACTTTTATCTCTATAGGAATAATTTATATGTATTCATGTACTGTGTATTGTTAATGATTTCAAATAAAAAAATATTAATTAGGACAAGATATTTACTTACTTTGGAAGGAAATATGTTGGTGTTGCATTGGGTAGCAGTCTGTTTTTCAAATAATTTGGAAACATTCTGTCTTTAAAATGTTTTGCGCATACTCGCAATTTATTGTATAAATAATTGCAATCTTTATCAATTAAATCCATTCTTCCACACAGCTGCAACCACTCAACACATCTGATAGAAAATAAATTAGATTAATTCGAATTTTTTATTTATATGTATTTACCTTCTACGATTTTTCTTGGGAAACCTAAAAAAACTAATTTGTCCATCATATTTTGTTCTGCACTTTGCCACAGCACAATGCGAAAATAGTTTAGCTTTTGACATCTTAGTCTATGGCAAGATACAAAAATAATGAAATGAATAAACTGGGGTCTGGTAAAGTTGACGGCCCCCGTAAGATAGTCTTATTGCTATAGAACAGTTTAAGAGAAAAAATCTGCGGATCGTGCACTTTTGAAAGCAGGAAACGCATCCAAAAGTTTAAAAAAAGTACGCCATTTGCGTAACATTACAGTGGCAAAACTCCACTATTATTACACATTCCTTACAGTGTTGCCAAGTTATTTCCATTCTCCTGAGTTTTAAAGTTAGTCCACTAATTAATTGTTTAATGTTTTTGAAAACGGCGAAAGGTGCAGACCACTTGCAGCGAGAGGGGATTACTTTGAAGGAGACTATATAAATTTGGATGAATAAATCAATACTTTATGTATTATTTAAAAAACTACCTTATTTAAAAAGCTACCTTCATTAATAGTATATATTACAAGGTTTCCAAGTTTTTTCCACAAATGAGAGAGATATATTTTGAGAAACTGCCTGACTGCCTTTCTGTATTTAGTTGTTCAGTGTTTAATGTCCCTTAAACAAAATTAACTTTGTATACATAGCACGAATTTTTTCATCTACTACAGCGTTTTTACAAATATAATTAATTCTTGTAGTGTAAACAGTCATTAAATAAACTAAAGTGTTAGATATAAACTCGGGTATAAACTCACTTCTCACAACAACAAAAAAAAAGCTATCTTTCAAGAGTAAATGCTATGAAAGATGTTTATCAAAATAATAAAATTAAAAAAATACATATTTTAAACGGTCCACTTCAATTCTTGGAACAGCTTTTGGTAGTAGTCTCACTTTACCTTAGATGTTCGATCAGTTCTTCCATTGAAACCTTTGGTATGAAACACCAAACTTGAAGAGATTTACCACTAAACACCAAATCACTTTTTTTGAACTGCTCGACGCACGTTTCGCTAACCATGTTAGCATCATCAGGAGATGATAATAAAATTAATCCACTGTGATCTTCAATTAGGATCTTTCAGAACATTTACATTTATTAATACAATAATTTCTGAAAAATAAAAAATAAAAAAAAGATTGTAAAAAAAGGTCACACTGTATTATTAGATATATTTTATAGGTTCTTTATATGAGTAAAGTAACATGTTTCATATGTATCAAAAGGAAACTAAAAATTAATCTGAATTTTTAAGACCCACTATTTTAGAAAACTAAACATTTTAGAACATACATTAAAAAATTGGGTTCTAAAAAAAGAGAATCTCTATCTTGAATAACATTATAATTATATTATTTTACCTAAATCAATTTGACTACGCCTATGCATACCAGGCGATTTCTTCAATTCAAACAAAATACGTTTTTATTTGTAAATAATTGACAAATTTAGAATTAAAAGCACTTACCTATGCAATGTTACTCCTGAATTTTGATTTTTTCGTGTCACGGGACAATCACAAGACGCATAACTAACCATATTTTGTATGTTTGCCTTACTTCTGATATTTAGGTTTGTTCTAGCAATGATTTCAAACGGTTCCAAATCGTCTGGAGTAGCGACAACAAAATTCAATTTGCGAACTAGTTCAAACCGTTCAATTTAGTTTGTGACATGCGCAATAGTTGGAAATGTTCGTTGATTTATTTTGACTTTGGATTGTTTAGTTATGTAGGAGCTAATTTCTTAGTGTTTTATATTTTTATTGTTTTGCTGAGTTAACATCAATAAACTGCAAACTTTGAGACTATTCAGTTTTTGTGTTTTAAAACATTTCCAGGAAAAAGGGATTTCTAGCTGTGATTGGGGCTATTGACGCCTCCCATATAAAAATTGATAAGCGTACTGTCGATCGAGACTCATATTTAAATAGAAAATATCTTTACTAGAACTCACCCAGGTGAGTTCAGTGAAGAAGATTTATAACTTTTATTAAATCTATTTCAAACAATATTCATATTCCATTTTTGATACCCTTCATACTTAATGTTTTAAGTTTGTTTTTTAATTATTTTCAGATGCAAGCTATGTCTAATCATAATTTGGGGCTAAGAGATATTTTTATTGGATATCCTGGCTCTGTTCATGACAGCAGGATTTTTAGAAATTCACCTCTATGTGCAGAATTGGATAGGTGTCACGATTTTTATTTACTCAGGGATAGTGGCTATTCTTGCATGAAGAACTTATTAACCCTATTTAAAGATAGAGGGAACCTTACAGCCATAGAAACAAATTTCAATTCAAAGTTATCCACAATCCATTATGTTATTGAACACTGTTTTGACTTACTGAAATAGAAATGGCGCCAGCTGTACTACATTAATATAAAAAACATTGATTGCATTTTATTAGGGCCTATATTGAGCATTTTATTAGGGCCTACAGTGTACTGCACAATTTATCTATAAGAGATGAATTTCTCCTTGATGAAGTTCTACCAAACAGAAAACTCTCTTATATGTGTAATTAATAAGGAGGATGAGGACAACCAAAATATCAATAGGGATAGGGATTGATTTTTAAAAACAGCACATAAATTATAATTAAAAGCTCCTTTAGAAGACTTCTAAACACAAACTTCTTTTGAATGGTTGGACTTTCTTTTTACTTAGTGTATAATTTTCTTTTATATTATTTCGTCCAAATTTAAATATAATTTTCATGTTGACTGTGTGTCTTATTGTGTACCCAAGGCTTGCCAATAAATATTTTATATTATGTAATGTAACATTATTAAATATTTTCAGATAAAAGAAAAAACATTTGATAACCTAGTTTCCAATTTTTAATAACTCAAACTCAAAATAAACAAAACTTCATATAAATTAATAATTCCTTTCTAGATACATCTAATATATAATACAAAACGAAAACTAATAAAAACATGAAATTTACAGTGAATTAATATTGGAATTAGTATTTTTACTAATTTCTTCTATCTAATAATTCATTTCTTCTTTTACATTCTAAGTTCTCTCTCTCAATCTGCAAAATTTGCTCTATTTTGTATTTGTCTAGCCCCATTTTTTCTTTTTGATAGTGCTTACTATCTAAAAGCATTTGTTCAATAGTTCCATCCTTTTTATACTTTGTAGTCTGTATAAGTTTTCTTATTATCTTCGGTGTATTTGCAGGAGTTGTTACTGTTTTTTCAATAAATATATTTGTATATTTGAATTTCAAGTCTAGTTTAACATTTTCAATTTCACTTGCAACTTCCAAACTTTTTTCATTAGGTGATTTAGTTATAATGTTTGAGCCGAGTAAAATTTCTGGGTTTATATTTTTTTTTGCTAAAAATGGCATTAATTTCTGCATCAAATCTGAAATATTTCCTTCCTCTTCGAGTGTGATATATAAAGATTTTGAGGTAGAATACAATAATACTGCTATACGGGTACAGACACATTGCTTGTGTTGGATGGGGGGTGAAATTAGAACAAATTCTGAGATATCTACAAATATAAAATAGTATATTTAAAGAAAATCACAGTAAATGTGGTACAAAAACTCACCGTTAACATCAATATTATCCATTTTAACTAACTATTATTTTTATGATAAAAAACTACGTTGTTCACTTTACTATTTTCAAATAAAAATATAAACAAACCCGACTTAACCAAAGAATATTTACGTATAGATACGATTCGTATATGTCAACATTCTTTGACTCAAGGACGCAGAGAAATGTCAATCAAAATAAGCGTTCTAGCAGAAAAAAAATCTCAAACCGTTTGCAACCAAGTTTAGGAACGAACATGCGCAGTTAATTAATCCATCAAAATGGTTTCAAACCGTCAGAAATTGATGCTAGAACAGAGCTAATATGTACACTAGAAAACACAAGAGTATTCCAGTATACTTATTCGGCACATATTATTAATTAAAACACACTAAAATGCTCAAATCTACTATTAAACTTCTAAGTTGTTGACACCAACTACAAACATTCCAAAACAATGAGTCATTTGTGGTGTATCAATATGGCCGTTTTCGTCCCCATTTATATGTGCATAAAGATAGGCAAGACTCCTTTCTGTTAGTTTTATAGTCAAAGAACCGTTCCGATTTCGAAGATCGTATCGACGTAGGTTATTGTTACGATCGATATTATGAAGTTTTAAACTAAAATTAATTTTATATCTTTTTGTATATTAATGTATGTTTCTATAAAGGTTTTGGGTAAAAATATGTATGGCGAAATATCATTTTTTGGGGTAAAAAAATATCATAACTATATTTTTTTTGGATATAATTTATGATTTTTTAAAGAAAAAACTGTAATCCGCCGATTTTTTTGTTTTAATCTGTTCTATTTGAGGTAAACTTTCAAACAAAAATGACGAAAGGTGTAAAATTATGAGGATCATCAAGCTCACCAGAACCAAAAACAGGTTAACTTTCATACAGAATACAATTAAATTGCACTATAGTTAATAATGTTATTATGACGTAAACACTAACACATAACACCCCAGAACTGAACGATCGTTAACGTTATACCAAAGAATATTGACGTATATACTAACAAGAAGCGATACTACAAAATTTACAGCGTTTTCCGATATACAAATTTTAAGACCTCTAAACCAATTTTGGTCATCAGTGCGCATGACTACCTGCGAAAGGCGCAGGTAATTTCCATTTAAAATAATCCATAGGCGGCGTCGAATTTTTAAAAATTGAAAATTAAGTTATAAATTTGATTAAAAAAATGAGGTATTTTATTATTTATGTTACCGTAGACGCTAATACCTATGTTTAGGGCATCTTATGTTAATTTTAGATAATTCAAAAGTTTTATTTATAATAGCATGGTGAAATTATGTTATTATAAATATAAAAAAAACAAAATGTTTATATCCAACTGATTTAAATGATATACAATTTATAATTAATAATATGAAACCTAAAGCAGGGGGTGTTGATAATATCAATTCAAAAGTTGTTAATATAATTACAGATGATATTGCTGAACCGTTAACGTATATTTTTAATTTATGCATTGAACAAGCTACCTAGCCAATCAACTATCAAAAAATGTTAGAGGTATATTTAATATAAAATCCAATTTATCAAAAAGAGCAGTCAAGTTTAGCTTTAAGTTCTTACACCATACCTATGTACAGGTAAATACTTCTATCTCCATAGGAATAATGCATATGTATTAATGTACTGTGTATTGTTAATCATTTCAAATAAGAAAAAAATATTAATTAGGACAAGATATTTACTTACTTCGGAAGGAAATACGTTGGTGTTGCATTAGGTAGCAGCCTGTTTTTCAAATGATTTTGAAACATGCTGTTTTTAAAATGCTTCCCGCAAACTCGCAATTTATTGTATAAATAATTGCAATCTTTATTAATTAAATTCATTCTTCCACATATCTACAACCACTCAACACATCTGACAAAAAATAAATTAGATTAATTAGATTTTCTACGGGAAACCTATTTTGCCCATCATATTTTGTTTTGCACTTTGCCATAACATCATGCGAAAATAATTTAGCTTTCGACATCTTAGCCTGCTGCAAGATAACAAAAGTAATAAATGTTATAGAACAGTTTAAAAGAGAAAAAAGCTCGGTGCGTGCACTTTTGAAAATAGGAAACGCATCCAAAAGTTTAAAAAAGTACGCAATTTACGCAACGTTACAGCAGTAAAACTCCACTATTATTACACATTCCTTACAGTGTTGCCAAGTTATTTCCATTCTCCTGAGTTTTAAAGTTAATCCATTAACTAATAGTTTTAATGTTTTTGAAAACGGCGGAAGTACCAAAAGAAAACACAATTTCATATAACGTTTTGGGTAAAAATATGTATGGTGGAATAGGTTTATTTTTGGTGTAAAAAAATATCATACCTACGTTATTTTGGATATAATTTGTGACAGTGGCGGCTCGCGAGGAATGGCATTGGGGCGCCGCCCCTCACTATTTATCACAGTAAACAATTTTTCAGAGCAAACCATCATATTTTATTTCCGTTCAGGTTCTTTCATTTAACTCATTTTCTTGGTTTACCCCCTGTATAGGTTTTCAATAGCACGAAAAGTAAAAAGGAGAAAGGGGAAAAGTCAGGACCCGTTTCGGGTGTAATTAATTCCAGATAGGTTGAAGGGCTACGGTTCAGCCTAAAAACCAGAGTGAAAAAACGGAAAAAAGCAGGGACCTATACCGACCACGCTCGCTGCTCTACCCCTCCCATGAGCAGAACAATGACCATTAGAAATTGTGGCAACCTTTTTGCTGCACCGTGCAGTTCACATAGTTCGTTCATTAGCTGAAAAAATCTCTTTTTAAATACGCATTATAAATTAGTTGTAAACATAATTTTAATTAAGTGCTAAAATGCACGAATATTTTACCAACACTGTAAAGTTATTTATAACTTGGTGATCTTCACTAAAGCATATATTGAAATTTGACATATCCTATTTAATATATTTTCTCATAAGTTCTAAACATTTTCTTTTTCGTATATATATTTCCTTGGACTGAGATATGACTAAATAACTTAATATATGTTGTAGTAGTATTTCCACAGCATGGTACAGGACTATTAATAATTTTCTGAACTCATATTACGTTTCGCTATTATATAAGACAATTTAGTTCAAGGAAATTACAGTTTTGTTAATTGAACTATGACGTCATAAGTGGGTAATTTTTAAACAAAATTATACAAATTAGTTTGTTAGTGATTTTAAATTGAGATGTTTATAGGCATTGTGAATGAATAGTTATTAACATAGACTATTTTTTATAATTTAGTTAAATATCCTCAAAAAGTTTCACTAATAAAGCTTCACTAATAAAGGAATCACTTGCTTCTACGGTTCGAAAATTGTATGGACACTAACTTCTAGATCATAACGATTATTGAAGCTTCATGCAAGAAGTGAAATAAAAGCAAAAAGAAAACAAAATGTGAAAGTCGGATGACGTAAAATCTGAGCTATATGCTATGCTGGATTTGGTTTCTTCTTCGTTTGTCTGGCATCATAACTGAAGGGTTGTCCAATAAGAGTGTCAGAACTTTAAAATGAGGCATAATGATAACTACAAGCGATAATCCGGTAATTTTTATTTTATCTTGATGAACAAATAATGGCATTGAGTTTCGAAAATAATGTCGTTTAAATTCACCCTCGGCTTCACGTGGTGGAATGCATTCTGAAAACTCAATTTTCGATTACTCAATTAATGATTACAAATGATTACTCAGGTGTTTCGGTTAATCAACAATCGATAACTTTCGGCAGCCGTTTTCTTCAAATGAAAGAAGATTATTAAACTTCTCCACAAAAGGTCTTTTTCTCGTACATAATTCGACATATTCAAAGCGATAAAAACTATGATTTTTGCACAATGACAACTAATAACGAACTGGGTTTTGATAGCGTATGTTTACCCTCCAAAACGTCAAAGATGTCATTAGTCTACACTAACAAATGTATTATTCACGCCGTCTCTTAGCAAAATTGACATTATTAACTTAAACGCCTATTACACATGGTATATTTTCACGCGTGCTATATTTTCAATGATGGACTGAATGTTTCGTTTAATGTATTGTTCGGGGTTTATTTCTGTAAGTCAAAGATGTAACATAACCTTAGAGAAAATATTCCAAGGGCGTGAGATCACATGATCTTCATGGCCAGATGACATGGTAATGTGTGATAAATCGCATAGTCTTGTTGAAAACATTGTTTATATCCACATTTATCAGGTCAGGCCACAGACGTACCACACGAAACAGTGTCTCTCTGAAGATTAAGATATAAATTCTGAATCATTTGAGGTGATTTTCAGCAGCCCTGATATTGCAGTTATGTTTGTTCACAAACCCATTAAGTCAGATATGAGTTTGGTCAGAAAAGGTTATTTTTCCTCAAAGTGGGGGTTGCGCTTCAGCTGTTCTAGAGCCCAATTCGTGTATCGTGTATCTTTCCATGGTGAATTGACACAATGTACTGAACACAGTAGTCTCTGAGTGAAGTTTTCATTTCAAACAGTGTTACCGCCTTTCGAAATTCTGATACTCTTATTGGAAAACGCTTTACCATTAAAAAGTTTCGATAGTATGGGTCACCTTGATAGTTAATGGTGCCCCAAGGGTGAGCTGCATCACGTCGAATATAGTAGTCGAAGGCGGTCGATATTTGGAAGGGTAGCTGTAATATAGGCAACCTAATAAACCAACACTTAGCGGTATATGGATATTAAAAGCCAAGGACTTCCAAAGCCTGTAGCACTGAATAATAATAATAATAATGATACCAATACCTAATCCTTCCTTGGAAGGTCGTTCTTTTGGTTTGATTTTACCGCCGGGCCCAGAAGTAAATAATTTAAACTCATTAGGAAGTTCTTCATCACTATGTAACTGATCAGTAAAATATATCCTTCTGATTCGGACGTTGGCGTGGATTTGGACTCTGGTGGTTTCCATATAGACCGATCCATACGCTCTTTTGGTGAAATCGGCGAGATTAAACTGGACTTGGTTCCATCCGGCGCTCAAACCGATAGGCATTGTGGTACAAAATGGTCGAACTTTGGTTGTTGATTGAAAATTGGACACTCTAAATCTTCGTCTCATTTCTTTGTCATCTGGATGAACGAGAAATGAAAATATTTGTTTACGATGAAGACTATTTATGCTATTTTTAAACATAGACAGTCACGATTATCAACTTTCATAAAGTTTAGATTTGAGTTCTTATATAAGAACTTATACAACGTGTCATTATAAACCTATCTGAAAGAAACCCTTTACCAAAATAAAACTGATACATTGTGTTAAGGTAGTTTGTTATGCAACTTAATATGCGCAGTGTTTAACTTGTTGCGGGAGATATGGGGAAATAAAACCGAATATAATAGGTGGCTTTTTACATAAAAGCATTAAGAATAGTGTGGCCATCATCAAACGGTTAATAGTCGTTTTTGTTCACCCTGAGCTAGTCATACAAAAAAGAAAAACGAGCATTTTGGAATTACAAATAACCAAAAAACGTTTGGTTATTCAAAGACTCTAGTATGTAAAACAAAAATAAAATGTATAAAATATTTTAATGGTGAGTGTTAATCGATACCTATTATAAATTCTGAACTCTAAAACATGGGATATAAACGCAATTGGGTATGCAACCTAATATACGTAGTGTTTAGCTTGTTGCGGGGATATGGGGGAAAAGTATTAAATATTTTAATGCTGAATTTATGACCGGAAAAACACCAATGTGAAACCAAAAGGTTATTTGTAGTCTTTGTTCATCTTGAGCTAGTTGACTAAAAAAAAACAAAAGAAAATAGGCGTCCAGAGAAAACCCTCTATAAGTAATCCCTCTAACAATAGTTGAACCAAGTAAAATATTTCGACATAAGAATCAACGATCGTGGCTTTCCGAACGACCCAATAATTTAACTTTATTGGAAAAGTTAACTCCCAAAGCAAACAGATTGTTCAAAATTCATAAAGCAATTTGGTGAAACTATTAAACTACTAATTGGGATAGAGCATCGGCCAAAATGCTAAGATTCTCAAGACGTTTTGCTTTGTATCAAGGCCCTAGTTGGTTTGATATTTGCGTTTACCGAATGGCTTAGGAGACTGGAGCAATTGGAGATTTGGAAAACGATCCTTCATTCAGATAGATACTGAATGTGTCTTTGTATAATACAGATCAGGAAAATAATTAACAAAATTCAAAATTAATATTCATCGAAGCTGGTTAAAATAGTTTAGATTTTTATTAATTTATTTTGAAGGTAATAAATAAAACGGTGTTTTTGGAAAATGCAAAAATCGAAGGAAATTTCATAGAAGATTGTCAGGATGTCTTCACTAAAAGCATTGAACTAAAAAGTTAGTTAGCTCAAGATATGTGCCTGTGAAATATCGCATGTGTCTCTTTGTCCATGAAATTAGGAGAATCTATTCCCCCTACGGTGTAGATAACTAAGAAAGAAACATTGATGTAGAAATAATAGGAAAGGATTTTCCAAAAGTGTTCTAATTAGGGGTAGAAAAGGGTTCAAATAATTCAGGCCTGATATATCATCGGTGGTTCCCAGAAGCACGAAATTTGGAGGAACTATTTCCCGTATATCATATAACTACTAAGAAATAATTTTAAAACATTCCTTAAAAAAAAATTTAACACTTATGGAAACTCATTTTATTTTTGGTTACCTGGGTATATTGGAGAGATGTACTAGTTAGGCTTTTAGTTTAGTATGTCCACAATTTTGTAGGTCTGCCGCGTGATCTAAAACTTTCCATTCCCGTCCTGTACCACCAGTTTTTCTAAGTCGCATACACAGATGTACATAGCATAGCATTGGCGGTGAGCGACAAGGACATGATGATTATGGAGGATAAAACAATCTACGCAGTACAGCGGACAATCACAAAGCTTCAGGAAGTAAGCATGAAAGTCGCGAATAGCAAGACAAAAGTGCTAATTCTGGCAGGTAGAAGAACTCTCAATACTTTTGACCCAATTATAAATGGCACTAAAATTCACAGCCAGTAGTCTATAAAATACATGGGCATATTTATCGACAAAGACTGCCGTATGTGATGAAAACATGTGAAAGGGTCCACGCCGGAGGCCCAAGAAGTGGAAAAATGACAGCTATTGCCTCAACAGCCATGTCGGTCGTCCTGAACAGGACATCAACTTGGTTGAGAGTACTGAGACCGCAGGCTATGTCAAATGATCACGGGCGTGTACAGCACTATCTCCGTGGCGGTACTACAGACGTTGGCAGGGATGCCACTCATGAATCTGGTTGTTAAGGAATTGGAAACGGGAAGCAGTTATGGCAAGGACCATATGGAAAGTTATGGAAAGGACCACCGAACAGATGTAAGGTTGGGCGAAAATCTTCATAAAATACCTTATGCGGTGGCACGAGAGGAACTGGGGAAATATTGGACACTACCTAAGATCAAAATGGGGTCATTTTGGGACATGGAGTTTTTGATTCCTAATTCACAAGAATTCGTAAAAGAAATGATGCCGGTTGTTGGTTTTGTAAGGAAAGGACCTTGAGCATACCTTATTTGTGTGTGAACAGTTCGTTCAGCTCAAGAGCGAGGCTCAAAAATATCGGTAGACCAATAACCAAGGAAAATATCGCAGAAATAATGCGAAACAGCGAAGAAGCACGGAGTGCCATGGAGAAGATGCTGATTGGAATTGAGGAATAAGGCAGAGATCGAATAAATAAGAGAAGCTGCCGATAACAACGTTTAATAT
This sequence comes from Cosmopolites sordidus, assembly GCA_031761425.1. NCBI lineage: Eukaryota > Metazoa > Arthropoda > Insecta > Coleoptera > Curculionidae > Cosmopolites > Cosmopolites sordidus. Next base: position 835,340 of record JARFXV010000392.1, on the reverse strand, counting down.
TGAATTTTTACTTTAGTGAAGTCATTTAAGTGAAGTCCTCGATATGTGTCTCCGTGGCCTACTAAAAGTAATACTGGAAGATGGTTCCTGGTAGGACTCACCACGAAGGGGGATCGTTTTTATAAAGGGTAGGCAGCCTCAAGATGAGCTGAATCCCACACTACTTGGACGCCGAAGGTCAAACAGGGTATCTTTCCGAAGACTTTCTTTACCTCCAACTAAATTAAAAAAAAAAAGGTCTTTCTAGGTTACAACCATCCCTACGATCAATGTCGTCGAAGAATCTTAATATGCGTTCATGAACAATTTCGAATAGTCTTGTGGGTTCATTAATTTCTTGAATAACGGATGCGTTTGTTTGATTGGCAGTCTATGGAATGCAAAGGACCCTCCAGCACCAAACTTCAAAAGAATCAATGTGCTTGAGGTCTTGTTTTTTATTGGTCCACATTTCAGCGAGATATAGTAATATTGGAATACTAAGGTTTTGGCCATTTGTTTCTTTGTGTTCTGTGTAATGTATCTATCCCTCCAGATCTGAAAATTTGCATTCCTTACCATTTTGTGTTACCGCTGATGTTAACTGATGTTGGGCATGTTGTTGTTTTGACGGTCGATAATTATTATTTTCGTATCCTCTTCGTTTATTTCTCGTCCGTAAAGACGGCTTCCATCCTTTATTTTTTTTAATAATTAAGATCAGTTTCTCGGCCGCTCTCGCAAGAAGTGTAGTGCCATCGGTATATCTTAAGTTATTTTAATGCCACCAAAACTGACACTATTCGTCCAATCCTTGAGAGCTCTATGCCTGATAAATTCAGTAGAAATGTTGAATAGAATCGGCGACAAGTTGCATCCTTGTCTTGTTCCTCTATTGAGACTTGTTTTCTTCGTATAGATGACAAATTAGGTTAATCAGATGATTTGATACTCTGATTTCCCGCAGACTTTGCCATAACTTCTCCCATTTTAGGCTGTCATACGCCTTGCGATAACCCGTGTCGACATGATTTTTGCAACATTGATGACAATACTCTTTTTGCGTTTCATTTGGGTATTTATTAAAACACCTTTTCACAGAAATAGCCTAGCACGCCCGATTTTGAAGAACCTGTTTCACCTTTATATCATTGGGGTAATTGAAAATATTTGTACCTACTTTGGACTGGACAATGTAGGAATTACCACAAGACCGTAGAGGGGTATTTCCACAGTATTCTACGAACCTTTAAGGGCAGTTATTTTGATTTTCTATAGTTTTGTTTGTTTCAGTCTCGTTTACAGTACAGTCAAGTGTTTATTTTATATAAAATGGCAAGTTCAGCTGGTCGATTTTACAAAAAATCCAGCGGATAAGTTTTGTTATATATGCGGACGAATTATTTTAAAGTTAGAAGCCAAATCTATATCCAAGGAAGTCAAAAAAGTCTATCGTTTATATTTTAAGTTTCAAATTGGAGATCAAGATAAAAATTGGGCTCCTTTTGTTTGCTGTGTGAGTCGTCACGTATATTTAGTGCAGTTGATACATCGCAAAAAACATTCTATGCCGTTTGCTGTTCCTATGGTGTGGAGAGTACCTACCGACCATGTAAGTGATTGCTACTTTTTTATCACTAAAACAGAAGGGATTTAAAAAATGCAAAAGGACAAAATTTAGTATCCAAATATACCTTCTGCATTTACAGCTTATAGCCAGTAACTATCGGTACCAATGCGCCTTTAAACCTGGACATGTTTCGCGGTGATTCTTCTTCGACCTGAGAACACCAATTGTGACCCAACGTCTTTAACAACTACCAGCGAATCCCACTTAACAACTCAGAATGAATTAAATGATTTGGTACGTGACCTGGGATTATCAAAAGAAAAATCGGAACTTCTTTGTTCCAGACTTCAATAGTGGAACCTGTTAGATAAAAGTGCAAGTGTTTCCGTTACCGAAAACGAAATGTAACATTTTTAAGTTTTTATAAAATAGAAGGATAGCTATGTGTCTGTTGTGATATTGATGGTATAATGAATTAGCTTAATATGAATTTTCCGAGTGGTGTATTTTTATAGATTCGTCGAAATACAATTTAAAAGCAGTCTTGCTTCATAATGGAAATAAAAACCCATTAAAGCGTTTAGCCCATTCAGTGACAATGAAATAAACCTATCATAACTTCATTAGCAACCATACTAAATCGCTTTTAATCTGAGCAGTATCAATGGGATATTTGTGCGGATTTAAAAGTGATGGTATATTGCTAGGACTTCAAAGAGATTTTACAAAGTATTGCTGTTTTGTATCTATGGTATAGTAGGACAACAAAAGAACATTTCAGTAAGAAAGATTGACCTCATAGAACTTCTTTTGAACCTGCTACTTCAAACATAAAATATAGCCATGGACAAAGAAGGTAATGGTTTCAAGTACCTAAAAGAAATATTTCCTCAATTAAGTGGTAAGTGATTAAGTGATTAAGTCAATTAAGTGAGTAAAACTAAAAGAAGACATATTTATTGGACCTCAAATAAGGAATCTTCTAGGCGATTTCCGTTTTCAAGAAAAATGAAATTGAAAAGGAATTGACAGCTTGGATGTGTTTTGCAAGTGCAGTGAAAGGATTTCTGAGCTACAAGAAAGATGAAGACTATAAAAACCTCAAAGATGAACTCTTAAAAGCCTATGAAATACTAGGGTTTCATATGTCCTTAAAAATACATTTTTTACACTCCCATTTGAATTTTTTCCGGAAAATTCGGGTGCAGTAAGCGACAAACAAGGAGACAGCTTTCACCAGGACATGAGGCAGCAATATACTAGACATGTTGGGCGACTAATGCTGGTTTTTAAAAAGAGATGATACTACAGAACACAAGAAGAAAACATGAAAGTTTTTGTCTCTGTATGACATCTCATGTAATATATTTTTATTCACATAATCCTCAGTAATGTGTTTGAATAAATTAAACACATTTAACATGTTTATATTAAATAAATATTAGATTGTAAAAATATGTTGTCTCCTTCTTTCTCCACCACCGACCTCCCATAATAGAAAAACAGTACGTGTTACAGTAATTTAGCTTATCATTTTTGGATTTAGAACTATAAAATATTTCATATACATCTATTTTCACCAATGTTTAAACTCAAAAAAGTTTAAATTTGTTGACCTGTGTAATTAAGGAAACTTAAGTATACAGGTTGGATGACTTCTGTGGCTTTTTTGATTAGTGTCGAATGTTGAATATCTGTTCACGCAGACCTTTCCCGGGAACGAAGACAGCTTATTCTGGGAGAATCTGCTAGGAGAAATTAGGGTTTTAAGCGCTTGTTGATAATGTGAATAGGATTTTGCTTGTATCTGGAATGAAAGCAATAAGGCGGTAATCTTTGCATTTCTCTCAAAACTTTTTTTTGTGTAGAGGTATAAATGCCGAGACCGACCAATATCTGGCCACAATCCGGTGTCCCACCCTATTTTACCCATTGCTTTAATTAGTTCTGCGGTGATTCTATCCAAACCCCAGGTCTTATCATTCTTTAGACTGCGTATAGCATTATTCATTTCTGGTTTTAAAATATTGGGTTTACATGTTTCCAAATTACGTATGCTAGAATTATATTCATCTTGGAAGAGTTTGTTGCAATAGCGTTGTTATTTGGTTAAAATGCCATCGATATCTGTTATTTTTTCGCGTTGTGCGTTTTGTATAACAAATTTGCAAAAAAAAACAGGAACAAATGTTGAAGGTTGGCAAGGAGTAAAGGCTAGGGATATGGTACACTGTTCATCCAAAGAGCTTGGAGTGCTACCATTTCTGTTTGCTTCTTCATGAAACTCGATCTCCCCCTTACTACTACCAGCCTGCTTGCAAAGCACTTGGGTTGCTGGAGGGGCTGATAAGCATTAATGTTGATAGCTGATAAGCATTGTATGTTGGTTTGAATGAAGCTGCCTTATGCCAGTCACCTTTTTAGGATGGGTGAGCTATTCACAATAATGCTGGTAGTATATCTTTCTGATCTACTTCGTTTTTGGGTGAAACACAATATGGACTTTCAGAAGATTTTATACATGTTAAGAGACAGAATACGGTAAGTGTGAAATGTTTTAAATTAAAATTATCATAACAGATATTTTTTGGGGATTGAGGGGGATTGAAGTGCTGTCTTTAGAACAATAAAGAGTGAAGGAGTATGGATGGATTGCCAGGAGTCTCCAGGAGATCAGTTACGATATTGCATCATTCAAAAAAATCGAAAAATAAGGATTCACTAACCGAAAAGCAAAGTACCCTTTACCACCTGATCTTTGTCAGGTTCCTCTTATATACCATCGGAATCACTGAGCTCTTTTAACGCTTGATATAATTGTTTCCTTGCATACTCTTTTTCCAAATTATTATTAGTTTTTCCAGTCTTCTTCCTGTGGTGCCACAACCCGTTATTGCGCCTTGACCTACAATCGGGTCGATTTCTGCCGCCCCTTGCCAGACTTTGATGTGCAGTAGTTCTTCAGTCTTTCTTTCCCCAAATAACTTCTTGAGTGATTTTCTTTTTCATACTTCCAACTGTTTGCTCTGTGCTACGAGGATTGCTATTTATGAATCCGGATTAATAAAGAAATACAAATGGTTGTTTACCGTTCAGAATCGACTATTATACGATTCTCTAGTGGCACTGTAGCCATATGCTCATTTATCCCAAAAAAAAAACAGGTGACCATTTGCTTCTTGCGCGTACAATTTTTGTTGAGTTTGGCTCATTTTAAAAAACTCATACAGTTGACTGCCATTTTCTTTCGGGTTCATACGCATAGATCCAGGATTCGTCACCTGTGTAGATGGTATAAACGGTTTTTGATGTTGTTGTTGAGATTATCGACGTCGAAAGTCATAGTAAAGTATTGCACGAAAATCTCACAGTTAATTCCGTTCTTTGACTGAGAGGAAATTTTCAAGTCATTAAACACAAATAAAGTCCGTACGCAAAAAATGTTCTGAGTACGCATACAGTCAACAATTGCAAACTTTATGATGTATGTGTCAGATGTCGCCTAGCAACACCATTGTTGCCAATTCCGGATAAATAAATAGCGACCTTCGTATTTAATATCGATATTTTTCAAGCTATGTAGTAACATATAAGATCACTAGTTAGTGATCTTATTACTACTATGAATATTCTTGCGTTTTATATTGTGTTCAATTTCATTCAGTATTCTCGGTAGGCATAAATGATTAGTGGCTAGTTCCATAAAACAAGAAGAAAACAGACTATTGAGAATGTCCATTTGAAATCAACAACCGGGGCTTGCTTGAATATTGACGTTTGTACTGATTAATATTTAATAGCGTTCGCGGAATTGAATGGAGATTTGACCTAATGTTTGTACTTAAATAATTATATGACAGGTGATTGGTTTAGGTTCGTAACGTAAACCACCATAGAAGGAGGGGAATGTAAAACTATTAAATACATTTCGTAATGAAATTTTAGATGAGATTTTACATGTGTACAAATTAATTTGGTCTTTTAAACATACATCCTGTATTTAGTAATAAAATAATCTAAATACTCATAAAATTCGCATATTTTTGGTGCTATGACAGTGTTGTAATGAAAGTTTTGACATTAACATGACAATGTTATTCTAAATCTTGAGGTAGTTTGCTGTTCAGTCTTGTACCATATGTATGTGTCTGCGTCCTAGTTGGTAATATTCCGTGCTGGGAGATGGCTCTAGCCTCTGATGAAACATGATCGTTCGTTTTTTAATATACTCTTGACACTGATAATAAACCGAGTTCTTGGTGTAGTTATCAGTTACGTTCCATTCGGTTTTCACAGCTATTCGTAATATTTTATATTGAAGAATCTGTATTTTGTTTACATTGGCAGGCGATGCGTTGTCCCAGATAACGCAAACATAAAGGATTATCGTCTGAATTAGTGATTATACAGCAGTAACGTACATTCTGTTTTTAATGAGGATCTGCTGTTGATAAGCGGGTAGAGTTGAGACAGTCTGTTAATCTCAATGTTATGTATGTTAATGATGTGAATTCTTCACGTTAATCTATACACCTAGATATTTAACATATTTTTTTTTGTTTTCTAAGCGATTGGATGTTGATTTATATGGATTATCGGAGGGTTATTGATTCTCCTTAGAGTAGAAAGTTTTGCTACTCACTTGTCTATATTGATTTTTAGATTCCATTTATTGAACTATTTTACAATGGTATTTCCTGCCATTTGAGGTCTGGTTAGATTTTGTTTCTTGATTAAAACAGTTATGTCTTTTAAGAACATAAGGAGAGAGGCTTCTGTTTCTGGCATGTCGTGTGTGTATAGATTAAGAAGAATTGGGCCAAGTATACTCCCATGTGGCACGCCGGTTTTGTATTTTATAATAGTTGATGAAATAAGATGCATGAAGGACAACGTTCCAATCGAATACCTATATAATATCTTTTGTGTCATTCACGATATGTGAACAAGTTTTATCACACTGCAAAGTTGTTGTTGTCAGTATTACGAAACTTATGCTGCACTACTGTCAGTGTTTCAGCATTTCAGATTGTAATAATACGTATTTTTTATCACCTATAATGATTTTACACAAAGTAACTTCCCTTTAAGGCACATTAATAGAAATATTTCTGTCCCGAATATTTGACAATTTCTTTTGTGTTTAAGTTGCACCGAATTAACTCTGAATTTTAGCAAAATGATGTAAACGATGAAATAACTATGCATTGTTGAGAAACTCAAGATCCAAATATTCGAGTTCTTTTGCACCGAATTATTGTGATTATATCATGAATTTTATTTCAACATTTGTCTTATCTAACTACTCACGTGAAAGCTGAATCCCTATTTGCTGAGACGCCATCCAGATTATTTATAATAATCTGTTGTTGTTCTCAATAAATCGAGTGTTGCGTTGGCTGTATAAGATGTGGAGCCATCCTGTTGGAACCAATTCTCCTCCAAATCAATACCATTCAAATTCGGAATTAAATAATCATTGATCATCGCTCTCTAACGATCCCATTAACGAATTGATAAATTTGTATCTTTATCAACACTGCCAGTAACAGCGGCGATATTTTCTTCGGAATGCATAGTTTCTTGTCTTGTTATAGTTTTTATATCGAACAGCGATATTAGGAGATTATGTGCACCTAAACGACTCTATCAGGTGGCACACAGAACACTGATTGTAATAATAAATTTCAACAATTTGTAAGTGTTGCTCTGATGTAAAACGTTGATGTGCCATTATGATTGCCATAATCACATTTACCATGATGATTTGATAGCGACTCCTATCGGAAGTTCGGACACATTAAAAAAATCGCCCTTTATATGGCACAAAGTATTGAACGTTTTGTTGGCCATTTCCTAGAAACTCTTTTGGGTGTTAAAATACTTTTTCCCATTCAATTTTTTTTTTTAACTTATTCAATTATTCTGTTTTAAATAAGGTATAATTTTGTTGACAATCAATTGAAGTTTGTGTTAAAACGCTTAAAAATTGACATTGTTAAAATTGAGAAAAATCGGTTTGTTCAAATACATTTTTTCCCTCACTGTACTTCTAGAAGGGAACAATTACCTATTCTGTTTTTCTAGATGATATGTATATATATGCCGCTTCTATAGTTTGGTGATACATTTTAAAAAATATTGATTTTGTACTTACCTAGAATTTGTATTTCGAAAGTAAAATATTTCTTCATATTTTTAATTATCATTACTAGGTATGGTAACTTGACACCCAGCGAAGCTCTCGGTTTTATGGGACATGTTATGTACGTAGTGGCTACGTTAGTACCGCCTATATCCAATACAAGAGATTTAACTTCATCGTCAATTACTCGTCGAATGTGGCCGTTTTTCACCTAAAATGACACAGCAAGCAAATTCTGACGTTTATAATGTGATTTACAGTTGGAAAATACCTGTTTATCCCATAAAGCCAACGGGTTACTGCCAACACTAAAAAAGATAGAAATAAATCCGCTTTGATATGAATTTGCAAACATTTTTGTTTGATGTCAGAATCTGTCAAATGTCAAGTGACATTATTTGATAAGTTGCTTAAATTGTTACTAGTGGTTCACATTTGATTGACATAATTTTCAAAAATTTATTAATATTTAAAGACTATATAAATATATTATAGAAAAAATAATTCTGTCGTGTTTTTTTTTAAAGTTATAAATAATTAAAAATGTAGCGTGACCCTTGCCCCACTATGTATGAAATATTTAATAAAAACAAAAGGAGTAACGAGGTAAGATAGACAGAGAAATGACTCAGTAAGAGAAGAACTGGGGTGGAATTCATCATTAATGTTATTAAAAGAAACCTGCTGAAATGGTTTGGATACATAAACCGAATAAATGCCAACAACCCAGGCAAAAGGTTATGTGAACCTTGATCATAGTGTAAGACCTAAGGAAACTTGGAACGATGAGATTGCAGTAAATGTGGCAAAAAGAAAAATGAAGCGGGCAGAAGGCAAAACAATGACGAGAAACAAGAATGCCTCATACATTTGAGCAGCTATTTCTAAACTGCGTGAGACACGAGAAGTTTAAGTTATTGCGTATTTCGCCCTTGTAGCAAATGCCAGTTAATGTTGGCAGGTTAAGAAAAAAAGGAGGTTAAGTATTTTGTAGTTTTACGCTTTAAGAATAAAAATTCTTGTTTTTTTTATAAATCATTTTTTAATTTATCAAGCCATTGACTTACAACTTCAGAAGTGGGATTATGAATTCTTTTAGGAGTTAACGGGGAAAAATCCTCCGAGTTTTATTATGAAAAGTGAAAGTTAAAATTTTGGGGTTAGAGATCCACTCTATTATTCGAAAAATGGTTTCTGAAAACGATTGCGCTTAAACGAAAAGTATGATTAGTGAGAAAAACTTTGTGAACTGTACTGCTAATGGTGATGCCAGTGAAAATCCACAATTTATGGATTTAATAAACACGTTGTTGCAACAAAATACAGATGCTGCAGATGCTTCAGCTTCAATAAAACTTTATTTTTTTGACTATTCAACCTTCAATTAAGAAATTATTGTATCATTTATAATATCTCTTTTTTAAGAAACTCTTGTCTTATGTTATTACTTATGTACCTATTATGGCTATTGCTTATGTTATTGTCTGATTTCTAGTTATTAGATTTATGAGAAGTATTATGTATCTGCCTTTATGTGAACTTATTTTATGCAAGAAATTACGACTTTATGCTGTAAACACAATTTGTTTAAGAATGTATTTATGTTACGTGTGGTTAAGAGTCTATACTTTTAATTAGACTGTGTTGAGCGAGGGCGCTCTTTGCATCAGGAATGGCCGAGTTGTAAGAGTTTATAATGTTATTTCGTATTTCCCGCTTGTAGTAAACGCCAGTTAATGTTGGCAGGTTATGATACGAATAAGAATGTTGAGCGTTTAGTAGTTGTACACGCTTTAAGAACAGAAATAGTTGCTTTTTTGTAAGTCAGCCGTTTTTTCAATTTATGATGCCATCCTTACAACTTCAGAAGTGGAATTATGAATTCATTTAGGAGTTAACAGGGAAAAATCGTTCTTCAATTTATGAATTTAGTGAGCACGCTGCTGCAACAAAATACACAGCTGCTGTAGATACTTCAGCTTTAACAATGTTTTATTTTTTTGACTGTTCAAATGCGAAAGGAACATATTTATAGATTGTATTCCATGTGGCCAAATGATGGGTAAATGAATAGGCTAAATTCGGTGGTCAAAACTTTAATCACAAGATTCTCGGACAAGGAATATAGACAAACAGAATTTAATTCTGTTCTAGAAACGGCACTAATTTAAAATGGCTATGACAGTATTGATAAAGTTCAGGCAACAAGTCATATCCATCAATCTACTAGAGAATTGTCCCAAAACTCTAAAATTCTTCTGCCATACATTAAGGGAGTTACCGATAAAATTTGCCACGTATTCAGATTTTGTAATATCGAAACGATTTTTACAACAGAAAGAAATATATCCAGTTTCCTTAAGCCAGTGAAAGATAATATTCCAGAAGAGTTACATAGTGTCTATGAGATTCCTTGTTCTGGCTGCTCCCGATCATATATCTGCCAAACAGAGGTATACAAAATCGTATAATTTCTTCATATTCTCTCGCCGTCCGAAAATCGAATCTCTCCTCAACTCTCGCAGAACATTATATCCAAACGGGTCACAAAATAGATTTCGACAAGGCCAAACTAATCGCACCTTTATATTCCTACAAACGCCGCATAGTTCGTGAAACAGTTAAGATCGAAAGACGGCCAGACTGCTAAAAGAAGAGGGATAACGGACTTAAAGTTCCAAATTCATGGAAACCTCTTAGTTCCAAACTGTCCATCCGAAAACCTTCCAACCAAACGTCCACCTCCCACCTCACCCCCACCCCTCAACCGAACGCCCGACCAACTACCTTCTTCACCACGTTCTTTTCTAGTTGTGAACCCTATGGAGTAGGATTAAACCCTTGGGGCAAATCAACTAAATTCTCTTGATAATGGCTTCAAACTGGAAGCCGAAACGTCGAGTTTTTACAAATCTAAAACGCAGTTCTACCCGAGAACCTAGTAAGTCTAGGTTATTTTGGTTAGTAATGTTGATTTTACCAAGAGTTGGCGTTACACATATCTATATATATATATATATATATATATATATATATATATATATATATATATATATATATATATATATATGAACACTCTTGTTGGTTGCTTGACGGGGAAGGAGCCCCACCTATCCATTCAACTGGATGACATATGTTTCGTCTCTCGAGGTTCAGACTATTCAGGGCGCCGACATATATCATACCATCAAGAATAGGGAGACCCTATGTATAGCCAACAATCCATGCCGACCGACCTCCCGTCGGAGATTATATATATATATATATATATATATATATATATATATATATATATATATATATATATATATATATATATATATATATATATACATATACATTTTTGTTAGATACCTGACTAAGGACGACACTTAACAAAAATACTCATTTAGGCGGAGACGCAGGTTGTTGTGTGTTCCACATGAAATTGTGGAGCGCAGCAGTTGGGTGTATGTGACACTCAGCTACTGTTGTCTCAATGGACGCTGTCCAAAGAAATCTAACATTGCATATATATATATATATATATATATATATATATATATATATATATATATATATATATATATATATCTCTGGTTCTCCTTATCTATGCTCTTCATATCGTCTATCAGGTCGACCATCTTCTTGCGGAGACCGTCGTTTTCTTCCGCCGTGATCGCTTACCGAATTTGACCCTCGAGGTCCGTAATGCGCTTGTCTTTATCGTCAAGCGCGCGATTCAGAGCCCTATAGGCCTCCTCAGTGATGGCAAACCCTTTGGGGTTCGCCATTACTACTACTTCCGGTACTGTACACGAGCCGCTGTAAAGAGATGTTACCTCTTCGCTGTCCCGAACCGAACTCTAAAAGCTGTGGAAACTATCTTGTAATATTTATATTCTTCTGGGTCGCAGATTGTGATGATGCGTACTTCTTATTGGTTCTGGTGTTGGCTCCGCTCCCTCAGACGATGTTTGGGGTGCCACAGGAGTCAGTTGCTCTCCCGACTTCAGCCGGTGAGCTTCGGTCTGTCGGTTGATTACTGGTTTCCATGCGTCTGGTAGATTGAGGGCATCATCTCTTCTGTTTAGGCGTCCAATTTTTTCAATTTCTATTGTTTCTCGTATGGTTCTTATTTTGTAATTATGGATATTTGCAATTTGTCGGCACATGCTGAAGTCGATTTTGTGTCCTGCTTGTAGATGGTGTTGGAACAGAGCCGATGTGGTTTGTTTATTTCTAACCGTTTGTCTAGTTCTAACGGTCAAACATGAAGTAACCGTTGTTTAAGCAATGTCTGGACAAATCTATTACGTGGTGGGGAAGGTCTTCATTCTCCACTATCAATTGCAATGCCTCTTCTGTGGATATGCTCGGATAAAGGGATTTGACGTCGAAACTGGCCATGATGTCCTTTTGATCTATAGTGAGTGTTGTAGAGTATCTGTGAAGTGCTGAGTATTTTTAATGTACGATACGAATTTAATGTACGAAGCGCTGACAACTGGACGTAGGGAGGCGCCAGCTTTGTGGATCTTTGGCAGGCCATATAGTTTTGCGCATCTGCTTGACTTTTCGCGTTTGACTGTCGTCGATTGGAGATTCTATATATATATATATATATATATATATATATATATATATATATATATATATATATATATATATATATATATAGTTTTCAAAAACAAATTAAAAAATCCTGTAAAATGTTTAGATATATGGCAAAACAGTTCATGGTTTTTGTGGTACGATAAAGCATCGTCGCATACCGCAGTAATTATTCGTCAACTTCTTATTGAAAATCAAAAACTACCATTTCACAAGCACCATATTCACAACATCTGACACCGTTTTACTTTTTTCGTTCCCTCAATTGAAGAATTCACTACGCGGACGCCGTATTATGTCCGTAGAAGCTATGCAAGAGAGTTCCCTGACCGTTTTGAAGGAGTGTATTGCAGAGATAGAGAATTATTTTGAAGGTCTCATAATAAATTTTGATGAATAAATACTTCGTGTTTTATTTAAAGAAGACATAAATTAACTAGTTCTAATATTTTTTGATTTGACTAATATGCTTACAAACATTTACGGATCTGTATATTATTTTACTAAATTAACATTATACTATGAGATATAACGCACTTCTATACGGTTATTAGTATCATTGATCTCCACCCACCACCTGGCAGTATTAGGAGAATTTTTGTTGTCCATATCTGTAAAGAATTCGTCTAATTTCCATAAGACACATCGAAGATTAAGAAACGATTAAAATATAAAAGGTATCGGTTGTGAGTATTTAAAAGAATTTTCATCGGTTTTTAAGATAAATACTGACACTGACGGCTGTTTTGTCATCACTGTAACAAGATTCAGTGGCGCCAGTATCTTTAGCTATAATTGGAAAGAAGTTGATTAAAAAAAAATTACTTAATTCTTGAATATTGTAATTTTTTTTATATCAATATAGTTGATGTGTTGAAATCATATTACTCCTAGAACATTTTTTAATTTGTTTTTGAAAACTATATATATATATATATATATATATATATATATATATATATATATATATATATATATATATATATATATATATATATATATATATATATATATATATATATATAATCTCCAATCGACGACAGTCAAACGCGAAAAGTCAAGCAGATGCGCAAAACTATATGGCCTGCCAAAGATCCACAAAGCTGGCGCCCCCCTACGTCCAGTTGTCAGCGCTTCGTACATTAAATTCGTATCGTACATTAAAAATACTCAGCACTTCACAGATACTCTAGACAAACTCACTATAGATCAAAAGGACATCATGGCCAGTTTCGACGTCAAATCCCTTTATCCGAGCATATCAATAGAAGAAGCATTGCAATTGATAGTGGAGAATGAAGACCTTCCCCACCACGTAATAGATTTGTCCAGACATTGCTTAAACAACGGTTACTTCATGTTTGACCGTTAGAACTAGACAAACGGTTAGAAATAAACAAACCACATCGGCTCTGTTCCAACACCATCTACAAGCAGGACACAAAATCGACTTCGACATGTGCCGACAAATTGCAAATATCCATAATTACAAAATAAGAACCATACGAGAAACAATAGAAATTGAAAAAATTGGACGCCTAAACAGAAGAGATGATGCCCTCAATCTACCAGACACATGGAAACCAGTAATCAACCGACAGACCGAAGCTCACCGGCTAAAGTCGGGAGAGCAACTGACTCCTGTGGCAGCCCAAACATCGTCTGAGGGAGCGGAGCCAACACCAGAACCAATAAGAAGTACGCATCATCACAATCTGCGACCCAGAAGAATATAAATATTACAAGATAGTTTTCACAGCTTTTAGAGTTCGGTTCGGGACAGCGAAGAGGTAACATCTCTTTACAGCGGCTCGTGTACAGTACCGGAAGTAGTAGTGATGGCGAACCCCAAAGGGTTTGCCATCACTGAGGAGGCCTATAGGGCTCTGAATCGCGCGCCTGACGATAAAGACAAGCGCATTACGGACCTCGAGGGTCAAATTCGGTAAGCGATCACGGCGGAAGAAAACGACGGTCTCTGCAAGAAGATGGTCGACCTGATAGACGATCTGAAAAGCATAGATAAGGAGAACCAGAGGCTACAGAAATGCCTGGAAAAGACGAATACCTCTGGCGCTTTTATTAAAGCACCAGAGGGTGAAAAGAAAAGAAAGAATGAAGTTGAGGTGCCACCAGCAGCAGAAGAATCACAAGACTCAGACGAAGACGGGCCCGCGAGTGCCGCGATGTATACGACGGACGAAGGAGGCCATTCTACGGCATCCGAATCCGGGGGCTACCAAAAGGTAGTCCCAAAGAAAAAGATCAGGAAATCGAAAAGGAGTTTGACGTCGGTAAAAGAGGATTATCCTCCTTAAAAAACCAGCGTCCTAGTCTCCGATTTCTGAAAAACCCACTTTTAGGAAGCCGGATCCTCCGAAGGAGGTTATACCAACTGAGGAAGATCAGAAAGCAGAGCTTCCTGCGCTAAAAAGAGCTGGTAAAGTCCCCCCAATTGTGTTAAGGGACAAGGAAGTGTACCTGCAGATAATGAGGATCTGCAAGGAACGTGGAATCTTGTTCACCAGGTCGATCACGAAGCCAGAAGGGGTTCATCTTCAACCTCAGACATCTGACGACTACCAAGCGGCGACCGCACTGCTCGAAGAAAGGAACATTAAGTTTCACTCGTTCTGCTTCCCTGAGGAACGCAATCTTCGCGTTCTTATCAGGGGAGTCTTGGAGACGATCCCAGCTGTTAACAAGTCCCGTAAAACCGACGCACCCCCACCAACCTTCATGTGGGGGTCCCAAAGGAACTCAGTTCTACCTAGCAATCCCGCTCTAGAAGGTGATATGATCTCCAACCTTGTGGAGCAACTTGTAGCTCATCTGCTGGGTCAAATTCAGACCCAGCTAGGCGGAGCGCTCCACACTTTCCTTGGAGCGCAAAAGCCTCAATAATTTGTCCCCTAATTTCCATGGCAGTAAGCCTATGGGGTCCGAACATCTCGGGTTTCCGGCTTACATAACTTCCGTAATAGCTAAACCGCTAAAGCAAAATCACGACTTCTCGCACCATATGGCGGACCGATGACACTCGCTGGTCGTCGGCTCGGTATTGGGCGTTGCTAGTTTCCCAATTCCGATGGAAACAGCTTTCATTATCAAGTTAATCTTCGCAAAGTTTCCCTGGACTTTGTTGCAAACTCTAATCTTAAGAAAGGTCAAACTATGCCCCGCAAAAGAAAGGGGAAATTCTGACACTTCCTGGGATAGCTAGAATTGCATAGAAATATCAACCCACTTCGGGTATAGTTTATCATAGATAGGTAAGGGCAGAGGCCAACCTAAAAACCAGAGTGAAAAAGCGGTGTTCATAGCTTTTAGTCTTCAGACAAGCATTGAGAAGAGAGAAGTGTGACATTGGCGAAACGTCTGCACGTTCCCAACAAACGGGACACAAACGATCGGATGTACTCCCGGACTAATAGTCTAATGTATTCTTCCATCCGCGAAACACTACGTCAGTTGAGCAGTCAGCTAATCTAACCTAGTTGGATACAAACCTGAACAAGTGTTTAATGTAGACAAAACTGCCCTGCTTTGAATAAGAATGTCAAACCAAATTTTTTGGATTAACCAGGACTCCTCTTAATTTATTGTATGGTTTGTATACAATCTTAATGTCCACTTTTTTCAAAATTTTGTCTTGCTCTCGTATTAATTGGCATCAAACAGTATTACCACTAATTTAATTTATTAATTTAATAATTTATTTTTGTTCTGATTCTTTTGAAAAGTCAAAGATTCTATTAATAATTTTCTAAACTTACATTTTCTAATTAATTTATCTACAATGTTCTTATTATAATCGCTCACTTTGGATATGCCCCTAATTAATTTTAATTCGTTGTCATAATTATCTTCGTTTAAAGGAAAATTGATTAATCTGTTCACCATAAAATTTAAACTAGCCATCTTATTTTGGAAACTATGTTTTGGGATTTACTATTTAAGTTCTTAATAAAACCATCTAAGTTTTCATTTTTTGAATCGAAAATTGCAAAAACGTCATCCAGATATCTAAACCATACTTTCGGAAAGTATACAGAATTCATATTTCGCATCGATTAGTCATGAATAAGTTGGCTAAGAATGGTGACAGAGGATTGCCCATTGCCCTTCCTTCTTGTTCGTAAAACCTGTTAGTAAGCTGAAAATAATTTTGCTTCATACATAATCTTGTTAAGAAGATATACTCAGAAACAATCTTCTTATTAAAACTGCTTAACTTGAGTAAGTCCCTCAGGTATTTCAAGGTATGGTATCGGGACACTTGGAAGATGTGTCTTTTTGACCTTTTGTAAGGATTTTGTTGAGTTTATCACATAACAGGAAGGTTTGGTAGATTTGAAAATTCCTTTGTTAACCATTTTGCCAAGTTGTATGTTGCCAATTGGTCTCATTGATTTTCTTGGCTTGTGAATTTTTAGTAGAGTATACAATCTTGGCACTTTTGGATTAGAAATATGCAGTTTGCTTTTCAGAGGAGGATAAATAAGGCTGTTATAAGATTTCAATGTATGTCTGACTTCGTTAACCATTTGTGACAATAGATTCCTAGGTAATCATTTATATGGATCGTCTTGAATTACTTTATAAATGCTTTCAAAATAATCAGATTTGTCCATTACTACAACCTTATATTGGGCAACATAAGGTTTTTTATTTCTCCCATATCTAATGTGAGCAATATGTTCTTTATATTTGGTTAATACGGATCTTGTAGTTTGCCCAATATTCCGTCGATCACAATCTTGACAACTAATTTGGTAAATCTCCAACCATTCATATTGATCTACTTTATCCTTTTGATTACCTAGGGTTTCTCTTAATTTATTATATGGTTTGTACACATCCTCAATGTCCATTATTTAAAACAAAACATTTAAATAAAAAACAATCTTTCTCCGACGATTGACAATCTTATAAATATTTGGCATATTTTGATTTTATTTCAAATATTTTTTGCCTTTCTGCCTTTATATGACTCTCTGACGAAAGATTTAGAAGACTGCGGTAACTGTTTAATACCAGTTCCAATACCCGCTACCATATCCTCCCAGAAGAAGAAGTTTAAAACAGTGATTTGATGTTTAGCAATAAATCTCTTCGACTTTAGTGTTTCACACCGAAGGTTTCAATAAAATAATTGATATTTGTAGTATTTTTCTTCTTACTAAAAAACAGACTTTATTTAAAAAATATACCTCGTACAATAAGTAGGGAAGATATTATTTTGCTCAACATGTGAAACTAAAATACTTAGATGACAAATTATTGGATACGCCACTGGATCTTTAAAATATATCAATCTTAAAATTATTTTCCCATTTAAAATTCTAATAAGATGACATTTCATTTTTTTAAAGCTCAACCTCTTCGTCATCTTTGTTTTTCGATTGTTCCGAGAACTTTTCAAATATTTCAAGCGAACTTTTTCCCAAACTCACCGTGCCGAAACGGAGGATTTAATATACCATTCCGGATCGATATTCTCGTGACTGGTAACTTTGGAAACAAAATAAACGACATTCTCGTCATAAAATTTGCCATAGAATTACATTTGTCAAAAATATGAGTGAGTTAGACGAGGTGGAAGTGCTCGATAGCAAATCGTTCATCGAAGAAGAACAACTCGATGAGACTAGCCGTATTGAATTTGATGAAGTTAAGGTATTAGGTGATGGGGGTATCGTTGATTTTGAACTTGAAGAGGACGAATTTGAAGGATTGGTGAATGAAGAACCGTTGAAAATTAAAGATGTCCAAATTGTTGATGTGAACAATTTTGTTCTTACACCTAGAGATAGTAAAGACCCCAGTTATAGTAATTTAGTTCTTCCCTAGTAAGTATATACTATATAATTGTTACATTTTTCGTGTATATATATATATATATATATATATATATATATATATATATATATATATATATATATATATATATATATATATATATATATATATATATATATATATACAACATTCTGCCTGACATTCTATATATATATTCTATATATATATATATATATATATATATATATATATATATATATATATATATATATATATATACAACATTCTGCCTGACATTCTATATATATATTCTATATATATATATATATATATATATATATATATATATATATATATATATATATATATACAACATTCTGCCTGACATTCTATATATATATTCTATATATATATATATATATATATATATATATATATATATATATATATATATATATATATATATATATATATGTATATATATATATATATATATATATATATATATATATATATATATATATATATATATATATATATATATATATATATATATATATATATATATATATATATATATATATATATATATATATATATATATATATATATATATATATATATACATATATAGGTTTCAGGCAGAATGTTACGAGCAGTCCTGACTGCTTCGAGCATTCGCCGTATGATGGGGTGAGTTGTGTGCGATCAAGACCCGTCATCAAAATGGCCAGTTGACATGTCCTGGTCCCGATCGTCTCTCCCAACTGCTTTCCTTGCGTTCGTCTGGAGCTTGGCTGATGACGGCTGAAAGGCTAAACCGGTCTCGAAAGATACGTGACGTCGCATGGTGGACAGTTGGGCGAAGGCGACCGGTACCACCACGTGGAGAATGAAAGATTTCTGTAATATTTTCCTCCACGGTTTCATTACGCTACCTTGTGGGCATACCTGGTATTATACCCGAGGTTCCAGGCAACTTGTTACGAGAAGTCCTGATTGCTATGAGCATTCGCCGTATGATGGCGTGAGTTGTGTGCGATCACGACCCGTCATTAAAATGGCCTCGTCCCGATCGTCCCTCCCAACTGCTTTCCTTGCGTTCTTCTGGAGCTCAGTTGATGACGGCTGAATGGCTAGAAACCGGTTCCGAGAGATACGTGATGTCGCATGTGGACAGATGTGTGAAGGCGATCGGTGGCACCACGTGTAGAAAGGGTGAAAGATTTCTGTGATATATATACAGGGTGTATAATAGTTGTACAACTAAATAAGCTGCATAATCTAAAATTAATTTTATTTCTACAGGGTGTAGAAACCGCTCACAAAACCGTGGCAGGGTATAGTTTTGTTTTTTTCTTATGGAATACTATATGTTTATCTATTTTTACATTATGCTATTGATTCTAAACAAATTTTGTGAAACATGTCTTATACCTAAACCCAATGGTTTTACCGATATCCGCCATTTTGTCAAAATTATCGAAGTTGCAGACTTTATTTTGCAGTGTTATGTCATTTATATTTTGATGCAGGATTATCATTTTCGGTAGAGAGAACAAAATTTGTCTATATTATACAGGGTGTCCAGGATAATTGAGATAAATGAAAAAAATTTAAAACATCATATCTCATTTTTTTTAAGTGGAATATCTAATATTTTTCAATATTTTTACAATATTCTTAAGACAAAATACTTCTATTCTTCTTAAACATGTCCTAGGTATAGCATATCTGTCATAATTTCCGACATGTTTACATTTTGTTTTTAATATTTCGGTTTAATGGAACTCCCCTTAGGCTTTATGTTATTATTAAATTAATACATACATTCACAAGTCATGATATATTAAGAACTTAGGTCATCACATCTTTTAATTGATTAGAAAGCAATTATTATAGGCTAACAAAACTTATTGTTATAGTAAACAAAATGTCATAATTATTTAGTTTTTAGTAAGACAGTTTTATATTTTACAAACATTTATAAAGAAGAAATCACTACAATCATTTAATTGAATGTTCAATATATCTACCATTTTGTGCAATACAAACCCTAAGCCTGTAATGAACATTGCCTTATTAATATTCATAAACTAATTTCTTATTCTAATTTCAATGCCCTCAATTGTGGTGGGTGGTATTTGATAAACTTGTTTTTTAACAGAACCCTATAAGAAAAAAATCTGGTTTTGTTAAATCCGAGGATTTGGCTCGCCACGGTACAGGACCTCCCCTAGTAATCCATTTATTTTCATAATTCGTGTCCAAATATTGTCTTCTGCTTGCTAAAATGTAGAGGAGTGCCATCTACCTGTAACCATATTCGTCTCACTACAGTTAAAGGCTCTTCTTCAATCCAATCTTCAAAATTATTTTGATAAAATTTAGAAAACTATCATCATTAACTCTACTTTCAAGAAAATATGGCTCTAGGAGACGATGTTCGACAATACCAGCCCACACATTAAGAGACCATCTATGATGATGATCTAAAGGGATAATGAATTTGAATTTTCACTGCTGTAATTAATAATTGAAGTTATGTAGGTTGACGTAGCCATTTTTGTAAAAAGTTGCCTCATCAATGAATAAAATATATTTGAAAAAGTTAGGTTCTTTTCTATTTTTTTTTATTGCCCAGTTACAAAATTCAAGCCTTCGACTGAAATCATTTTGATTTAGTTCTTGAACCAATTGTATATGATATGAATGAAATTTATTTTTCCTAGTTATTTTGTCCGCTGTGGATTTTTTAATAATTTTATAGGACATGTTTACGAAGAATAAAAGTATTTTGTCTTAGGAATATTGTAAAATGAAAAAATATTAGACATTCGATTTTAAAAAACTTAGATGTGATGTTTTGATTTTTTAAAAATTTATTGATTATCGTGGACACCCTGTAAAACGTAGACAACTTTTGTTTGTACTAAAAGTTAAGTCAGAGTTTCACTAATATTTTTACCAAAAATGATAATCCTACATCAAAAAATAAATGATAAATGATATATATATATATATATATATATATATATATATATATATATATATATATATATATATATATATATGTGTGATCGAAAAATTGTGAATTGGGCCCGTGGAGAAAAGTATTAAAAAGCTAAGTAAGTTCACTCGTGCGCCACGTCGTGCTTTGCCATTCCTTCATCCGCCATCCAAAGCGCCAGCAAGCGTCTCCTAAGACCCGTATCTGGCCTTAAGCCGTCATCAATTGGTCTGAAGCTGGATACCTGAAGAGTGAATGAAGGAACAACTAAAGTCATGACCATTTAAATTGGCCATGTCGAATGGAGGCTGCAATTACATGCAGCCACGCCATCCTGTGGTAAACGGTCGCAGCAGTCAGACTGTACGAAACCGTTCGTGACCCCTCTAACCTCTGGTAAGTACCAGGTATGATCGAAAAATTGTGAACTGTGAATTGTGAATCACAATCAGGCCAAGTCAGAAACCCAGTCCTCTGTACATCTAATTGGTAAATTCTAGGTTTAACGCGTCAATCCTGGGATTAACCATACGATATGTATATAATATATAATATGGAGATTATTCTTCCTAGCGCTTCCTATTTTTCTCAATATAATTCTTCGGATAATTTTTTGTTACCACACCTTAAATCTTAGTTCTACTGTGGGACTTCGGCGAGTTCAATTATAAAGCATTAGCAAAGTCATCTTATCTGCTTCTTAATCATCTCTAAAAAATCAGTTAGATCGGCTTTAAAATTCTCGATTAACTTTCATATTTTTCTGTTTTAGCCTTATTTGATTATTAAATGAAAAACATTGAAAGGAAGAAAATTTACGACAAACAAGATGGCGATTAATGCTGTGGAGATTTCGTTTTTTTAGAAGGGTACAACAATATGTTTTTTAAATAATTCGATTTACTTTTTGATCGTTTCATTAAATACATAAAGTTGAAAAGTGATTATCTAGAATAAAATATGATTATTTTCAGTCGTGTGGTGTGTCGACAACGATACAGACGTGCTGGTGCCAAACAGCGAGCTCAGTTTATCAAAGAAATTAAACAACACGAACTATTGCAAACGAAAGCCTTGGACGGAGTGAGGATCCACAGAGAATTCTGTAATGCGATTATAAGCCAGCCGAAGCCAGAATCATTGATTACACTCACTGATAAGCAGAAAATGAAACTGGAAGAACTTTTAGCACAACCTTAATTTGAGACGAATAAATATCATTGATTCTATTACAACTTTTAGTTTCTATTTATGTTATTCATATTCTTATCTTTTTTGTCCTTTTTTGTCCTCATTTATAGTAGTCCTTATATTCTTTTTAATAATAACAATAATATTTCGGATTTCTTTAAGAAAAAACCACATTACACAAAAGCGTTCAACTAAAAAATTAAATCTTTATTATTTTTTGTTTGATATGGCAACACTGTTTTGAGCAACCAGGGAATGTACGAAGGCACTCGAAAGGACTTTAAAAGCTCGTCGAGGATGGCCGAAAGCTCCCGGCATGGTGTCCACCCCACAGCTCGTTACGAAATTGGCTGATGTGTAGGCGCAGTCTTGCCGGTGTAATTCTAGGTATTGAGACAAATTTCCACAAGTTTATCTCGGTCCTCGATGACTATAAAGATAATTAAATGTCTGGGATTTTTCCAAATTAAATTAATTGAAATTATAACAATATTTTTTTGATTACACCCTGTCATTAAATAAGAGTTACTAAATTATTATTGTATTAAATTAAACATTTCTGACTACTGTTCTCTGATTAGATGCAGTCCAAAGAAATAAAAAAAACTGCATGTATAAGCCATCCGACGAGAAGTTGGTGAGAGTGTGGGTTATTTGATTGTTGATAGGGTCTCCCTGTTCTTGGTGGGAAAGCATATGTCGGTACTCTGATGAGTCTAACCACCAACAGATGAGACATATGCCCTCCAATGTGAGGGATCCCCATCAAGAGTAGGGAGACTACCTACAGTCAACAACCCATATTTTCACCGACTTCCCGTCGGATATACATATTGTTAGATTTCTTTGGACTGTGTCCAATGAGAGAATGCCATGAAGCCGGTCATTATACACCCAAACGTCTCATCCTTCTTCTTCTTCATTCTTTCTTATCAATCTTTCTTTGGCTCTCTTGATTTCCCCAACCAAGTTTTTTCTCAGCGATTAAAGAGTTCGGGTACGGCTCTTTTCAATTTTCTTCTTGACTCCATTAGTATTTCTTTGCCCCGCTGTCACCCAATAACTTTCCCCCACAAGCCACCATGGTTACTTCAGCGCTGTGTCCCTAATTTCAGCCTTCTTCCATATAACAAACCTTTTTCTGGTCTCCCTTCTCCTGCTACTATCTTCCCTAAAATTATTCAAGACCTCTAACCTGATAACATCATTTACACTGATGGCTCCAAGTCAATCGATGGAGTGAGTTTAGCCTTCGTTCACGATAATTTTACTTGTGTTTTTCGTCTTCACACCTGGAATAGTATCCTTTCTGCCGAACTTTTAGCCATTACAGAGGCCATTTCTTATATACTCTCCCGTCCAAATTCCAATTGGCTTATCTGCTCTGATTCCTTAAGTTCTCTTCAATCTCTTGTTTCTCCCCTACCTTCGCCTCTAGTTGTTAACATTCTTTCCCTCATCCATGAATCCCAATCTAAAGGGTCAGTAGTAAAATTCCTTTGGATTCCTGGCCACGCAGGCATATTGGGTAATGAACGAGCAGACTACTACGCCAAAATGGCTCTAAAAGAAAATCTTCCTATATTGCCCCTTTTCCATCACCGGGATGCTTTCTCCTGTATCTCACTAATTGTTCAAGATATTGTTCAATTCGACTGGGATACTTTGGGTTACGCCTCTAAGTTATATACAGTGAAACCTAAATTCTTCGAATATAGTCCCCCTCCAGCTCTCGACCGTAATCTTTTTGTAAAGTGGAATAGGCTTAGAATCGGGCACTGTCGCTTCTCACATGGTCATCTAATAAGTGGCGACCCTCCGTCAGTATGTACCTTATGTGATGCTCCTCTTTCTGTTCGTCACGTCTTACTAGAGTGCCCTTCGCTATCTGCTCTAGCACAAAGACATAGACTTCCCAGAGACCTTCCATCTATTTTGTCCCCTCATTACTCCAGTTCTCTTTTTGAATTCCTCCGATCCTCTTCCTACTTTCCTTTGATACAATCCATCTCTGTTATCTTTAAACTCCTCTTTCCCTTAAAATTTTCACTTACTCCCTTCTCTTAATTAAGCTATTCCATGCATTACATCTGGCTGTTCCTTTATTTACGGTCTACTGCCTTTTAACGTTTGAGATCCATTGGAATATGGAATACACTCTATATTTCATATTACTTTCAGTATACACTTTATATACAATATTAACTATATTTAATTTTCATTAGTTCTTATATATACACTCTTTATTATGCATACATTCTTTATGGGCTGCCAAATGGCCTCAGTTGCTGACGCGGCCCTAAACTGAAAATTCAAAAAAAAAAAATTCAAACGTCTCATTCGACACATATATCCCTGTATATACAGGGTGATTTACGGTACCTTAGACGTTTGCGGAGAACTAGTTAGGGTAATAATTTTAAATTTTGATACAGACTTTATTGCAGTTTGTGCTCCACTATAAAATACAGGGTGTTCCATTTAAAATTCCTACATAACATGCATTTTTAAGTTCTATTAAATGCGCACTATTTTGTAAACACTCTGAATGCGATAAATTAATTCTCATGTCATATTATCATAAAGCAACCTATTAAAGAACCGTATTAAAAAAATTCAGGTATCTAGTTATGCTGGTTGTAAAAAGAAATATTTTTATATTCAGAGATGCTTTTTGCCATTTTTTAAGAAAAATATTCTTTATTTCCGAAATGGCTCAAGATAGGTATAGTATATGTTATATAAAAGAGTTTCAAAATATCTCATAGAATGTAAAAATGTAGTATTATATGCTAGTCTGCTAGTTGTAGTCCTACGGATGTGAGCCACTGTCGAATAGTTCTTATGGTCTCGTTTGCAATTCTTGTAACCTCCTCGACATACTTGCCGACGACAACCATAGCAACATCATCTGCAAATCCTACCGTTTTTGCTTCTTCAGGCAGTTGAAGTCGCAACAGTGCGTCATACATAATGTTCCACAAATCTGGACCGAGAATTGAGCCCTGCGGAACTCCACCGGTGATCTTATGTGTCTTTTGTCCATTATCTGTATCGTACATAAGGGTACGATCATTAAAATAACTTGCGATCATCCTTTTAATATACACTGGGACCATAAAATAACTCAGTGCGTTCATAATTTGACTCCACTGGGCAGAGTTAAATGCGTTCTTTACATCCAATGTGATTATGGCACAGTATTTTTTAGAGCCTCGTTTTCACCTTTTACCGCTTCGATGGCATCAACTGTTGACCTCCCCTGCCTGAAATCAAACTGTCTATTACTAAGGCCTCCGTCTCCCTCTATGTATTACTTTAGCCTATTGCAAATAATTTTCTCCAAAACTTTGCCCACCGTGTCCAAGAGACAAATTGGCCTATAAGCTGACGGATCATTTGGTTGTTTCTTGCCCTTCGGTAGAAGAACCAGTCTCTGCTGTTTCCATTGAGATGGAAAAACACTCTTACGCAGGCTAGAGTTACAAACGTCTAGAAATAGTTCTGGTCTACACCCTATGGCAGTTTTAAGGGCAATATTTGGCACGCCATCAGGGCCCGGAGCCTTGGAATCGCCGGTTCTATTGCAGGCACTCATCAACTCGTCCTCTGTTATCAGTGGAACAACCCCCTGAGTATCTTCTGGGACCTCCAAATTTATTTCAGGCTGACGCGGAAAGAGAACATTTGTTATTCTGTCTAGCAGGTCCGGACAAGATGGAGATATGCGGTTGAAACTGTCAGTTCTCCCATGACTGTTTTATATGGTCTGCCCCATGGGTCGTTATCAACCTCATCACAGAGTTATTTCCATCCACGGCGTTTGCTGTTTCTGATAGCATTTTTAAGAGCACGACGGGCCTCAGAATGATTTTGTCTTAGGTCCTCATAATTTGTTCGCCCCCTCGCTCTTTGTGCTAGTCTTCTAGTTCGATGACATACTTGTCGTAGCTGTTCTATTTCCTCATTCCACCAGTAAACTGGTAAACTACCTAAGCGACTACTGTTGGCACGTTTTGACATAGATGCATCACATGTATTGATAATCAATAACATTAGTTGTGATGTTTTGTATTCAGGTGATCCTACGAGCACCAGATCTCCCTTCATCATAACTATGAAGGCCTCAGGGTCGAACGATCTGGAGTTCCATCCTTTAGGGCGACTATTCAATAACGTTCTTTGTTCACAGCGAATAACTTCAAAAATGACAGCTTGATGAGCGCTGTGAGTGTAATGGTCGCTTACCCGCCATGATGCCACGTGACGAACCAGGAACTCGCTAGTAAAAGTCAGATCTATGATTGATGTGTTACCATCCCTTATGAAAGTTGGAGTCGATCCACTGTTGACTAGAACTAAATCCAGTGACGCAAAGATGTCCAAAAGCAATTCACCTCGCCTATTTGTAAACCGACTACCCCAATCTGTAGCCCATGCAATAAAATCTCCTGCAACTACAACAGGACCCTGTCCTCAAAGTTCTCTTGCCAATAAATCGATCATAGATCCAAACTCCTCATGGCTTACACTTGGAGGAGCATAGACACTGTAGATATAAATGTCTTGTATTTTTACCCATGTAAATCCCCTATGTTGTGTGTGCGGAATCTCCTGGATAAAGTGACCTCCACAAACCCAGACTGCTGTTCTTCCAGTGACATCAGAGATCCAGTTTTGTGAACCTTCGATGTTTCTGTACTGCTCGCAGAGAATGGCGACATCTACCTTTTGCTCGCGTATAGTCTGCTTCAGCAGGTCTTGTGCAACAGCGCACTTGTTGAGATTTAATTGATAAAACTTTATTTCTTCTTTTTCGTGAACGCTTGGACGACCTGTTCGTAAGCCGGGCACGCAAAACTGCCAGTTTGGTGTTTGTTTCCGTCTTTCGCACTACACGGAAGACAATGTGGTTCTGATGCAGTGCAGTTCTTGGCAATGTAGCCTTCATTGCCGCATTTGATACACAACTTTGATCTATCTGGGCCGCTGCAGTTTCGGGCCAAGTGACCGAATCCTAGACACCGGTAACATCGCTGTACTGTGTTTTTTTTTCTCACTCGACTGACAACCCATCCTACTTTTAATTTACCTTTACGTAGAGCTATGTTAGCGAGTTCAACGGGCAAGACTACAACCGCCGTTTGGGTTCCTCCATACGCTTTACGTATTGATTTTACTACTGAAACCTGAATCCCGTTGGCTTTCTCTATTTGTTCTTGCAGGGCTATACAGATATCCATCTTTTCTGTGACTTCATCAAGATCTTTCAATTCCAACATCATTGTGTCCATCCTACAGGTGACCTTTGCCTTTTTTCCAAGCCTTGTTTCCACAATCTCGCGCAGTTTGTGAGTATGTTGATGGGTCTTTTGGTCCATTTCAATGAGAAGATTACCAGATGCACTTTTCCGGATCTTTCTGACAGACGTTCCAAACTCTTTTAATTCTTGATCGATTTTCATCGATCTCAGAACCTCAGCGTATGAGAACCCTTCTTTTATTTTTACTACAACAGTATCTGGTCGTGGTGGTCTGGCTTTTGGTGATCGTTGCTTTTTAACCACTTTTTGCCAAAAGTCATCAGGGCCATCTGAATCCAACGGTGTTGATGCTGATGTGACTAATTCCTTCGTAAGGTCAAGTGCAGAGATCTTTGTCGCTTTTTTGTTTTTTTTAATTTTTATTCCCGATGTTGGTGTCCTGTAGTGATACCTCCTTTGGGTTTTCTCCTACTAGACTATGTTCAATTGGCGATGTCTGTGTAATTACCACCATGGTCTTTGGTTCTTTATTTTTTTATGCTGGAGTTTTTCGTCTAGAGTGACAAATTCGTCAAAGATATTTTTTAAGGAGTTTGCCATCTTCTTTATTTCTCCATGTACGTTAGTTCGCTCTTTAACGTAACCTATAAGACTCGCGATCTTCTCTCCCAATTTCTCCAAGACGTCATCTCTTTTTCTCCTTTTATTGGTTTTGCCTGTGTCCTCTGTCACTCGCTTTTCGTCAGTATACTATTTAACCTTCCTGGAGTTTGGAGACTTGGCGTCTGTAATTCTGCGGTTGTTTTTTCTCCTTCTTTCGGGACTTCCATCCCTTGTCCTTTATGTTCATCGAAAATTTCAGCTTCCATAAAAATTGTTTAGACAGCGCATCGTGCGTAAGGGGGCGGGCCGAAATAACTGAGAACGGGTATACCCTCAGTCACACTGGACCTACCCCAGTTCCCCAGGGCCCAGCCTTCGCTTTACCAGTCCCGGAATACACGGACGGACTGGAGCTCGCCCGTTGCAACAAGGAGTCCGATCTCCTTGACCAATACGCACTACCTGATCAGGGTCCCGAAGGGGCTGGCCACGTATCCTACGTTCGAAGAGCACCTCGGTAGAGAAGTCTCACATCAGCCCAATACGATGAAGTAGGGACACTCCCAGTGATTCGTAACGTAGGTCATGTAGATCATGTATATATGTATGCATGTATGTATGTATGCATGTATGTTATGTATGTATGTATGTATGTATGTATGTATGTATGTATGTATGTATGTATGTATGTATGTATGTATGTATGTATGTTGATGAAATGGATGGATGGATGATGAAATTACCCAGGAAATGCTGAAATACATGGGACTGCATGCAAGAAATACATTTTTTAAACTGTTTAACTAAAAAACAAAAAAGTTCCAAAAGAATGGATTAATGCCTTGATCATATCAATACACAAAAAATGAAATGAAAAAGAATGCACGAACTATAGAAGTATATCATTACTATGTATAATAGCAAAAATATCCGAAACTATTCAAGACAGAAGATTGAGAGTGAAAATAACAATACACTATAAGACGAGCAAAGCGCAAAACCATTCGGTATAAGACCATATTTTCACCCTTCAACAGATGGTAGAAAAAAGCGAGAGAGACGAACAGAACAGCATATTTATGCTTCAAGGATACGGAAAAAGCTTTTGATTTAATAAAAAGGAAAACCATATGGAACGGTTTGGAGAAGAAAAATATGAACAAGGATCTTATCGCAGCCACCAAAAGCATGTACCAAACCACAACAAATCAAATTAGATTGCACAATAAAATAGCTGCTTATTTGACCACAATGGAGGGAGTGACATAAAGAGGAAGTCTGAGTCGGCTACTGTTTATAAACACAATAGACGAAATCATTAAAATAGGTAAGAATAAATTTAAGTAATATTATGTGGGATGTGTAAATATGGCAGCAGTTAATGTAGAAATGTGCATATTTGCTGACGATAAAGTTTTCACGGCAGAATCTGAGGAAAAATTAAAAATTCAACTTAGGAGTATGGAACGAAAGAGCTGAAAAATTTGGTCAACACATCAATATAAATATAACACAGATCATGATATTAACAAATAACCAAGAACATTGCAAGGAGAGAACAATAACGTTAAGTAACATGGAAATTAAACATACTGAAAAGTATAACTACTTCGGTACTATCATTAATAATAAGGGAAATCAGGACGATGAACTGAACAACAGACAGGCGCCAATGTGCCAGTTGGGGCAATTCTTAAACAACAAACAAATATCCAAAAAACGAAATTAATAATATATAAAACGATATATATCCCCACACTAACATATGATTGCGCAAATGAACGACAAAAGGGAAGAGCAGCAGAAATGAGAAACCTTCGTAATGTACAGGGAATAAGAATAGACTAGGTCAGAAATAACATAATCAGAGACAACCTGGAAATACCAGCATTCATATCAAAAATAGAAGAGAAAAAACTGAGGTGTTCGGCCATCTAAATAGAATGAACCAAGACAGACAAACCAAAAGAGTTTGGGAAGCTAGAGCGATGG
Source organism: Cosmopolites sordidus (assembly GCA_031761425.1). Lineage (NCBI taxonomy): Eukaryota > Metazoa > Arthropoda > Insecta > Coleoptera > Curculionidae > Cosmopolites > Cosmopolites sordidus. The sequence goes on along the minus strand of JARFXV010000392.1, from coordinate 805,191 downwards.
GAAAGAACAAAGGGGGGAAGGTCGCGTAAGACATAGAATAAGGATATCACAGAAATAAGTCAAAGAAGAGGCAAAATATGGCAGCAAACTAGCCAAGGACAGTAAATTATAGAGAAACATCGTTAATCCATGAAATGTGATTTCACCTCGACACCTTCGGGTATTTAGAGGAAAGATTAAGTAAGTATTTCGATTAGTTACTGAGTTTATAATAGCAAGTTTCCGTGCTGCATCCTGTGACTTAAATAGCAAAATGATTAAAATACCCACAGCAGCGAATACATTGTAAAATATGAAAAAAACTCCGTTTCTACTACTCAAAGTCATAATTTTTTTTTTTAATTTATATTAGATTATCTTGTCCTTGCTATTTTGAATCTTGCAATTATTCGGTAAGCGCCAGACCTGCATACCTACTGCCTCTTCAGGACGAGTTTGAACTGCGTAGAGTCACTTGGTGGTTTTTAACAATTTTTTTCGCAAACCGGATTTTTCTAGGTTGTTAAAGCGAACAGTCACAAGGACTAAAGTCTGGTTAATAAAGGGACTGCTGAGTTACAATTATGTTTTTACTTGCGAAAAACCCGTTAATTGAAATTACTGGGTGGCAAGATGTATTGTCGTGATGCAGCATCCAGGTGTTCTTTATATTTGGTTTTACACGAATGACCCTTTTTCTTAATCTTACAAGAACTGCTCGGTAAAAATGCTGGTTTACCGTTTGGTCTTGAGTCACAAATTCGTTAGGGACGATCCTCTGGCTAGAAAAAAGCAAAGCAGCATGTTTTTGATATTTGATGCACTCATTCTGGCTTTTTTTGTCCGTGGTGAGGTTGGAGTTTGCCATTTCTGGCTCTGGCACTTCGATTCCGGGTTGTATCGGGTCGAGTATCGGCCTTTTAAGAATGCTTAATGCTTAACTGACACGCTGACAAAACACTATTTCCGTAGGTCAGTTGATATTTGTTACCGTGGCACTGTGTCGAAATCTGAAACAAAACCTGTTGGTGCAATATTGCTTAAAATTGTTGTCACTCATTTTTAGAGCATTTGAAAAATCTTGTTTACCACTAGAATTGCTACGGACCACCCCTAGGGAGTTAAAAGAACGAACTCGTATTGAAGACGCATTAGATGGTATCATGTTTTCCTTCCAAAGAGGAACCCAAGGGTGTTGCTAGATCGTGATACACCAACAATTTCAGTACTTTATTTCTATACGTCGTACCTATTAGTTTTTGTAATCCCATATATTATTATGTAATGTTTTTTATATATCGGACATAAGTGGAGCGACAAATGATATTCTTTGATTTGTAGAAGAGCAACCTCCTGTATTAAAAGTATATATATATATATATATATATATATATATATATATATATATATATATATATATATATATATATATATATATATATATATATATATATATATATATATATATATATATATATATATATATATATATATATATATATATATATATATATAAAAGGACCTTATTAAGTCTCATAATTATAAACAACTTCTAAAATACAGAATATTTTTTTATACTTTTATTAATTTTATTTTATCTCTGAATAATGCGACAAACAAAATCTTCTTAAAAACTATCCAGTAACTATTATCGACGCATTCTTAAATCTCTTATTGGTTTACAATTACAAGCTGCAAGATGGCTCGTGGCGTTAATATATCCGTACATCTCAAAAATCGAGTGGTACAAGCTTATAAATGGTGAGAAGTAATGTTCCATTTTCAAATGTTTAATGCTCTTGTTTTTTGCTAAATTTTGCACTTCATATACATATGCACATATATATATTATATATATATATATATATATATATATATAATATATATATATATATATATATATATATATATATAATATATATATATATATATATATATATATATATATATATATATATATATATATATATATATATATATATATATATATATATATATATATATATATATATATATATATATATATATATATATATATATATATATATATATATATATATATATATATATATATATATATATATATATATATATATATATATATATATATATATATATATATATATATCAGCCCGTATCGATCCTCTGTAGGATGCAGGCCTCTTCAGCATGTTTCCAACTTTCACGGTCATGTACTTTGCTTTGCCACTTGGGTCCTATATACTTAACAAGGTCATCAGTCCATAATGCTTTCGGTTTTCTTCGCGGACGTTTGCAATCAAGCGGTATCCACTCCAGGATTGCCTTGGTCCATCCGCCGTCCCATCGCGTCGCTATATGGCCTGCCTATCTTCATTTCAATTGCTTTATTCTTCCGATGTTGTCACACACTTTTGTTTGCTCCCTGATCCATGCGCAGGATTTTCTGTCTAGTCTTGTAATGTCAAGTATATATCTTTTCCCCTCTGTGCTACCCGAAGTTTTTGAATTGACTGCGATGTGAGTGTCCAGGTTTCACTTCCGTATGTCATAACGGGTAGGACGCACTGATCGAAGACTTTTCTTTTCAGGTAAAGTGGGAGTCTGCTCTTAAACAATATGCTAAGCCTGCCAAATGCCTGCCAGCCACATTTAACACGCCGTTCCACCTCCCGGGCGGTATCCCCGGCCATTGAAATCCTCGGCCCAAGATATATAAAGTGGTCTACAATCTGCAAATCCCTTCCTAAAACTGAAATTCTCCTCTCCTCAGCGAATTTATTGAACCTGACTCTTTTTCCGGTTTATTTTTAAACCAAATGGTTCTGCAGGTCTTTGCAGCTCTTGTATGCGTCTTTGCAGGTCCTCTGGATCTTGTGAAAGGAAACAATATTATCTGTAAATCTAAGATGGTTTAAGTTTGCACCATTGATCTTTACACCATCCTGTTCCCAATCCAGATAATGAAATACTTCTTCGAGGCAAGCGAAGAAAAGAATGGGCTATATTGTGTCACCCTGCCGTACACCTCGTTCTACACTAAGTCCCACTTCAAGATCATCAAGGTGAATTGTCGCTGTAGCTCCATCGCTGTAGCTCCATCATATATCGATCCTAATATGTTTATATATGCTTTGTCTACCCCCTGGCTAAGTAGTGCATCCATTATGGTATGCTTTGAGATGGAGTCAAATGTTTTTTCATAGTCGATGAAAGCCAAGCAGTGGCATGGTGTATTCGTTGTGCCTTTCTATGGTCTGCTGTACAACGTGGATGTGATCCATTGTACTGAATCCACTTCTAAATCCTGCTTGTTCTCTTGGTTGTGCGTCATTCAGTTTTTTTAATATTTTTTTAGATATTATCTTAGTGATAACTTCGTACATTACTGATAGGAGGCTTATTGGACGGTAGTTCTTTAAATCTTCCTGTGCTCCTTTTTTATGTAAAATGATCACTTCTACATTTTTCCATAAGTTAGGTACATTTTGTTGTTTGAGGCATTTTGAGTATAATTTTGCCAGTGTTTTATGTAAAGTCCGACCACCAGCTTTTAGCGTTTCGACAGTGTTCATAGATTCTATAGCACTTCCTCTACTAGGATATCTGGCATTTGTTTTTCCTTGGATATTGTTGTTTTTAATTGGTTTTGATCTTCATATAACTGGGAATAAAATTTTCTGACAACCTCTAATATTTGCGTACGCGGCCTGCACACTGTGCCATCCTTACGCATTAAGGCATACATTTGCGTTCTTTTCTTTCTCAGCTTCTGTTTAGCCTTGTTAATTCCTCTGTTGTCTTCCAGGGTTTTTTGCACTAGCTGCATGTTGAATCGGCATATATCCTCCCTGATACATTTTCTTATTGTTTTCCAGAGTTCAGCGTACTCGACCCTGCCAAAAGGACTCGCTGCATTTCTCATTGTCCGTCGTTTTTTCATTAAATCAATGGTCTCACTGGATATTTTTGTTTGTTTGAGACATTTTTTTTTCTGGTGCTATTGAATAAGCCGTTTGAAACACATTGTTGGTGATTTCTTCATATTGAACTGATATTTCCTTCTCCTTTGGATATTATTGCAACACAGCAAAGCGGTTCGACAAAGCAATATCAAAATCGCTGCCCCTCTCCAGCAATTTCCCAGAATCTACTTTACCCTTATTTGATCTTACGATGCTTTCGCGCTCTCTTCGACAGTTAATCCTAACTTTTGTTCGTACCATTCGGTGGACACTTCCAACATTAAAATTGTTAAGGACAGTACAATTGCAAAATATTGTTTTATCGTTGTTCATGGCGTAATCAATTTCACTTGTGAGTTCAGATGGACTTTTCCATGTCTATTTTCTGCTGATATATTTCTTATAGAACGAATTTGTAATATAAAGTTCTTGTCCTTCAGCAAAATCAACCAATCTGTTACTTTTATTATCCCGCTCATCAGTTCCATATGAACCAGTTGCATTTTTACCAGGTCTTGTTGTTCCAATTCTGTCATTAAAATCACCCATTAGGATTTTGTACCTACATTTTTCCCTGTATAAAAGCTGGGCCACATCATCATAAAATGCCACAATTTCCTCATCCCTATGGCTTAAATTGGTGTATAAGCTAGGACAATTTGCAGCTTAAACTTTTTATTCAGCTGAATGACGCATTGGAAAATAATATATATATATATATATATATATATATATATATATATATATATATATATATATATATATATATATATATATATATATATATATATATATAATATATTGAATTATTCCAAGACATTTGACAAAAATAATTTTGAGCGTATTGGTGATATTTTAAAGTGCATTATCTAAGCAAACCATTTGCAGAATGTTAGGAGATAATGATCCGCGATCTTAGTAACAGATATCAATTTATAAAAATAGAAATTAATCTCCAACAGAGTTTACCTATTGTTTAGTTTGTTTAGTTCCACAAGGTTATGTCCTTGGGTCGCTGTTATGCCTGTATCTGAATCTGATTGTCTGTATATATATGTCAGTGTCTTTGTCTGTGTTTGTGTCTGTATCTATATGTCTATATATGTATCTATGTGTATAAATGTGACGTTTCTACAGTGGTAGCTTATAAAAAAACTAGATTCGACTTTAAAGAATTCTCCCTTTTTTTCAGAGGTAAAACAGGTCAATAATCGTATTTTTTTTAAGATTTGCGCTATTATTAAAATAAAAGAATTATTGAAAGAGCTGAAACTATTCACAGTGAGATCATGTCGGAAAAAACTGTGATCTGATCTAACTGTCGGTAATGATGAAGAATCCGTTCAAAATAAAACATTAACTGAAAACATTGTTCAAGTTGCGATTGGTATAGGAGGAGATGGTCTCAAACATGTCGAATTAAGTGACATTCAAGAATTGCTTGAATCGCAAGATGAAGATTTGATTGAAACCGACTTGGAGGAAATGTTTAATTCCCATTCAATTGAACCCTGATGATAATTATTAATATTTTAAAATGTTGCATTAAATTGCTTTTAGTATATATTTTTTTCTTTTTATTTTGTAACCTTGGAACATAACCCTTATAATTCCGTACAAATTACCATTCCATATTCACGGTTTCTGTATTCGCGGCATATTTACGAAAGGTATCCCTCGCGAATAAGAAGCTTTGGCTGTATTAGAAACAAAACGTCCAGTTTTGTAGCAAAACAATTAATTGGTTTTGCATCACGATAAAGCACAATCACACGCAGCAATAATTATTCGTCAATTTTATGCTAATCATCAACCCACACACAGTTCCACAAGCACTATATTCAGCAAACATGGCACCGTGTGAATTATTCCTGTTCCCTTGACTGAAGGAACCGCTTCGTGGATTTCTTAGGTGGTTTCGTTTTAAGTCAGTAGAAGCCACTCAAGAGAGTTCGCTGGATGCTTTGGAGAAAATATCAGAAGTCGAATATAAAAACAGATTCAAAAATTAAAATTAATCTACTACATTTTAAAGTTTTGTTCTTCGTATGAACCAGTGACGACTTGTGAGGGAGGGCGTTGGGGCGCCGCCCCTTCAGTATTTATCACTATTTAAACCATTTTCAGAGCAAAACACCATATTTTATTTCCGTTGAGTTACTTTTCTTTAACTTATTTTCCTGGTTCACCTCCTGTAGAGGGTTTCAATAGCACGAAAAGTAAAAAGGAGGAAAGGGAAAGAAAAAAAAAATCTTTAGCGGTACTATTTTAACACATATGTGAAGTTTCAAATCGATCTGTCAATTCATTTGTACAAAAATAGCAGCTTAAAGTAAACGTATCAATGTTATTTTTTAAAATGAAAAATATTGAAAATCGTGCAGTGATTAAATTCTTTGTAAAAATAGGTAATGGCAATGGACAAGGCAATGGTAAAAGGCAATGGACATTCACAGTGAAATGGTAAATGTATTAGGAGACTCCTTTAAAATAACGGTTTGCAAGAGGGCAGGTGAGTTTCAACGTGGTCGTACAAGATTGGATGATGATTTTCGTTTTGGGCGTCCACTAAGTGCATCTACTGAACAAATAATTAATTATATACCTGATATGGTTATGGATGACCGACAACTGACTTTGAGTGAAATTGCTAAGGCTATGGACATCTCAATTGAATGGCTGTTTCTTATTTTGGAAAAGGAATTGGGCCTGATAAAGCTATGTAAATTTTGATCAAAAACGACTTCGAGTAAAACTTTCTGACCGACATTTGGATCATTCGATTTGGATCATTTCAAAATATCTTTTTAAAGGTCGTTTTGTAACTATGGATGAGATTTGGGTTTACCGCTATGATCTTAAACTGCGATAACAAACGGCAGAGTGGATTGAGCCCGGTTGTTCAGCTTCGAAGCAGCTAAAGTGGTCAATATCGACCAAAAAGGTTATGTCATCAATTTTTTGGGATGTAAAAGGCATTTTGCGAATTGATTACTTTCAAACCGGTAAAACAATAACAGGACAGTATTACTCAAACATTTTGGATTAATTGAATGCAAACATTCGTGAGAAAATACCTGATTTAGCGAAGAAAAAGATCACTTTTCATCAAGACAATGCACCGGTTTACATAGGTGATTTTGCAATGGCCAAATTACTACGAATTGTTGGAGCATCCACCATATTTACCAGATCTGGTCCCCTCTGACTTTTATCTGTTCCCAAACCTCAAAAAATTCCGGTCCGCGAACTTTTCAACTAGCCTTGTATTACAGTGAGCGGGAATTACTTTGGCCTATTCAGGCCTTTGAAGGAGATACAATAGATTTGGATGAATAAATAAATATTTTGTGTTTTATTTAAGTCACTTTACTTTTTAATCATAGTAGTAAAATTGTTCGCTAATCGCTGCCGAGAGCCTCAGCTAACGATAAAAAAAAGACGACGGTCGCTTTGGCATCTCTCTCATCATCGCCGTCGGCCGCATCGCGACGTCCATCCCCGAAATTCTGTTCGCCCAAAGCGGCAGCGTCGCACGCGTCCTTTCTCGTATGCGCGTGAAAAGCTCGCTCGCCTCGCGTAGTATCAATACGACGCGGATAGAGATCAGTACGAAAATGCTGTCAAGTGTCCTTTGAAAAACCCTCTTTATTTTTGTTTCCATTATTTGACAAGCGGGCAGAGAGAGCGAGCGCAAACTGTCAGCGGTGTTTCGGGTTTTCTGCACGGAAAATTTTACGCTTTTTTCCGTTTCTCTCTTCTTTGGTGTCTATATCAGTGATTGTTTTGATTCAGTGTTTTATAATTTAGAATTTGGATAGATTTCCTGGACAACTAACACCTGGAACATCCTCAGCGGTGTTTTATCCTTCAGTAAGTATATAAATCGAATTTTCTGCCATGTTCAACCTTGCATTTTCTTCGTTATTAATTTAAATAATAATTTATTAGATTTTCGGTTGTTGGATGTTTTAAATATAAAGTTTTAGCGGGTTTTCAGGCCTCCTTTTCTAATTCGTACGGTTTTCGTCTTGATGAAACGTTCTCAAACGTCAAAATTGTCGTTTTTGTACGATACACAACCATCCCTGTCGGCCGGTTTATTGATTCGGGGGGGTATGCGTGGTGGTTAAGAGTTAGAGCGCTTGCTTGGCGGCAGCATGACTGACTATGGTGGAAATAGCCACCCTCTTGGAAAATTTTCCTTCGATACAATTTACCCTGAAACATTTTTTATTTCTTTTCTTTTTAATTTTGTATTTAGCTATTTTTTGGCCAGATGAAATTGTAATATAACAATCTGATAAATGTTCCTTTTTTTAGTTCAGATCTTTTAGTAATTTATGTTCAAAATATACATTTTTTTGTTTCCATGAAGTATTCAAAAATTGTTGTGTCAAACATGTCCGGGAAAAATTACCTTTGGGAAATATGAGTCCCAATTGTTTGATGTCTTGACGAACATCTTATACAACGTTAAAATCATAATAAATCATTTTGTGCTCGTGCTTCCTGTATAAGCAAACTAAATATTTCAACTTTTCAAACCAAACAGTAGCTGTTTTAGTTAATTGATGTATGAAAAAATATTGATGTGTAACAAAAAATACATCGTATATATTTGAATAAAACTGAGTAATTTTTGTTTTAAATATATTTTTAATTTCATGTGTTTTCACAAAGTGTTCAAAAATGCTCATAACTTATTGCATGCTAGTGAAACATAGTTCCACTTCAGAAAATTGTATCTTGATGATTGATGTAGTGATGAACAGCTGATTCAATTTTAAAATCACAAATTTTAAATTATTGTGTCTTAGTGTTTCATATAATATGGCAACTACAACCTAAATATGTCAACTTACAAACCAAATACTAGCTGTTCTAGTTAATTGGTGTCTTAAAAATATACTGCTCAACAAAAAATGCGGTGTTTGATGTTCAACTTTAACATAAACATTATTGTGCGTATGTATTTCATAAGCAAACAAACTAAATATGTCAACTTAGAAACCAAACATTAGCTGTTCAATTAATTATTGTCTCAAAAAATATACTGGTCAGCAAAAAAATGTAATATACATATTTGATCCCAACTGAATAATTTATGGAGCCACATTAGCTGTGGTGTCTAAGGCGTCAGCCTTACGTTACGGCAGTTAATGTGGAGCGGGTTTGAATCCCATACTAGACAAAAAAGTTTTTCTAAAATTCTTGTGAATGTTTCTAGGTAAGAGTGTAAAATCTGACAAGGAATCACCCCCCTCAGTCCCGCCAGTTCGAGGCTGGGTAAGACCGGATGCCTTCTGAGAGGTTTTCTACGTTGGTTACTCGCCAGTCGGGGTAGGCTTCTCGACGAGATACTTTCGGTTAAGCACAAAACCAAGGGTTGATAGCCTGAGGGGGGTGCTGACTAGGGTTTTCGGTAGCTGATGTCCGTGGTTCGGAACCCACGTTAAGCTGTAGGTCCAGTCGCTAAATAGCCTTGTCAGTTGCTGATGTGCCTCTAACCCCAAATCTTTTTTTGAATAATTTATGTTTTAAATATATTCTTTATTTCATGTATTCTATATGTATATATTCTTTGTTTCAATGAAGTGTTTAAAAAATGTTCTTAACTTCAGTTATTGCATGCTAGACAAACATATTTGTTCAGGAAAATTTACGTTTAGTAAATATGAATTCCAATTGTTTGATATATTGATGAATATCTGATTCAACTTTAAAATCATAATAAATCATTGTGCGCTAGTGTCCCTGAATAAGGAAACTAGATATGTCAATTTACAAACCAAATATTAGCTGTTCTAGTTAATTGGTGTTTCAAAAAATATACTGGTGAAGAAAAAATGGAACTTTTGATGGTCAACTATAAAATCAACTGTATCAGCTTTAAAATCACAATAACTTATTTTCGATTTCGAGCAAAATGTAACCTGGAAAACTCTGTTCTCTTTAGTAAGCATGGGTGCAGTGGCTAGTCTCCTACTGCCTAATCCAGCTTCATTTAACCGTCTTCTAACTGTTCTAGAAGAACTTGACATTGCGGGCAGCTTCAAGTTCGTTTCTCATCATAGAACTAGTGACAGTCCTGTTTCTTAAAGCATATTGTCTAAGAAAACGTTCATCTCGGTCGTTAGCGCATTGTTTTCGCCCTTGCCCGGCCTTCTAGAGTAAGTTCGTACTTCAGTCAAACGTCTTATCATACGACTTATTATGGAACGATATATAGAGCCACAAATATAACAGTCTATCATAAAAACGTAATACTTTCAAAAAAGTAATAAATTATAAGCTTAATTTTAAAGAAAATCTATTGCAAGTATTTCATTAAACTGTTTATCTTCTAAAAAAATATTTAAAACTGTAAATCTAAACGAATTGTTTTGAGTACTGTCATTAACAACGAAACAAAATATTCATAGCCTACTATTGATACAATCGATAAACTTTAAAAGTGGCATAAGAAAAAGATAAATACATTTTTTGAATAATTTCATATTGTTGCGTTAATTTTGTCCAGGAGTTTATTAGACGTTCAGTTGATTCTTCTCTTAAAAAATATACTGGTCAACAAAAAAAATCAGCGTACATATTTGAATCAAACTGAGTAATTTATGTTTTAAATATGTTCTTTATTTCATGTTTGTTTCATATAGGTGTCGAAAGAAATATTCTTAATTACATTTATTGTATGCTAGAGAAACATATTTGTTGAGGAAAATTAACGTTCGTTAAATATGAATCCCAGTTGTTTGATATATTGATGAACATCTGATTCAACTCTTTAAAATCTTTTTTCAACTCCTTAAAATGAACTTTTAAAAATGTAATGTATAAACAAACTAAATAAATCAACTTACAAACCAAATACTAGCTGTTCTGCTTAATTTGCGTATCAAAAAATATATTAGTCAACAAAATGCAGCGTTTGATGTTCAATATTCTGATATGTTTGATAGTTTTACGGTCTTGTGAATAACAAATGGTAAAGTTTTTATTTACTGCTAATTTCCTTCTTTCCAAAGAAAATTCAGTAAGGGGTTCACGCTTCATGTAAATGGAAATAATTTGTTATTCGCCTGGATATATTTTTAATGGGGCGATCTATAACCTAGTGAGGCAATTTCACCCAAGCAAATTGTAAGGCATCACGCAGAGATGGGGAAACCCAATTACTGGCAGCTAAACTATCTTGAAAGTGGCTATATCTGTGAGATGGGACTTAAATTTTGTGAATTTCCAAGGCGTGTACGAAGAAATAATGCCTCCATTATGCTTTGTTAGGAAGACCATTCTTAAAAAAGCAGAAAATATCCCAATAGAGGTTTTGAATCACTTCGAGAATCCACTTTCTCGTAAGAGAGGTGAGTGACGTTGCTTACCCTTAGAGATCGTCATAATATCTTAATGTCGGTGGAACTCTCTATATCCAATCTTCAATGTTATATTTATTGTTTGTATTGTGAATTGTAAATGATTTTTTGTATCGTGCCTGTATACGACTGATTTTTTTGACATTTTAATGCAAATTTGACAGCTGTTTTTCATTTGACAGATAATCTAGAAGCATGTATTTGACAATTATTTTTGCCTTTTACTGCCTGTCATTAATCGGTATCTGCCTGTCATTAGCCGTTACATTGGAGTAGTTTAATTTATGTGTACGTTGACATGAAGAGCGTAGCAGAGTCGATTTTTGGAGGATTTTCTTTTTTTGTTTGCAAGCTTGCAATGGCCATAGACGAGACGTTAAGGAGGAAAATGGCAGTTTTGGAAGTTTGTTATGGCTTGTGAGACTGCACTTATCAGAGATAGAATTATTATAGTCAGAATGAGCATAGTATAATATAATTAGTCTTATTGTTTGTATGTATGTATTAAAATTTCTAGGTTCTCGGGTAGAATCGCGTTTTAGATTTATAAAATATCGATGTTTCGGCTTCCACTTTGAGGTCATTATCAAAAGAATCTAGTTAATGGGCCCCGCGGCCTTAATCTGCCTAATCCCCAGGGTTCATTACCAGAAAAGACGTGTCTTTTCTTCTGATTGAGGACTCGGGGCAAATTAACTAGATTCTCTTGACAATGGCTTTAAAGTAGAAGCCAAAACGTCGAGATTTAACAAATCTAAAACGCGGTTCTACCCGCGAACCTATAAATTTTAACATTACCGACCGCGGAAACCTTTCCGAATACACATACCCACATATGTATATATATATATATATATATATATATATATATATATATATATATATATATATATATATATATATATATATATATATATATATATTAGGGTGGTCGTTAAAAATTACATTTTTTTCGAAGTCCCAGAAAATCTTTTCTTTTGATGAAAAAATATGGGGGAATTTTTTTTTAACAAAATTAACACGTGCCTTAAGATGATCTAAGTTTATTTTTTAATAAAATCGTAGTTATTTATAAGCATCGTTTAAAGTATACAGATTTGAGAAAAAGGTATAGGAGCATTTTTGTAGGATATTAAAGTCTCTACAAAATTCTCTACTACCTTTCTATTTTCTTCATAAAATTCATATTTATGGAGATATTCTCAATAATAAATTCATTAACTCCATATAGCCAACATTTTAAGACCTACAAATGTCATTTTTTTCTGAAATATAAACAATTTCGTAACTTAAGTAGAATTTACAATTATTTATTTAATATAAATACAAATATAAATACAAATATAAATACAAATATAAATACAAATATAAATACAAATATAAATACAAATATAAATACAAATATAAATACAAATATAAATACAAATATAAATACAAATATAAATACAAATATAAATACAAATATAAATATAAATATAAATATAAATATAAATATAAATATAAATATAAATATAAATATAAATATAAATATAAATATAAATATAAATAAAGATATAAATATAAATAAAATATAAATAATAAAAATTAAATATCAAAATATTAAAATTATTATATTATTAAAATATCTAGAATTTATTATAGTTTTACGAAATTGTAAGGCAAATATCTTTTGAAAATTTAGCCAACCTCATTTTGAACAAAAAACTTTCTTAAAATATGTATCCACCATTTCCGCGGAAAATATGTCAGAGCTTTTTGGAAATTTTCTTAACGATTGGCAACGTTGCCAGTTATTGAGAAATTAGTTGTCTGTTTTATTGGCAAGGTATTATTTGAAAATAAAATTAAATATTTTTATAGTCATTTATCATATTTCATACGTTTTAGTAGAAATTTGATTTGTTTTGTTACGAAAAAAGTAACACTTTTATATTATTGTTGTTTAATGTCAAAGTTGAAATTATTAGCAATAATTTTTCCTACGATAACACTATAACACCTTTTAAATGATTCACGTTACATTAAGAAACTCGTGATTAATTGTTTTACTAGAGTAAATGTTCAAACTGTTCACCATTTGAGTCTATGTAAGCTTGGCATCGTTTTTATCTACTTTTCGAAAGACGTTGAAAAAGTCCTGGTATATTTCTAATTTGGTTGGCAGCAACTTCACCGTAAATAGGAAGCATATCGTGATATTGGCGTATACCATACAATTTTTGTTTTAAATTGAATTTAATTACACATGCTAACACATACTGAAATATTTTTATTCTTTTGAAATGGTTTGAAAAAAGAATTGAGATAATTACAATATTTGATAACTCTGCACTTTACTAGCAAAATAATAAATAAAATTATGCTCAAATGTACTTTAATAAAGTTCTTAGTCGAGTTGTTTCAACATATAGGCGAGATTTAAATTATGTCACGTTCAGACAAGATAATGTCTGGGTTATGGTCAAAAGGTTCATATGGCTCCTAACTCTCCAATAAATTTCCAACTGCTGCATGATGGTATCTTACAAATTGTTTCATCTAACTTTCCTCAGATGCTCATACATTACTAATGTGGTATATAAGAAGCATGTTTAGACAGAAATCTTAATAGTAATTTATACATCACTGTAAACATTAAAAATATATTGTTTTACTGGGTAATTTATGGGTTTTCCTGTCACATAGGATATCTTAAAAATTAGTCTACATTTGATATTTTGATTAATAAAATAAATTCTGCGTGTGGGTTTATTTAAACAAAGGACTAAGCTTTATGTCTAAATTTCCACTATACTAGAAAATAGTATGACCATTGTCTACATACAGTGTCCTCTTTAGGCACGAAAGTAAAATATTTTTTTATATTCATATTTTTATTATTTTAATTTTTTTTTTGCATAATGCATTGTAAGCATAATGAATTAATTTTTCTTAATTATTCAAATTATATCAAAACGGCTGCAAATTATGTTTTTTTAGAGATATTGTTTGGTTTGGATTGATGAGTGACCGTGATGCGTTGTGGGAAATGACCACCCTCGTGGAAATATTTCGTCCAGTACTATGAACCCCCAAACGTATTTTTTCCCTTTGGAATATTTATGTGTTTCAAGGGTGGGAAAAATGCCGGATGAATTTGTAATATTGCAATCTTGTAAATGGGCGATTTTTTTTACCTTTTGATTTATTTCGTATTTGGAATGAAGGGTCAGTAGAATATTTGATTTTTATTTTTAATATTGGGTAGGTAAATTGATATGTTTTAATAAAAATGTTAGTAATAATTCTGAGCAAGTTTAACCATCTGGGGTGAATTGAGATTTTTTTTTACACACGTTGACATGATTTGTGCAACATTGATGAGAATGCGTTTTATTTAGGTAGTTATTAAAACACCTTTTCACATAAATGGCCTAGCAAGTCCCATTTTGAAGTTCCTGCTTCTCCTTTGTATTAAGGGGGGGTCATTGAAATTATTTGTACCTGATTTTGGAGTACAAAGGTAAGAAGTACTTTGATACAAAGTATTGCTGTTTTTGTGTCTATGGGATAGTAGGGCAACAAAAGAACATTATAGTAAGAAAGATTAGTCTCATAGAACTTGTTTTGAACCTGTTACTTCAAACAAAAAATATGCTCCTTGGGAACCCAAAAAAGGAGGTTCTTCCGCCTCTTCATATTAAACTTGGACAAATGAAAAACTTTGTCAAAGCCAAATCAATTAAATGATGCAAAACTATAAGAAGGCATATTTATTGGACCTCAACTAACTTCTAGGTGATTTTCGTTTTCAAGAAAAAAGCAATAAAAATGAATTGGCCGCTTGGAAGTGTTTTGTAAGTGTAATGAAAGGATGTCTGGGCAATAAGGAAGATGAAAACTATATCAATCTCATGGATGAACTCTTGAATGCCTATGAAATACTACGTGTCGCATGTCCTTAAAAATGCATTTTTTCATTTCCATATGAATTTTTTCCGGAAAATTTGGGTAAATAAGCGACGAATGAGGAGAGAGAGTCAACAAGACGACCCAGGACAACAGGATGATGGAAGCAAGATACCAGGGACGCTGAAACTTATCTATGTTGGGGACTTTTGCTGGTTTTTAAAAAATGATGATGCTAGAGAACACAAGAGGAAAAACTTAACATTTTTCTCGCATGTAACATATTTTTTATTTACATAACTCTTAGTAATGTGTTTGCATAGATGTTTATATTAAACTAGCAGAACCCGGCAGATGTTGTCCTGCCAGTGTATATGTATTTACCTCTATATAGCTAAAATGGATGGTTTGTATGTAATATAGAATCTATAAAGCGTTGCAGAAAATTGTGGAAATATGAAAGATTACTCATATTGATAAGATTATATTATTTTTATTAGTATAAATTGATTATAAATTATATATATATATATATATATATATATATATATATATATATATATATATATATATATATATATATATATATATATATATATTTTATTAATAATTTACGCGAACGAACAATATTTTTAACTATTCCATTCGCTATATAATCAAACCAATTTAAAGTAATTTAAACTAATACTAATATCTAGCGTAACGCAACAAGGCTACCCGCCCTATACAAATTTCGTTTCACTTTTATCTATATCCATTGAGCCACATTGTCCATCGTACGGTAGCATTTTTATACTAATTACTGTAAGCAAGGAAATATGTAGTTAAGGTGTTGAAGTTGATGCCCTACTCTGGAGCAAGCAACATATAGTTGACTTTTCGATGGTTAACGAACCCAGATCTATACAAATTTCCTTTCACTTTTATCTATATCCATTGAGCCACATTGTCTATCGTACCGTAGCATTTTTACATTTAAATATTGTAAGCAGGGAAACATGTAGTTAAGGTGTAGAATTTGATGCTATATAGCCCTATCTCGTGGCGAAGTACAATAAAGTGGATAGCGCAAAAATGTTGACCGTGATCTATGTATAAAAATTTTCATAGCGGTCGGTTATACGGTGTAAAAGTTGATGTCCTGCAGCGCCATCTAGTGGTGAATTACAACGAAATGGATCGCATAAAAATCTTTTGGTCTTTTGTCTACTTTGATTACTATTTTAAGATTATCCGGCATTTTTTCAGACACCAAATTAATCTTTTCAACACACCACCGATAACATAATATTTTCGTTAACCAAGGAAATATAATGAAATCACTTCGCAAAATATCACATTTCTTTTTTCAGTGGCTTGGCTGCAAGACCTTTAAGCCATGCACTTCTCTTTTTTTGTTATGAAAACATGTGACAGCAAAACTCTCAAACTGTGCCTCAGTTCACATAAAACGTCAAAACGTTAAAATTCATAAATATTCAATGTGGAATCCATGTGGCTGTTTGCAACACACATCGAGCAACAATTTCTTTACTGTACCAACAATTTCCTTGATACGTAATCTTACAACATTCTGATATCAATTGGACAGCGATTTCGTTTCGTTTTTTTAATCCTGCGTGCCAGCATTTTACTTACAGTTGATGACCTCAAGAACGAAACCCAATGTGTTAACGATGACATTGATCAGTGATTGTGCGAAATTTCTATCGAAAATGTTGTGAAAAGAACCACGTTTTGCAGCTGAAGCTAAGGCAGACATTTAATCGACATACTTTTTCATATTTGAAAAGTGTATACTTCAAGATCCAAATATAGTGAAGTTCAGTTTTTGAAATACCGTACTGTCTTTTTTTGTGTTCTCTTGAACATGATCTACAATTTTATGGAATTTATTTAAGATTAAAACGTAAAATTTCTCCCTCAATTTGCATATCCCTAGGTCGTCTAGGTCTTTACTACGTATCCTCCAAGAAATTCCCGTAAATACCTAGAGGCTTTTTATTATTATTGATGTAAACAATTTTTATAATTGCAATAATTTTTATGTTTTTTGCTTCCTCATTATGGTTGGTAAAAGTAAGTAGTTTATAAGTGCTAACGAAACGCAATTGTTTAGGATGATTCATCTTTATATGGTTTCGGCAAATTTTCGTGAAACTACTATTATCGCTGAAATAAAAAGTAGGGTGATTTTTGTTTTAAAAATGTACATGCTCTAAGTATCGATACAACCATTGTTTTCTAGTTTGGTCTGACTAGATGTGTCTAACTAGAGTCTAGATGACTGTCTTTGACATGTGACAGAAATTTTATATCATTTTACTTGTTAAGTTATTATATATGAAGGGTCCAGGGGAAAAACGATGAAGGTCGATTTTGAGGTTTTTGCACCATCTGACGGCTTTTTGGTGAAACTATAACTTTGCTAAATGCCAATCTGATATGTTAACAAAAAAGCACTGAAAAAACTATTTTAATAAAACAGATACAGGGGAAAAATGATGAGGGTCCGAGCAAAACCGGGGAAGAATGATGAATGTCTGTTCGTCCTACAAGCCTTCCTACCACGGAGCATGCGCAGGACCTTTGTTTACATTATTTATTTCACTCTTTTCTTTTTTCTCTAGACTCCAATCTTTTTTTTATCAAAACTAATAAAAAATTTGGTCATATCAGTTTTGTTAATCCTCTGTTTATTAATAGTTTGTTATTCTGAGGTAATATTAGATAATTAATATAAAATAAACATTAAAATTTTATATTAAGATACTATGAACAGTGATTGTAAATTGAGTGATATAGTGGAGAATGTTACGAAAAAAAAACTAAGAAAAGGAAAAAACACATGGACGAAGTAATGAAGAAGCTCAGATTATCATCACATGAAATAGGTTGCAATGGCAAACGTTATAAATGTTTTGAAGTAGTAAATGAGATGGAGAGAAAACCTATAATTACTGAATTTAATGAATTGGGTACTTACGACAAACAAAACAGTTACCTGAGTGGTCTTGTTTCTGTACTGCCCGTACTTAATAGTGGTGGCTCAAGTAAACATTCCTCGGTTTATTATTGCCGGGTAAGAATATTAAAAAATGGTGCTTTTGAAGACCTTCAAATTTGTTATAAAGGTTTTATAACTATACACGGTATAACATCACGGAGGGTCCAGACCTTACAAAGATCTTTATCATCAGCTGGATTTAGTCCTAAAGATATGCGGGAGAAACATAATACCAGACTACATAAATTGACGGATAAAACGGTTATGAAAATAAAATATTTTATCAAGTTTTATTATTATTCGTTAAGAGATACTTTTTATTATTCGTTAAGATACTTTTTATTATTCGTTAGAGATACGTTTATTATTCGTTAAGAGATACTAAGAAGCTGTGCCATAGGAACTCAACACTGTCAAGATTGCCTCGATGTATAATACGATTCATGCTGAAAATAAAGTGTCCTACGAAAGCTTTGGGATAATTTTTAACAATGATTTTAACTTTGCAATTGGTTACCACCGGAAAGATTCTTGTAGCACTTGCGAGATTTTTAAATCCGTTAAAAAATATTTGAATGATTCTGTTGAACATGCGATAATTGGGGATATCAAAAAACAAAAGATGAGGTGAAAGTTCAGAAGTAGCACAGAAAAGTTTTATGCTTTAAAAAGATATTGAAGGAAACAATGCTCGAAGAAACCCCAAATTGTTGCTATTGCTAAGGACTTCCAGAAAAACTTACCATTGCCAGATGTAACAACTAATGACTCGTACTACAAACGTTAGTTGAATTTGTATTCCTTTAATATTCATGTTCTATCAACTAATGATGCGGTATTCTATACGTACAATGTAAGTACAATGTAAATATAGTACTACCAGAAGAGTGGAGGGAACTCTGTCTGTCAACAAAGCCTTTTCAAGGCATGGACTGATTACCTGACTCCTATTTACAAGTGTTCTTTTTCAACAAGAGTCATCCGCTGTTTACCATAGATCTGCATTTTTTAGATAATATACAAAAAAGTACTGTGGGAAGCTCCGAAAAGACGTAAAAATAAAGGGATGAGACATCCACCAATGAGAACGTTTAAAAACGCTTATAATGGCCCATTATCAACAATTATCGAAATTTTTAGTGGACGCAGAAGCTAAATTCTTTTATTATACTCTTCCTATAGACTATACTCTTAAAAAAAATAGCGAATATACGTTCATCGATTACGAAGATACTGGGTAGATAACTAAAGATTGTTACTTTTTATTTTAGCAAAAATTTTATTATAATCTCACTTTTTTACTACATACCGATTTTCCAAAATTTTAATCTTTTGACATCTAGGTATTTAATAGGAAGCTTAAAGAAATTAATTAAAAAAAAATTGTATACACCTAATATTAAGTATTTTCTAGTTTATAAATCAGGGAGTATTCATTTTTTGTTCATACCTACCTAAATAAATAGTCCATTTTTTATCATTTTATCTTTATCTTTGATGCTTTTAACTATTTACATTATTTTTCACATTTTATAATATTCCAATCTTATATTTATATATTTTAATAATTTATAGTTGATATTTTCTTAATAAATATTCGGTATTTTACCAAAAATGTTTTAAACTGAAATGCTATTTTTGTTTTTTTAAATACCTATTGATTACTTTTGTTAGTTATTTTAATATAAACTCTTAGAGAACGGTTTGTAGCAGTAAATCAACTCATCAGAATGGTGAATTTCATAAAATTATAGTGCTGGGGCGACTTGAACGTTTTTGACGTTTGTTGACGTTGTTTGACGTATTTCCCATTTCATAATAGGGTCTTTCGTAATTTAGGAATGTATTTGTAGGTGAAATATATAAAATATAAAACAAATATCTTGAAAACCATTGGAGATGTCGAAATGCGCTAGTCACCATTCTATTTCCTATTTTTCCATTTTCATATAAATTGATTAACTTTGAGTTCAGGCAACACACATCAATATTCTAGTAGCCTTTTTGTTTTTGCTTTATTCATTTTGAAAGCCGACGGAGAAATCGACGTTGTTAGTCAGCATTCTATTTTGCTTTATTTTCTATTTCCAGTAGCTAATTTTCATATTAATTGATTGTATTTCGATTTTCTGAAGTCTTCCTTTATTATTTTTTTTATCACTCATTTTACTTTATCCCATTTAGGATTTAGATTTAGCTAGGATTTATATATCGGAATATGGTTTTTGAAAATTGGAAATATTGTGAAAATTACATTCCTCTAGAGGTTTTTGGTGAATATCTCGAAAACCATTTGCGATATTGAACTGCGCTAGTCATTTGATTCCCCATTATTTTCCCCGTTCAGTAACGAATGTTCAGTAATTTCATACGAGTTTTTTTTTCACTATTGCTTGTTATTCGTCTCAATTTTTTAAAAGGTTGCTGAACAACCGGTTCAGAGTTAAGACAGAACCTTTCATGGCTAAATTTTTGATATCACTTTTTACTCTTTTAGTATCATTCTTTTATATGCAGCACAAATGGTTTCAGTGGCAACTGCAATTTTTCATCGAATGAAATGCAAAATGAATGGAAAATCAAACAGACTTTTTTGTTGCCATCGTGAACATTATATATTTTTGAGGTTATATGCATCAAACTCCAAAGAGCACTTGATGATGTTAATATGGTTAGCGAAACGCACGATGAGAAGTTGAAAAAGTGATTTGGTGTGAAAAGTGAGTGGTAAATCCCTTGAAGTTTTAGTGTTTCACACCAAAGGTTCTAATAGAGAAATTGAATATTGAGATTGTTCGAAATCTAAAGCTCAGAACTTTTATCTTTAATAGTAAGATTATTCGTTCTATAAAATTTTAACAAAACATAATAAATAAGCCATCTACACAACAAATGAAAGTTTTATTCTAGATATTTTTTAATTACGCATGATAAAATCATATCGACCAAATAACCACCGTTCTCCTGCTTGCAAAAGCGTGCTCTACTCACAGTGTTTTTAAAGACTCTTCTCAGCCTTTCAGGATATTTTGTGGCTATCTCATACTGGATGTTGTCCTTTAGGGCACCGATTGTTGGAAGGTTGTTGACAAATACTCTGTCCTTGAGATACCCTTATAAGAAAGAGTCTGGGACGGTCACATCGCCATTTTTCGATGATATGGATCGGAAAATGCTGCCTTAGAAGGTCCATCGTGGCTCGGGCGGTGTGAGCCGTGGCTCTCCATTAACCGTCTGAGCAACACTTTCTTGATTTTCGAAAAAATAAGGTCCAATGATTCCTTGTGTTTAGTTGTGACTCACCAAATCGTTACGCAAACTGAATGCAGGGGTCTCTGGTGAGTTTTTTTTGGGTTCTCGCTGCTCCAAAAGCAAACTCTGTTTTCTTTATTGACGAAACCACAAAGTTGAATATATGCTTGGTCAGTCATCATTAAAGTGGAACCAAATTCTCATAATTTTTTTGCGAGGTTTACAAATGCACGGGAGTATTCCAAACGAAGTAGCCTATTTCCTAGATGAAAGGCTTGGACTAACTGAATATTGTAGCGAAAGAGTTTCAAATCTGTTGTTAGAATTCGTTGTAGGGAATGACGGGAGATCTGCAATTGAGCAGTACATCTTCTGGCGGATGTTTGGTGTTGATCTACAATACTCTCCCGAAGTCTTTCAATGTTTGCAATTGAAACATCACTACGAGGTCTTCCCGTGTGTCTGGCATCTCCAGCAGTTCCCCTTCCATCAAAACGCCGAACTGTTTTGGTTATTTTGCGCCTGGTCGATGCGTTAGAATTATTGATGTATTATTTTTAAAAAACGAGCTGACTATTTTGGTTCGTTGAGCAACTGTGTAAGTTAAGCAACTTTATTTGTAAAATAAAAAAGAAAACATTAAAGAACTAAGAAAGTTATGATTTTTCAAAAATAGGTATCTTATTTTTTCGCCACTCTGTGCTTTTCTAATTTAAAAGGATTATTTAAATGAACGTCGAATACGTTTTTATTTCAATAGTAAGTTGGTAATTTTTAGTGAAAATAGAAGACAATTACGCCGATCTATTGGTAATTAATTGATTATTAAACCAATAATATT
Source organism: Cosmopolites sordidus (assembly GCA_031761425.1). Lineage (NCBI taxonomy): Eukaryota > Metazoa > Arthropoda > Insecta > Coleoptera > Curculionidae > Cosmopolites > Cosmopolites sordidus. Next base: position 782,904 of record JARFXV010000392.1, on the reverse strand, counting down.
CCCTTCAATGCTGGTGGTCGATAAGATACACGAATTTCTCGTCGAATCCCCAAATAACCCATTAATTAATTCAATTTTTTTTTTCGAACAATTTAAAAACCATTTCTGTCATCGTCAACAAAGTTATTAATAATTGTCAATTAGGGAGATTCAAAGAGCCGCCTCTTTTAATGATTCATATTTTTTTTGGGAATTATCGAATCGCTATTAAGTACTTCTTTCACGTTATTTATTCACTGCTGATTTGTTGTAGTGGAAAGAAGCATTATGAATACATGTTAGAAATACGTTTTTTTAGTTTATAAAATTATAGTGGATATTAATTTAGAGCAATGTTTTCAACAAAACTATCTGTATTAAAACACACACACACACACATACAGATATATATATATATATATATATATATATATATATATATATATATATATATATATATATATATATATATATATATATATAGCAGTGAAGGGGCCAAGTCTGGTGAGTAGGGCGGGTGGGGCAAGAGTTCCCAGCCAAGTGCAATGGGGTCACTGACCACCGATTTTGCCGTATGTGATAGAGCGTTGTCGGGCTACAAAATCAGTTGTTTGTATCTTGTAGCCCATTCTGGTTGTTTTTCGATCAATACATGATTTAAATCGATCATTTGTTGACGGTAGCGAACGGTATAAACTGTTTCACCTGGTTTTAGAAGCTTATGGTACGCGACAGCGTATTGATCTCACCAAATGCACAGCATTGTCTTATTTTCAAAGTGATTCGGCCTTGCGGTCGATGTCGATGGTTGTCGTGGGTCAATCCATGATTTTCTGCGATTTAGATTCTCGATATATGCCTTTTTCGTCACGATCTGATCTGAATTTCGCACACTTTTTTTACTTTTACATCTGTCTGCCGTTGAGCTGATGTGGTACCCATTTTTTTGCCTTCTGGTTCTTTCCCATGGCATGCAGACCATCACAAACGGTTCGGCGATAAACATTTAACTTCTCTGCCATTTGTTCTTGAGTTTGCATATCGTCTTCTTCCAACAATTTTTGCAATTCGGCATCTTCAATTTTTTTCGGATGACTTGGGAGTTCTTTGTCTTTCAAGTGGAAATCACCACTTTTGAATCGTCTAAACCTGGAGTTTCCAATCTGTCGATAGTGAGCTACTGGTAGCACGCGTCAACAATCTTGGTAGCTTGGTGTATATATTTAGTTATCTTGTACGTCGAAAATGTTTTTCCATTATTGCATTAAACAAGTTTAGATAGCTCTCTCTATTTGAATATTATTAAAGTAGTTCAACACATTGAGAAGATTGGCTACCCCTGGTCTTAACCAACCCTTGTTGAACTGACCCTTGTTTCCAGCGCCATCTCATAAAAAAAATAAGAATTATTAATCGCCACATCTGGTAAATTGCGTGGTGAAATTTTCCAATTGTGCACCACGTCATCGAATCGACGTTTCTAGAGTTTCTTCTACAGTTACAATTTTTTTAGCCCTTTGTGCTGTTTTTAGGCCTCCGATGCCTATTTCCAGCTATTCCGTTTTCTTAAAATTGCTTGAATACATGATAAATTGTCGTTTTATGAGGCGCCAGACGATTAGGATATTTTTGCCTAAATTCACGTTGAGTTGCAATAGTTAAATTATTTTCTGTATTATAAATTACAACAACTTAACTGCGTTCTTTTAGCGCGTATTTATTTGTAATAAAATTTACACGTCTGCACTACACATCAGCCAAACACAATCTGCTAACTAATATTACTAAAAAAATGGTGCCAAAACAAAATAGCGTGACACTTGAAAAAAACATGATGAATACATTTTAGAAATATGTTTTTTAGTTTATAAAATATTTTCAACTAATTTATCTTGTAAAAGCACATATATAAACAGATAGAAAATGTATAACACATTTATACATTTTATATGTAACAAAAACTGCAACCCTAACAAACAAAATGCTATTGATATAATTAAACAAATGCATATATGAAATTTTATATTCCCTGAAACATATGCAACTTGGGGAGCTAATTATTAAATAAATGTATTCATTTCTGTATAAAAAATTATGATATACAGTTTAATTAAGGATTTATTAATATCAGCTATATGATTGTCACTTGTTGTATTTAGTTGACACTGATAATTTATCATGACAAGGAACAGGTTTCAAAAACGTTTGGTGGTTATTCAAAAGATTTTTTAATATAACTGTTTATTTGTTAAAATTCACCATGCATTTGAATTAAGTTTATGTATTCTCTTCATCGAAATGTTGATTACAATTTACAGTACCAAAACATCAATAAATTATCGAAATATCAAAAGTGAAGGGATTATTGTTGCTCTCTGAGATACACCCAATATATATATATATATATATATATATATATATATATATATATATATATATATATATATATATATATATATATATATATATAGAAACCTTTGCAGCCTAAACGAGCCACTGTTTGATGTGCATTATGATCAGGATGTTTAATTGGGTCGTATTTCATTCAGAATTCTGCTTGTGAAGCTATAACTGAGAATGATGTTGGATATAGTGAGATGATGATTTTTGTGGGCTGAATTTAATAATATTGATCTGGAGGATATATGGTTCCAATAGTATGGCGCTACACCTCACTCCGCTAACGAATAATTACACTAAACAATTGATTTATTGAAAGAAAAACTTCCTGGACGAGTTATTGAAAGAAGCGGTGATGTTGATTGGTCACCATGATCATGGATTTGACACCGTTGAACTATTTTCTTTGAGGTTACGTGAAAAGCTAGCTCTATAAGAACAATCCACAATTAATTCTTTATTTGAATATATTTGAATTTTACTGAAAATATATTGACTGTTTAGTATATCTTCATCATCAATTAATAGTCGACATCTGGAATAATGAACAGATGCTTGAGGAGTGGCAGCAAAAACTGAAATGTGGAGATGATAATCATGACATATCATTGCTTTGCACAACTTCTAATACATTCTAAAAAATATGGTAAGACAGAGAATAGTATCATATATCTATGAAGAAATGGGAAAATATAAGGAAGGTTTTAGAAGGGCTCTCATAACAATAGATGATTTTTTATTTCAGATGTTTACAAACTTCAGATAGTCGTATGACCGAATGCAAAGAGCAGTTACATATGAGGCCCTGTAGAAAATGGGAAAATGCGAGCTAGGATTATTAAATGAATTCGGATGAAGATGCTTAACTGTAAGGCAGTAATAAAGATGCTTAACTCAAGGTAGCAAAATCAAACAACATATTTCAGTGGAGTGATTGGGGTTGGATTGACATCAGTCCTGTTTAATATAGTATTGAACCAAGTCTCCAGCGAAACATGCACAAACGTAAATGGGACCATCCATTCATCCAGCTATCATCCATCATCAACCTATTGAAGTTCGGGGGGAGGGGAGGGGTGTCGTTTTCTGTTTCTGAAGGATTTTGATTTCCATTCGAAAATTCGTTTTGTTCACCTGTCATCAACCGTTCTCACAACATGACCACTTATGTCCGTTTGCGCATTTCTGTATTTGGTATTCGATGAAAAGCTCCTAGCATTGCCCGTTCCATTGCTAGTTGTGTCACCCGTATTTTTCTAATTATCTATTTTGTCATTGTTGAAGTCTTTGCGCCATATGTGAACACTGGAAGGAAACACTGGTCGAAATTTTTTCTCCTCAAACAAACTGACAACTCTGAGTTTAGTGTATATCACAGATTTCCGAAAACAGCCCACGCAAATCCGATACTTCTACAGATATCATGGGCCTTATTGTCTCGACTGATACTAATCTCGTGTACTTAAAAGATCTAATTTTCTTTACTCTATTATCGATGTAGACGGCCCCGCCGAGTACTAGGTTTGTTATAATTTACGATTTTGTGAAGTTGTTTGATTTTGAATCCCACTTTCTTGGAGAGTCCATTGAGATCTTTTAACATCACAATAGCATCATTCAAACAGTCAGCTATTAGGACTAGGTTGTCGGCGAAACTCAAATGGTTGAGATTTTCTCCGTGTATGTTCATTTCTAAGCTGTGTCATCGTGTGTGTTTGCACATGTATTGAAGTAGAGCATTGGAAAGTTTTGGTAAAATGGTGTCATCTTGGTGAATACCTCGTCCTATATCAAATTTGTCTGCGTTGTCGTGGAGTCGGAAATTTACGGTGGCGTTTTCATAAATATGTTTAATGAGTGCAGTGTAGCGGCAGTCAATTCTGCAATTTGATAGAGCTGTTAACGTCGTATACTGGTCCACTGTGTCGAATGATTTCTCGTTATCTAAAATCTATGAAGATAAACGCTAGAGGTTTATTATACTCTAGCGACTTTATTTATGAGGCTTTTCAATACTTGGAGGTGGTCGTTAGTACCGTAGCTTGTCCCGAAGTCAGTTTGTTATCGTGGCAGGTATGCATCTAGCTTGTTGCATAATCGATTTGTGATGATTCTGGTAAACAACTTGTACAAGTGTGATAGGAGACTGATAGGTTGGTACTTTTCAATACTCGTTATGTCTTCCCTTTTATGTAGTAATATTATCACTGCATTATTCTATTGGGATGGTGTTGTTCCCTTTGACGGACATTCATTAAAAATAATTCTCAGTGCTTTTAATAACTTGTTTCCTCCAATTTTGAGAGCTTCTGTGACTATTCTATATCGGGGATATTTCTTGTTTTTCATCTCAGATAGTGCTCGTTTCACTTCGCATATTGTCATATCTGGGATGTCCTCTGATCCTTGATTTAAAACTTTAGCAATTTGGTTATCTAAGGTTCCTTCTGTTTGTCTTTCATATAACACGGCATAAAACATTTCTACCATTTAAAGAATTTCTACTCTGTTGGTTTTGAATTTCCCTATTTGTTTGCCAGTTTACAAATGTTTTTCTTGTATGGAGAAAGTTTTCGTCTTAGAATTGTTTGACTCTTATTCTTCTCTATGATATTATTTACGTTCTTGGAGTTAAATTTTCTTATATACTTTCTCAGAGCTTTCGAAATCATTTTATTTAACTGCTGTCGTGGATAGTTTATTCCATATTTCTTTAAATTGTTAAATTTTTTTAGCCTCTTTGATGCTGTTTGTTATAGATGGATTGAGTTCTTCGATGCCAATATAACGTAAACGTAAATGGAACAGCGATAAATAAATAAAACCAAATAGTAGAGTATGCAGATGACCCAGACATATTAACTTGTTCGAATTATCAAGAGAGACCTATAATGAAATAACGATGGTTATTATTAAGTCAAAAGAGCCGGTCTAGAAATAAATATAGACAAAATAAATATAAAACACTCATTCGCTCAGTAGTCACTTATGGCTGCGATATGTGGACCCTCAAAGAAAACAGAAGAGATGCTTGCAGTATTTTAAAGAAGAGTAAACAGAATAATTTTTGGTGTGGAATTTGGAGGATTAGGTATAACTTCGAAGTATAGTATAACAATTACACAAAGATATGGATATTGTAGACTATGTAAGGGTTCAGCGACTGAGATGGGCTAGATAAGTGGCAAGAATGCGAGAAAGCTGATTACACTAGCTCACCAAGGTTTTTGCCCTACGATAATGAGTTGTATTATCAATAAATTTGCGGTATCTATTCATCAAAAACATAAGTTTCACAGCTGGCTTAGATCGACTTTATCGAATCGTGCAGGTTGAAACATGTATCCGGTATACTCTGAACTTTACATGTTATTGCTATTTCTGACGAGTGTGATATCTAAGAATAAATTTATAAATGACTCTTGAACCCGTAGATTGTCATATATTTTGCCAACAAATAGAATAAATAGTATATTAAGTCCATTTTTAACCAATTTATGGTTTTACAATTTCGCCTTCATTTATATTGATTTATTTTTAAGTATTTCTGTATTTAAGTTATAATATTCATCATAATAATGCCTCGCATTTGCAAAAGTAACCCAAACAATTTTTGTTTGTATATGTGTGGTCATTTTATTACGAAAGAAAAGAGTGAAAAATTAACTCCACGAATTTGTCAGGCATATGAACTTTACTTTGGAATCACAATTAAAGATATGCTCAAGCTGTGGTAAAAATTTGCGGGATTGGCTGTTTGGTCCTCGATCAAGTTTACCTTTCGCAACACCAGTGTTATAGAAATAAAAGAAAGATGTTGAATATTATTCTCACTTAACTGCAGGGCTGAATACTCGTAAAAAATATTATTGTATTGGTACAATATCAGCTCAAAGACCTCAATCACACGATGAACATCATCCAATCTCTACACTGCCTGTTGACGATTCTGACAATGATACTGGAATCGATGACCCCACTCAGGACTTCATTATTTCCTACTCATCTGAACCTCTTTTAGTCACTCAACCTAAATTAAATGACATGGTTTGAAACTTAGATCTATCAAAAGTGTAGGCAGAATTTCTTCGGTTCCGTCTGAAGCAATGGAATCATTTAGCAAAAGGCACAAAGGTTACCATTTTCCGAAACTGTCACAATGATCTTGTATAGTTTTTTAGTGCCGATAGGGATCTCTTTTATTGTAACAACATCGGTGTACTATTTGAATGGTACTAAATATCCTTCCATTCCCGTGGATCACGCCGTTTCCATGAAAGAAACCTATGACTATCTGAAGCTTTTCCTTAAAAAGATAAAATGTGAGAAATATCCTAGGAAGATCTACACATATTTTAAAGTTATTGTTGTAATTTTAGGTATGCAACAGGATTAAACCAATACTGTTGTTTTTGTGCCTTTGGAATAGTCGCGATAGAGAAACTTATTACGTCAGAATAGTCTTGTTACCTAGTAAGAGTTTCAACCCAGGATCAGAAAACCTACTTCATCCACCGTTAGTGCCATGACAAAACATTATTGTGCCGCTTTTGCACCTAAAATTAGGAATAATGAAAAACTTTGCGAAATCTCTTAACCGCGAAGATGAAGCTATTCAATATCTTAAAGAAAAGTTCCCCAAAAGTTGCCTATGCAAATTTAAAAGAAAGGATTTTTATAGGGCCTCGAATAAGAGTTGATTAAGGACAATACCTTTAAGACTAAATTAAATAAAATAGAGAATAAAGCTTGGAAATTCCTGGTGCAAATTTCTACCAATTTTCTAGGAAATGTGAGAGCGGAAAACTGTAGTAAAAAATATTATTCAAGCCTTGCAGGCTACCTAGATGCTACGTCTTGCATCCAACACTAGAATCACGCAAAATATAAGCCGGGTAACAATTAAATAGTCTCTATTTTCAACGCTTTTTGACTACAAACTTATTTTTATATTGTACTGACTTTTCCCCGAAGACCACTTCCTCCTTTTTTAACAAGGCAATAATATCCGCTTTCGGAGAATTTCTACGTGAAGCCTGCCTTGGCTAAGAAGAATATAGTTATTCTAAAGTAAAATGGGTTCTAACAATACGTATTAACTATGAAAGAAGAAGCACTTCAACTGTACATTTTTAAATAATAATTTTTAAATGTAAATGTTAAAATTATTAAAATCTTGTTATTGATATCCACAAAAACTAACTAGAACAAAAACTAACAAAAGCTAACCAGAGCGTGAAATTGGTAACTCTGTGAATGTTTTTAATGCTTTCTCAAAATTAGTTTAAGTTATTTCACGGGTTTACAAAAGTTGGTAATTTGTTGAACCGTGTTATCAAGGAGAATCATGGAGGGACGAATAGTGGGTAACAAAATAGAGGTAGACCGAAGACACGGTGGTAAGTCAATGCAAGAAGATAAGGTAAGAAGAATGATTGCAACAAATATGAAATAGTAAACGATTAAAAAAAATGTGTTTATCATATTATGAGACTTTTTCATATGTGAGTCTCTTAAAAGAGTGCACCATAATAAAAGTAATTTCATGCTGTATAGTAAAATTATAAACCTAATCCATCAGAATATATTTTTCAGTGTTCCATTTTGATTTCCCGGTATATAATATAATATAATAAAGCTTCTATAAATACTTTTTAGATAGCTATATAACGCACTAACCCGAATATAGCTGAAATGTATAAAAACAGTTTTAACGACCATTTGTAGCAATATATTTGAAGTGAGAATTGAGAGATAAATTAAGCTTTCAGACTACGTCTTCAATGTTACAGCCACCCGGCTAAACGGACTGGAAATCCATTGATAAGTTAATTTAGTTCCATTTAAATGCGGTTAAAAATAGTTGCCGAATTGTTATGTCAAATCTTTGAAAAAATTTCGATTTTAGTTGGATACAGGTGCACTGTTGCCGTGTTATGCTAAAATAAGTATCAAAAATAATTTATAAAAATAATAATATACAAAAATTATATTATACTGGAATGTTAAAATGTTGCGGATTCTATTCCAATATTTGTCTATTTAACCATTAATATAATAATATAGCTCGTACAAAATAAAAGCAGTTGCACGTCATTAAGCACGTGATCAACATTTTGATTGCCCTGTGGCCAGATTGTGACTAAACATCATAACCTTAAACATGATGAGATTTACCACCAAACACCAAAACAGTTTTTTTTGAACTGCTCGACGCACGTTTCGCTAACTATGTTAGCATCATCACGTGCAATAATTCTTAATATACTATATGTCAAACTAAACATATCCAATTATTAGCAAGTAATTTAACATACATTTCCAACAGCCGCAAAGGACTGGACCATTATTGTTCGTGCTTGTTCAAAATAGTGTATCAGAGATGCTACTAACTCTTGACAACGACTGATTTGGTATTTTGCAGGTGCTACTCTGACAATTATAATCATTTGGTAGTTCTTAACAGAACTGCTTTCGCTGGTAAGGTAAAAAATCAAAGTAAATCTCTCAGATAATATATATTTTGTACTTTATTATCTATATATGGGATCACCTTCAAACACTTCAATTCGAATACTAACAACAAAAATGTGAAACTCGACATCGTCTCATATGCTGCCAACCGAATACAGGCGTTAAATTTGAAATTTATTGAATATATTTTGTTTATTTTTTTACAATTAATTTATGTAGTAGTATTTCTGCTGTTCTTCAATAGCATCATCGATAGTGCAACTGATTTTGTTTTGTACAGGCTATATATTTGATGTATCGTTGACAAAAGAAATCCATTGCTAGTAATCCCAGAAACTCATCAATATCCAACATTTTATCTTTGTTCTAAAATAAAAACGAGTTCCCCGTAAATGTTACTTTATCTTAAGGCACAAAAAAGACTGCAAGGGCCAGATTTGTAGTAAAAGGAGGCTGTTCAAATATTTTAAAAATAGCGTTGAGAATGGTAACCATTCAAATGTGCCTGATGTGAGTTTGTGATTTTATTCTAGCGAAACAAAAGGTCTTAGTCAATTCTTCTAGTGGAACCTTAAGTATGAAACACTAAGCTCAAATAGATTTACCATTAAACACACTTTATCACTATTTACCATATAAATACACAAATCACGTTTTTAATTTTTCGACGCGTATTTCGCTAACCATATTACCATCATCAGGAGATTATTTAATCTCAAATGGTGATTAAAGTAAATAAGATTTGAATTTTTATTAAAAAAAATTAAAAATAATTTCAGTTACAATAATGGCAACATTGTTCTTTTTGTAAACCAACCACCTACGCTTTAGTATTTCTCTGTCAGTCGAGAAAACTCACTTAGACTGACTAGACGTTATTTAAAATGTTATTGTATAGCGATAAAGTTTTCATTAAATGTTTCTCAATGTAACAATGAAACATTGCTTGGAAAAGCGTAGGCATTTATGTTATTGTTACCTAGAACCGTTTTACCGTAAACCGTTTTACCGCTTTATCAACTTTGTTATTATATTGTGTTCGTTAAGCGTGTGGAGGCTTATTGAAGAACAATTTTTCTAGGTATTTTAAGATGTTCTCATTACTGATGATTTGTCCCATTCAGAGAATTTTGTTTGGATCGAAATATATTATAACAGGATGGAGCCGAGTTTGGTCATTATGAAACATAAGGTAAAACAGTAAGGATAATTTCTTCTTTATGGTTAATGATCTATGACCGTAGATGTTGTTATAGTGAAAGACGACTTTATACTTGTTTGCTAATTTTAGACGTTCTGAGCGTATAGCATGGTGCAGTTTAATTTACTTACCACAAGCAGTATCTTATAAAATCAATCGTTGTCGCACGCCAACATATCGTAATACGGTGATTATGGCTTTGGGACTATTTGTGGTTGCTCGTCGTTGTACCCATATGACCTATACATGTACATAATTGTCGATGATTAATTTGTCATTTCTCCTAACTATTTGCTTCAAAAACGGGCAGATTTTGTATAGAATCACAAAATATTATAGGTTGTCATTCTGAGAAATGTAGTCCAATAAGGGTAAATGTTTTCATCGCTTGCACTGGATAAACTGGGTTCTGTAGCAATATTTACTATTGATTGGGTGGTATATTAAATCGATGTTACTGTACACTATCGTTTTTTAACCTGATGGTCGTGACACTACGAGGGGTTCAGGAATATGGGGTGTCGCAATGTGTTAAAAAAATAAGACCCATATATTAAAGTATTTTTAATTTAAAGCAAGCGTTGGAAAATTAAATATTACTAGGCAATAACTACAATAAACTTAAATAAAGCCAAAGTTGTTTGAAATATTAATTTAATTATAAGTTTAATACGTTTTTCATCATTATTGCAAGTACACATAACTAAATTATTTTCCAGTTTCACGAGAAGCATAAGCACGAAGTATCGAAGGGGATCAATATTTCTAAAGCTTCCGTTACTAGGCTTTCGTATTCACATGGTCGGGCAAGCCAAAACTTCTCTCGATAGGTAATTCATCAGCTGCAACCATATATTTTTCAAACGAATTGAGAACCCATCTTTTTAACAAATCATCTTTGCTATCCGGAAAATATTCAAGTAACTGAATTTTTAGCGTAAAAAGTGTTTTCATGCTTTGCAACACGCGATCAATAACAGAATTTTCTAAATCTATATTTTTAGTAATATAATTCGAAGTTAAAGTGAATACATCAAAATTGCGTGTTTCTGAGCGTATAATCCAAATACCAAGCTTTTTTATGAAGGCAGCATTAACTATATCTATCATTAGTAAAATAGTTTTGTTACGGTTTTGTAAACTCGTATTCAAGTCATTCAAATGTGAAAATATATCACTCAAGCAAGCCAACAGTAATAAAGTTTCTACATCTTGTAAACACTCTGAAAATGAACTACTTTTATCTTGCATAAAAGATTTTCAATTCTTCTCGCAATTCAAAAAGCCTCATTAGAACATTTCCTTGCGACAACCACCTAACTTCTGAATGTTCTTCGCACAATGTGGGAGGCAATCTAGTCAGCAACGGTCGGTTTTTAATAAAATTAACAATTTTTACGGCTGCTGACATAACATTTTGTAAATGATCTGGTATCGTTTTTATAGCAAGTGCATTGTGTGAAGAGTGCAGAAGAGCAGTGCGTCAATTACATATGTGGCATAATGTCTTTTAACCAGTGGCGACTCGTGAGGGAGATCGTTGGGGCGCTGTCCCACCAGCATTTATATAGGAAACAATTTTTCAGAGCAAAACACCATATTTTATTTTCATTCAGTTTCTTTCCTTTAACTCATTTTCCTGGTTCACCTCTTGTATAGGGTGTCAATACCACGAAAAGTTAAAAGGAGGAAGGGGAAAGCAAAAAAAATCTTCACCAGCACTATTTTCTTTTACGCCCACCCACTTTAAAAACCCACGAGCCGCCACTGCTTTTAACTTTACTATTTCACCACTGCCTTCCCCGTTATCGCTTTCGCGACATTAATACATACCGCAGCGCATTAAAGTCCATGTTTTGTTTCGTGTTGCATCAATAAAAACTTTTAAAGAGTCCTTCGCCGGTTGCACGATCAGGGATTTATTTGCAAGATAGCCTATTTTCTTTAATTGACCTCCCGCATTCGTATCGGACAAAACACAAAAAAGGCGTTTTCGACACGTCTGTTGACGTGTGTGACTAAAAACCAAATTGCAAAAACTTGTCCTGATACATTAAAAATATTAAGAAAGTGTTACGACGATGAAGTTATGTCCAAAAAAAAAAGTCGTACGGAATGTTGGTAAACAGACATTTCTGGATGAACCGCGTTCAGGACTTTCCACATTATCCTTCCACATTAGAAGACCTTCCACATTATCCAATGAAGAAAACATTACCAAAATGAAGGATTTTGTTCTGTTAAGTTTAAAAGAGATTGTATATGTTACCCTGGCAAAACAAATTATAGTATCCCGACAATAAATAGTGGTCGTACAATCACAATATTTACCAGATATATGATACCTGTGATATTTTTCTATTCTTTTGAATGAATAAATCGTTATGAATGAATATAATTTGTTATGAATGAATAAAATAAGAATATAAAATATGAATGAATATAGTCCATAGAGGTCATTCAAAAGAATGACTCTCTTAGGATAGTTGCCCGAAATGTAATTAAAGATTCAATTGGGAATATAAAGAAATATAATTCAACTTTTGTCGATGAAGCACTATCTAAAACCATTGTATATCACTGGTTTAGTAAATTCAATCGTGGCTGTCGTTTGTTCACGGACGAATTTTAAGAAGGTCGTCCAAAATCGGTTGTTATACCAGAAAACATCCCTGGGCATTAGTATGGCAATGAACATTTAGCCGTGAAAAAGATCGTGTAGATATGCATGTAGGTGCAAAGAAATGCTCAAAAAACACAATCGTGGTGTGTCAAAAACCATGTATAACATCTAACATCGTAGATCGATGCCTATGAGCCCGATAAACAGCAATCGACTGTATGGGTCTTTCAAAATGAACAAAATACAACAAAGTTGTTCGCGCAAAAAGCACTTCGAAGCAAATGGTCTCCTGTTTTATTTGGATAAATGGACATATGGCTACAGTGCCACTAGAGAATCGTAAAACGGTCAATTTTGAATGGTACATAACCATTTGTTTATTAGAAGTGAAAAAATCAGAAAACACAACCAGCGACGCAGGATCATTCTTCACCATGACGACGCGAGCTCTTACACATCGGACCGAACAAGATTTGATCAGTTAAAATATTGAATTGGTAGGTCATCCGCCGTACAGTTCTGATTTGGCTCCCAATGATTTATTTTTGTTTCCGTTCTTGAAGAATAAACTACGTGGTCAACGATTTTCGACGCCAGATGAAGCGGTTGATGGGTTCAAAATGCATGTTTTGGAGATACCTCAATCTTAATGGAAAAAGTGCTATGAAAATTGGTTCAAACGTATGCCAAAGTGTATCGATCATTACGGATAATATTATGAAAAACAACAGAACCCTTAATAACCAATTATAATTTGTTTTTATTTATTATTCCGAATACATAAATAACCCTCGCATATAGTGTTTTCTTATTATATTTCTTATTATATACCTTTTTATATTTCGTCACTTTTCGAACACAATTGGTATATAACTATCTAATAAACTTTTCAGTTTATTCAGACATTACTTAAATGTCCTGCACTCTATTTGATTAAGTCCTCTTAATTTATAAAGGTCAATATACGATTTAATTGAAATTTATTGGTGAAATGAATATATCAAGTTGATGGGTTTTCAGGCATCTCTTCTCCAACATTTCACGAATATTCGGACGAAAACTAAAAAAAGAATCAGAAATAACTGTGGACGTATAATTTTTTTATATTTATTATTCCGAATACATAAATAACCCTCGTATATAGTGTTTTCTTATTATATATTTCCTTTTTAAATTTCGTTACTTTTCTAACACAATTGGTATATAACTATCTAATAAACTTTTCAGTTTATTCAGACATTACTTAAATGTCCTGCACTCTATTTGATTAAGCACTCTTAATTTATAAAGGTCAATATACGATTTAATTGAAATTTATTGGTGAAATGAATATATCAAGTTGATGGGTTTTCGGGCATCTCTTCTCCGACATTCCACGAATATTCGGACGAAAACTAAAAAAAGAATCAGAAATAACTGTGGACGTGGGTGTTCAGACTCGTAGTTTTATATTCAGCCGAAAAGAGAAACACATTTTTATTAGATTCGATGAGAATCAATTCGAGTTCTATGTGTGAGGTATCTTTTGTAATACTTTTAGGTAGAATTTTTAGTATTGTTTTTTGTTAATACATTTACCATATTGGAATTTAAGTTTTTACAAAACTTCTCTCTAATTAAAAGTGTTATTTGTATAGTTTATAATATAAAGATTAAACAATTGTTATATGTATATTTTAATCTATTGTTCATAACAAAGATTCTGGGTTCGGAAAATTCGTAGGGATTTTCTATTAGTTGCCTTTTAACACTTACAAACAAAATTCTGTACTAGATTAGTAATGTGTATTTACCTCTTTCAATTTATGTTCTATTTATAAGTCAAGTTGATTCAAATTGAAAATGTTGGCCAAGAAAGCTGTAAAAAGGGCAAAGAAGAACGCTGTCCAAACAGAAGACAATATTTGTACCATTTACGGAAAGGGTTCTGTTAGGGAGACATGGCACAAAAACGAACTTAGAGAACTGGATCGAATCTCCTTAACCTTTTGCTGCATACAAAATTTGGAGGCTCCATTTCTGAAACAGATGGTAACTGGTGATGAAAAGGGAATTATGGACAACAACGTGCAATGAAAAAAAAATCATGATGGTTTTCAGGGTCAGTGGTTTTAAGTACTGCGGAAGACGACCTTCATTCGAAGAAAATTATATTTTACATTAGGTGAGAATGGAAGGAACCCATTCGCTTTGAGCTTCTTTCACGCAACCAACCCATCAGCATCGATCTGTACTGTTCACAATTGGATCAGCTGAAAGCAACAATTAAAGTAAACCGGCCGGAATTAGCAAACAGGAAAGCTGTCGTGTTTATTCATGTCAATGCACGACCACACGTTTCAATTCAGATCCGAGAAAAATTGTTGAACTTTACTTGGGACGTTCTGCCCCATCTACTTTACCCTCAGCACATCCCATCCTTGCCATTGATGTATATCAGAAACAAAAAGGGCCCCGATACTCTCCCTTGTGGGATACCAATATCATTTCCGACAATTCCTGATATAATATTATTTACTTTTGTTCGATGAAAGCGGTCACTCAAATAATGTTTGAGCCATTTTATAACATAGTATGTCACCCCGATAGCAACTTCATAATCAGATTTTCTCTGTTGATAGCCTCAAATGCACGTTTTTGGTCCACAAATACACTAACAACAACATTGTCGTTATTAATATTTTGGCGTCATTTCATACAAATATGTTGAAATGCAGACTCGCATGAATGTATGCAATTGTCTATACACCACCATTTTGTCAACAATCGTCAATAGATTGATTGGCCTAAACTCCTATAGTAGTAGAGGATTTTCAACCTTTGTCAGCATGACAATGCCTTTTTTGAAAGCGATTCGGTTTTTGCGGTTGATGTTAACGGTTAACCTGGGTAACACATGATTTTCTGTGTTTTGGGTTCTCGAAATATTTCCATTTTTCGTCTCCAGATCAGACACAAAAAGATACAAAAAATACAAAAAGTATTCCTTTCATGCCGAGAAAGCAAAAGTTCGTACACCGTTTTTCGCTTTTCCGTCTGCTTGTCGTTCAGCAGATGTGGTACCCATTTTCCTGCCTTTTGTAGGCATGTCGCCTTTTGTAAGATCGTCCCATGGCATACAGACGATCATAAATTGTTCGGCGACCAACATTTAATCTCATGATCTCATTCGGCATCTTCATTTTTTTGGTTGACCTTGGCCTTCTTTGTCTTTGAAGTCGAAATCACCACTTTTGAATCATCCCAATCAACGCCCACAAGCATCTTGCAGTGGGTCAAATCACCGTAAGTTTCCACAAGTATACGACGGAGTTCACTCGCATTTTTCTTTTGACTGAACAAGAAAAGCAGTACGTGCCGCAAATGCTTTTTATTAGGCTTCGAACTCGACATATTTACCACACGAAAAAAATATCGTAGCAACAAAATAACATAAAAGAGAAAACTGTGAACCGAGCCTTGTTTTCAGCGGTATTTCTTAAAATATTAAGAATTATTAACCGCCTCACCTGGTATTACTGTGCGACTTTGCTGCGTGCCCCCAATGTAATCGGACAATATGCCATTGCGGCCGTTCAATTCTTTTAATAATAATCACTTTGGTTTTGATGTTCATCTGGCTTTTTCTGCATATTACGACCGATTCATAGTACTAGCTTCACTTTCAGGTATTGTACTTCTACAAGGCTTTCCAATAGCGGCGCTCGAACTTTGACAGTGTACAGCAGCCATGTTGGTGAAGCTATACTTATCAAATTTGGAGGTTATAGTAACTAATGTTGAGCAAATCATCGTGGAATGTTACTGTGTTGCGCAACGCGTACATAATGTAATCTAATACTCTTTCAAATAGAGAGTTCGAGAGTCCTTAATGGACCCTTAATTAACCCTATATGTGTTCTTATAGTCTAGTGTAGATGATTGTTTTATTGCTCATGTAAAATATATAATATATTGTGTGTAAAGTATGTATTGTATGAAAGAGCTTATTTTAAATGAATAATACTTTTCTCGCACATTTTTCTAGCACATTTGTTCTTTAGACAATATGTATTCGTTTAAAATTCTTATCCAACAAATGGATATAACCGGTTTTAATCTATTGTTTTTCGAATCGGTTATACATTAACCGATTCGAATTTTAATGGGATTTTCCAATTTTTTTCAAACTGTGTTATTATTTTTAAACAATAAGTTTTATTTAATAATTAGGATATGTCGGTTTTCTTGCAGAAAAAAACATGAAAATGAGACTTAAGGCTGTCGAATATCATTTTAAATAAAAAGTAATGAATAAGAAGCCTTTTAATTTTTTTGCGACCAGATGTAAATATCCGGTTCTATTGAAATAGTTGCTCAATTATAGGCGAGATAAATTTACAGCGTCATGATCATATTTCAAATAACGGTCGATATCAATGACTTATTTTTTGTTTTCAAAGGTGGCTGATGCAGGTGCTTTTCTTTAGTTTCGAGTTTGTGTAATGTAAATGAGATTTTTCTTATTTAATTTGATTTTCGATATAGGTTGTTGTATTGAATGAAACAAAGATCAATTCACCTTTGTTTATAAATAAATATTTTCTATAAATATATGAACAAAGGAAAATATGAGAAGGTAGTTATGAATCCACAAACATGTATATTATATTTGCTAATTAAATCACCGTAAAAGGATTTTTCCATAGACTTATGGTATCGTATGTTATGGCACCAGAAGCGATATTATCCAATAAACTTAGGCCTTTTAAAATTACTTATTAATTTTAATACGGGTTTGTCGTGAACCTTAAGTGCAGTTTCACGCCCTTCAGTTTGTTTGTTGTTTGATCTTTCTCGACAATATTTAAAATGTCTTCATCAATCAGCACATTTTCAGTTTCTTTAAGTCTCGTACATCGATGTTCACCTCCTCGATGTTTTTTGTGATGTTAGTGGCCATGTTTCATTTCCGTCTGTCAAAACAGGCAGCTCGCACTGGTCAAAAACTTTTCCCTTCAGACAAAATGAGAGTTTGTTCTTAAACATTATGTTGAGCCTGCTGAATGCCTGCAGCCACACTTAACACGCCGTTCCAGTTCCAGGGCAGTATCACCCTCCATTGAAATCTTTTGCCCAAAATATATGTAGTGGTCCACAACCTCTAAATCGCTTCCTAAAATAGATATTTTTCTGTTTTCAGCAAATGTATTGAACATAACCTGACTCTTCTTTACGTTTTTTTCCAAGCCAAATGGTTCTCCCGCCTTTTGCAGCTCTTGTATTTGTATTTGTAGTTTATCTGAGTCTTGTGACAGGAGAACGATATCATTTGTAAATCTAAGGTAGCTTAAGCATGCACTATTGATTTTTATTCCATCCTGTTCCCAATCCAAATTACGGAATACTTCTTCAAAGTGGGCTGAGGAAAGAACAGGCGATGATATAATATCGAGTTACCCTGCCGTACACCCCATTCTATGTTGATTTTAACTTCAAGATCATCCATGTGAACTGTCGATGTAACATCATCATTCATAGATCCCAGTAGGTTCATATAGGCACTTGGCTACGCAATGCATCCATTATGGCTTGCCTTCATATTGAGTCAAATACCTTTTCAAAGCCAATAAAATATATATCATAGCCAAGCCCAGTGGCATATGAACTTGGATATGACCCATTAAACTAAATCCTGCTTGCTCCCTTGGTTGTGCGTCATTCAGTGTTTAGATATTATTAGGTATTAGATATCTTGGTGAAAACTTTGTACATTACTGATAGGAGGCTTATTGGATGCTAGTTTTTTAAATCATCCTGTGCGCCTATCTTCTGAAGAAGAATCACTTCAGCATTTTTTCATAGGTTGGGTATTTTTTGATGTCTGAGGCATTTTGAGTACAATTTTGCCAGTATTTTATGTAAAGTTCGACCACCAGATTTTAACATTTCAATCGTTACACTGTCCTTTCCTGGACTCTTTCCATTCTTCAGCGCTTCTGTAGCATTTGTCACTTCATCCAATATCTGGCATTTACTCTTCTATGGGCATAGCTCTATTTAACTGGTTCTGATCTTCATATAACTTTGAATAAAATCTTCTGATAATCTCTAAAATTTCCGTACGTTTCCTGTACATTGCCATCCTCACGCATTAAAGCATTTGTGTCCTTTTATTTTTCAGCTTGTGTTCACTTTTGTTTATTCCCTTGTTCCCTTCTAGTGTTTTTTGCAATAGCTGCATGTGACCGATGCGTTTCTTCTCAAATACGTTTTCTTAGAGTTTTGCAAAGCTCAACGTACTCGACTATGCTAAAAATACTCCCTGCATTTCTTAGTGTACGCAATTTTTTTTTATTAAATCAATGGTCTCATTGGAGATTTTTGATTATTTGAAACTTTTTTCTTGCAGCAGTCGTTTCAAGCATATCGGCGATGATTTTTTTATACTGATCTGTTATTTCCATCTCCTCTGGTCTTGCCACACAACAAAGCGGTTCGACAAAACAATTTCAAAATTGCTGCCCCTCTGAAGCAGCTTCCCAAAATTTACTTTGCCCTTCTTGGATCTTATCATTCTTGTATGTTCTTTCCGACAGTTTCGCCTAACCTTTAGTCGTACCATTCTAAGGTCACTTCTAACATTAAAAAGGTTAAGGACAGTACAATTGCAAAATATTGTTTTATCGTTGGACATGATGTAGTCAATTTCACTCGAGAGACCAGACGGATTTTTCCATGCCAATTTTCTGCTGATTCTTTTGTCTCTGGGCCACATCATCATAAAATACCTCCATTTTATCATCATCATAACTTATAGTTGATGCATACACTTGGACGATTTGAAGCTTAAGCTTTTTATTCAGATGAATGACGCTTTGGGCTAGTCGGTCAGATATACTTTCAAATTTTGCGACACTATCCTTCAACTTTCGGTTAATGAGGAATTCAATTCCACCACATCGTCCATTTTCCGTACCCAAGTGTAAAGCATATAACTCAGAACGTTTTGTTATAGGACGCTATTTGTGTTGTTTAGTAACTTGAAAATTTCATTTCAGTCAAAAAACGGAATTAACTCGTGAGAATTTTCGTGTGATGACTTTTGACGTGGATTATCTCAACAACAGTTCA
Source organism: Cosmopolites sordidus (assembly GCA_031761425.1). Lineage (NCBI taxonomy): Eukaryota > Metazoa > Arthropoda > Insecta > Coleoptera > Curculionidae > Cosmopolites > Cosmopolites sordidus. The sequence goes on along the minus strand of JARFXV010000392.1, from coordinate 763,114 downwards.
TCGATCAACTCATTTCGGTGATGAAGTAGTCATGACTTTTGGTGATGAAGTACCGTCTAAAACCACTGTATGTATGTTAGTGAATTAAATCGTGGCCGTCGTTCGCTCACGGATCAATTTAAAGAAAGTCGTCCAAAATCGGTCGTCCAATTTCTAGTGTGCCAGAAAACATCGATACTGTACGAAAACTGATAAAGCAAGATTCGTCATGTGACATACCGTGAGATTAAGGCATCTCTGGCATGCATGACAAGCATACACAAGATTTTACAAGAACATTTAGTAGTGAAAAAGATTTGTGCGCGTTGGATTCCGCATAATTTGAGAATCGCTCAAAAAAAGGCTCATGTCGATTGATGCAAAAAAATATTCAAAAAATATAATCGATTTGGGTCAAAAGCCATCTATGCGTGTGATCCCGAAAATAAAGGGCAATCGACTGTATGGGTTTTACAAAATGAGCCGAACTCAACAAAAGTTGTTCGCGCAAAAAGCACTTCGAAGCAAATAGTCGCATTTTTTTAGGATAAATGGGCATCTAGCTGCAGTGCCACTAGAGAATCGTAAAGCAGTCAATTCTGAATGGTACACAACCATTTGTTTGTCAGATATAAGAAATAAGAAAAAACAACCAGCGACGCAGGATCATTCTTCATCATGATAACGCGAGCTTTCAGACATCGGACCGAGCAATCACTATTTAATCGATCAAAACATTGAATTGATGAGTCATCCGCCGTATAGTCTTCATTTGGCACCCAGTGATTTGTTTTTGTTCCACTCCGTGAATAAACTACGTAGTCAGCGATTTTCGACGCCAAAAGAAGCGGTCGGAAGAAGTGCTATGAAAATTGGTTCAAACGTATGCAAAAGTATATCGGTTATCGCAGAGAATATTTTGAAAAATAATAAAACCATTTTCAATAATAAATATTTGTTTTAATTTATTATTCCGGATACGTAAATAGCAACCCTCGTAAGAATTGACGATCTGAGGCAACCGAAAAGGATAAGAATTATATGAAGTTCAAGGAAAACATGGAACAGTGTAGTGTCACAATGTTTTTAGCGAAAAAAAGGAATGGAATAGATAACGAAAAAAGAAATAATGGTAAAAATAGGAAAAACTGTCCAAGAGTTCTAACGGGTGGGGCAAGTATCACGTTACCAATTTTAATTATTAAGAAGCAGCCTCAGAGATACACTTAATTGGTGGAGTATAAGCAGATAGGTAAAAATCGTCAAATTGTATCTCCGTTGATAAAAATTACAGTTTTTCCCACTCGCAATCGATATTTTCCTTCGCTCACTTGAATCATTTTGCCATAAGTTGTTAGTCGAAAACAATGCTTTTCATTGTGGTGCACCATTTTTCGAATTTTCAATAAGTTTGAAGTGAAGAATCAGAATCATTTTTTTGAAGAGAAACCGTCTAAAAATCAGTTATTTTACGTTAGATGACACTTAAGACTTTTAAAGGCACTTAAGGACATGGACAAGGCTAGGAATTATGGTCCGGCACAACTGACAAATACAATGCTGGGATATTTTCCTGAAAGGAAATGATGCATGATGTTATATAATATAAAGTGATATTTTACAATATGTAATATAACAAAAAATGATATCAAATATTAAAAATTTAATGTTTGTTAGCCAACATACGGCTAACTCGTTGTGGACTCCTGATGTAATTTGTACGCTTCTGAGCGCCACCAAGTTTCTAGGCGACCATGTCTAGTGGTTGTCGGTTTGCCCAGACGTGTTTTTTTTTTGGTGGGTGGTACTAATACTCTGAATAAATGTATAATAAAATATATTTAAAAATAAAATATTAAAGATATTATAGAAAATATATTATTAAATACTATATAGTTTCCACACAGGGCGTACAAAACATAATGATACAAGTGGGCAGATGAGTAGCAGAACATAATTAAAAACAGCAATTAATCTGGACCTACGATGCCGTCTCGCAATTTCCTCATTTCATCAAATATTTTCACGGATGCCCGATAATGTTTCTAAATCATTCTGACGTGCGCTTGCTTTTATAGCCGGCCGGCGACTGCGCAGATTATATCGGGGCAGTTCGGGACTATTTGCGGCGCTCGGCAACGCTGTCGGGTGTCCGTTTATTGATTTTTTTGCTTCACTGCCACGTTGCCGCGTTTTTTCTATTTTCAGAAGGGATTTCCATACTTTTGGAATGTTGCTAGCATCGTTTCGCGTATTTAGCTCACGCCTTTCTTCTATTTCAAGGGCTTCTCTGATTGTTCGTACCTTGTAGTTTTTAATATTCGCTATTTCTTTGGCTCTTTCAAAATTGATTTTATGTCCTGTTTGTAGATGGTGCTGGAACAGAGCGGAAGTGGTTTGTTTGTTTTTTAAGTTGTTTTTATGTTCTTGTATTCTGGCGGATATTCGTCTGTTTGTTTGTCCTATGTATGTTTTGTTGCAGTCGGAAAAAGATATACTATACACCCGATGATTGTCCAGTCCAACTTTGTCCTTGGGGTCTTTTAGGATGTTTGCGACAGTTTTGTGCGGCTTGTAGGCTGTTCTGATCTTATGTTTTCTTAGTAGTCTGCCTATCCTATCTGTGATTCCTTTTACGTATACTAGTAGGACCTTTGGTGTATTTGGTTCATGATCCTCTATTGTTCTTCGTGTTTGGGTTTCCTGACGGCGAATGAATGAATGAATTCCTGATACAATTTTCTGAATATCCATTTTGTCCAAGGGCTGTGGACATTTTTGGTAGTTCTTCGCTTCGTGAATGTGGTAGTGTCAGTCGGAAGGATCTGGAAATCAAGGTGTTCGCTACTGCTTGGATTTGAGAAGGATTATGACGGGATTTAGCGTTGAGGTATCGATTGGTGTGAGTTGGTTTTCTATACACTGGGTATTCGAGGGTTCCAAAAAGTTTCCTTGTGGTAAGGAGATCCAAAAACGACAGTTTTCTATCCTGTTCGACTTCCAGAGTGAACTGTATTCTGGGGTGGATTCCGTTTAACTGGGTTAGGAAGTTGTTTAGAAGTTCGTTTCCGTGAGGCCATATTATAAAGATATCATCTACGTAGCGTTTCCAAAGTTTAGATTTTAAAAGGGCGTTGGCCAATGCCTTTGTTTCGAAGTCGGTCATGAACAGGTTGGCTATAACGGGTGACATAGACGTTCCATTGGGGCAGCATCGGTCTGTCTGTAGATCTGCTGGTTAAATGAAAAATATGTGTTTTTTTCAAGCAGTGTTCGGAGAGTTCCCCCACATATGGTGGAAAGTCTTCGTTCATCGAAATTAGATCCAGGGCCTCGTCTATGGGGATACTTGGATATAGTGAGAAAATGTCCAGACTTGGCAGTATGTCTGTATCCTCTAGTTGGAAATCTTTAAGCATTCTTATCAAATGTTCTGAGTTTTGAACATAGGACTCAGCAAGTTTGACGCTAGGTTGCATGATACTTGCTAGATATTTTTCCAAATTTTGTGTTGGAGAACCAAAGGCACTTACTATGGGCCTTAATGGGAATTCTGGTTTATGTATTTTGGGTAGGCCGTAAAGTATAGGACATCTGCTTGATTTTTCCCTTGAAATTATTCTTCGTTTAATGTCCGGTTCTAGTTTCCATGCTTTGATTTTGCTTTTGGTCGTTTTTTCTAGATATATTGTTGGATCTCTGTTCAATGGTTTATATATCTTTTCCAGTAAAATATTCGTCATCTTTGCCATATAGTCCTCGGTGTTCATTGTGAGTTGCATTTCTTTTGCCCGCCGGTAATATAGTGATATCCTCGTTTTTTTTTTAACTTTTGAGCGCTCTGATTTCAGTCTTATTAACATATGGTTTTGGTATTTTGTTGGATCGTAGTATTCGCGCTACATCTTGTCTGATTATTTCCGCTTCTTTATCTGGCCTGCATATTCGACTCCGAAGTGTGTATTGCATTAATTGTTCGGAGGGGTAGAAATGATTGAAGACATTGAGCGGATAGAAGAGATCAGAGAGCGTCTAGTGACCCTTTTCACCTTTATACTTCTTCGAGAAGTGGGGAGAGTTACAAAGCTTCGAATAAATAAATTTTCGATTAATATAATAATAACTTTTTGATCGTAACAATGGACGAAAAAGTGTGCAAATTTGGAATGCCCGTGCAAATAAGCATACAATGGAGAAATCATCATAACGTGCATATAATAGGTGAAACAAACCAATCAGTCTTAACGCTACATACACGATCCAGCAACCATCAAAATCAAACAGTGGTTACGGGTAGATTCAAGAAGCCAAATGTAGAAATATACAAAGTGAGAAAATGTTTGGCGATTAGTCTTATCGAAATATCGCTAATGAAATTACCATTTAAGACAATGGACGTTCGAGCTGATGGTTGAGATAGTTTAAAGCTTCTTTTGTTCCATATTTGATCAATTGTTTTGTTTTTGTAATACCGTGGACAATAACTTTCGGTGAGTATGGAATCAGTACTTACAAGCATGAAGATATAAGAATATGACAGAAAAATATAGGAAAATCGAATATATCCTATAAAAAATATAAGTTTATTTGATTATTAATTTTTTTGTATTATGTAAATAAAACCTCTTCACTGTTGTCTTTAGCACGTTATACACTCGCGAGACAGAATAAAAAAATCAAGATCTGAAAATAGATCCGGTGCACATGTTTTCTGCACGTGTAAACTATGAAAACTGGCGGTGCTTTAATCTTTCGTGGTTCATCCATACGAGGGTTACTCTAGATTTATATATATATATATATATATATATATATATATATATATATATATATATATATATATATATATATATATATATATATATATATATGCGTTTTGATAACTTTTTTCTATTGTTGATATTGAACAATTAAATCTGACATGACATTAAATCTATTTGATTTCTATGTGTTTATTCTTGTCTTTGTTCATTTAGAACAGAAGGAACAATTAATTAAATTACTTTCTTGTTCTTTACATTATTTTCTTCCTTACTTTCCCCTTTTCTCTGGTCTTGTTATCCGTATTTGCCCCCATCCAATCTTTTCCCTCCTTTTATCTCTATCTTTTTACTTATAATTACCCGGTGTTTTAAAAGCTTTAATATATTATTAGTGAAATTGAGTTGTTGCTGTTCAACGCTTAATGACATATTAACATGATCATATGAACTTTCTAGTTAAAGAGCAGTTTTGCCAACTCTAATTCGTATATTGAACACCCACACACACACACACACATACACACACACACACACACATACACACACACACACACATATATATATATATATATATATATATATATATATATATATATATATATATATATATATAAATAGATATATATATATATATATATATATATATATATATATATATATATATATATATATATATATATATATATATATATATATATATATATATATATATATATATATAATTCGCTATAAATATATATATATATATATATATATATATATATATATATATATATATATATATATATATATATATATATATAAATAGATATATATATATATATATATATATATATATATATATATATATATATATATATATATATAAATAGATATATATATATATATATATATATATATATATATATATATATATAAATAGATATATATATATATATATATATATATATATATATATATATATATATATATATATATATATATATATATATATATATATATATTTATAGCGAATCGAACGGATTCCGGAAGATTGGAAAGATGCTCTAATCCATCCACTGCATAAGAAAGGAGATAGAACGGATGTAAACAACTACAGAGCGATATCTTTTCTCCCAGTTTGTTATTAAATTCCATCTCAATGTCTATTAGATAGAGCACTGGGACAGTTAGAATCTAAAATTGTTGAATATCAAGCAGGTTTTGGACAGGGCAGATCCTGCCCGGAACCTGTCCTGAATTTAAAATTGATCCTAAGACATCAAAAACTATACAATAAAAATCTCGACTGTACATTTGTGGATTTTAAAAAAGCATATGATTCTATTGACCGCGAATCCTTAATCCAAATCTTGAAAGAACAAGGACTAGATCTGAAAACACTGGCAATTATTAAAACAACACTAGCTAACACAAGGTCAAAAGTTAAATTCATTGGTGGCATCTGAGAGCCTTCCGAAATTGAAACTCGAGTGAGACAAGGGGATGGATTCTCGCTAGTCTTATTGAACTGTGTTCTAGAAAAAATATTAGGTATACAGGAGTGGCGTATAAAAAATCGGTCCTGAAGAACCTTTCAATTTAAATTTTGAGTGAAATAATCATGGAAAATGGGTAGGAAAAAGCGGTCAATAAGGGTAGATGCCAAAAAATGGAAACTGCATTGAGACTTACACAAAATATTTACAACAAAAAATCTAAAAACAGCCTATCTAAAAACATAAAACTGAAACATTACAATACAGTTATTAAGTCAGAATGTCTATATGGTGCAGAAACGCTCATTTTGAATAGAAACAAAAACATCAACGAGATTGAAAAGAAAGAAAGAAAAATCATACGAAAAATCTTAGGCCCCAAACAAATAAATAACACACCGGCTTCGAGAAAACCAAGAAATCAAACAATACACATATATACATAGCGATATGAGAAAAAGAATACTTTTCTCATATCGCTATGTATATATGTGTATCGCTATGTATATACAAGTTTTCCGGATACATAACATTGATGAATTCGAGTAGACTAACTAGACAAATAGTTCAATTTTATGAAAATAGGAGTAGGGCTAAACTAGAAACAACTAAAGGGATTACTGCAATTAAATAGGACCTAAGATCGGCAAATATTACACAAAGTGAAATTTAGGATATAAACCGTTTCAGGCACAAGGTTAACGTTTGGGAGGTTGGCCAGAGAGAAAATATAGAGGAAGACCGGAACAATTTGGTCTGAAGAAATAGAAAAAGCTCATAGTGAAAGAATGAAATCAGTATGGGCGCAAAGAAAGGCTAATAACAGTCAACGCCTCTAACTGTACTTCGCGTGGTCCAGGAAACGCATGTTTTTACCTAAGCATAACATTTTTTGTAATTTCAGCTCAATGAAGTAATAATAGCGCACTTATAAATTAATGGTGGAAAATAATGTCAGTCAAATGTCGCCCTTATTCATGGCTATACTTCTGTCATCTCTCTTGAAAGTTGTCCATCACTCTCAAAATCATTTCTTCTGGTACTTTCACGATTTCTTGACGAATAGCAATTTTCAGTTCTGGTATCGTGCGTGGTTTGTTAGTGTATACTCTGAACTTAAGGTAAACCCACAAAAAAAAGTTGCATGCAGACAAATCTGGAGAGCGTCTGGTTTCCCAACGGCACGGGAAAGGCTAGGTGATTTCCTCTTCTTGACATATCCGGTAGTTTAAGATGCTTGAACCCATTGGAGTATCGTGTTTCGATCTGAAATTGGCTCTTGGCGTTCAATGTTGAACTGTCGACCGCAAAGACATTGCAATGGTAACTACAGAATCACTGTTCTAAAAAATTGCTCGACAACAAAAACATGATGCTTCAAGGTCCACGGTGCCATGCCTTAACTGAGCTGTCCATTAGCGGCGCGGCGACGTTGTCACCCTTAAATTCTCTTTGCAAAATACTAGCCGTTTAAAAAACATGCGCTTCCTCTGCGCCACCCTATATATATATATATATATATATATATATATATATATATATATATATATATATATATATATATATATAGAGCGTGTTAGTGCTGGTTTCTGTTTTGGAGCACAGGCAGGTTAGCATCTGATGCGTCTTTAGTACGATTTTAAACTTCTTAGAGCCACTTAGTGATCCGGATCAATTCTTTTTTATGAACCAAACATTTTTAGTGCTTTCAGAAAATGAGTGATAACAATTTCAATGGTGCGCTATCAAGTTTTGTTTCTGACTTGGGCACAACATAACAGAAACTTTACAACATTTTAACATGCCTATGGAAAAAGTGTTTTGTCAAAGACAAAAAGGCTGAAACTAGATTGAAGATGATTGAAGATGACCGAATTTCCAGAATTTGACTCACACAGTCGTTCATCAGATTTTGACCAATAAACTGGAGCTGAAGAAAATCTGCGAGAAATTGATTTCGAAACTCCAACTTCACCACGACAAAAAGAAACCAGAATGAGCAAATTAAAGATGCATGCTGATTTGCTTTCAGGATAGCTAGGGGATCCTTCATAAGGAATTTGTGCCTCAGCTCCAAATGATAAACCAGTATATTTATCGAGAATTGCTTGAAAGACTTTGAAAAAAGGTCATTAGTGTGAACATATCTGGGTGAGGCTTCACGACAATGCACCTTGACACACAGCGATTTCAATTAACGAGCTTTTGGCAAGTAAAAACATCACTGTGGCTCCGCTGTCCCCTTTTTAACCAGTGTTACATCTCCAAAAAGTGTTTTGTCAAAGACCCAGGCAGTCAGGAGGTTTAGGACGTTCTCGAAAGGTTGAGACTCGATTGAAGATGAACCTCGCAGCGGAAGGAAGCAACAAGTGATGAAAATGTTTCCAGAATTCGGGATCTTGTGCGTTTTTATCGTCGATTGACGATCAGAATGACATGGGAAGAGTTGAATTTAACTCACACAACCGTTCATCAGATTTTGACCAATAAATTGGTCACACAAAAATATCACTGGGGCTTCGTAACTCTCTTATTAACCAGACTTGAGTCCTTGTGACTTTTTCCTTTGCCTAAGATTGAAAATTTACCTCAAAAGTTCACTATTTTTGGATATCGGAGAACATTGAAAATGCCGTAACCGGCAGCTGAAGGCGATTCCAATGGCCGCGAAGATCAGGTGGACTAGTCAATCGTCTGGCAATCCAATAGTCCCAGGTTCGAATCCTGGTTCGGGTATATATATTTGTACAGTCCACCTGACTTTAATGGAACTTTGTGTAAAATTGGGAAAAATGGCAAAACGCTTAATAGGCAAAATAGCCGATGCATCTACAATCGAAATAAAAAATAGTCCAGTTTCTGCAGTCCGTCCCTAGCGTTCCTAGCATTTTGTGGTTTCCCACGGCAACTACTTTGAAGGGAACAATGTAGAATTGTAATTTCAGTTCGATAAAGAAATTGTGAAGAAACTTAATTTATATACCTCGTAGGTAAAGTGTGCCTCGAAAGGAGAAACGCAACCACAATTTCCCAGAACAATTTATGTTGGCGCATCGTCTGTTACAATGAGAAAAAACCAAATGATTTTTAACATATCATATTAACTATAACCACATGACGAATACGTTTACACTGAAAAAATTTAAGTGGATGAGTTTAGTTGTAGATAATTATGTTATTTCTGCGAAAAAGGTCAACGATCTGTTGTCGAAGGGGTTTCCTAATAGGTTTAAGTTATTTTTAGTTTCGAAGCTACTTAAAATTATTCTAATAAAGCATAATTTATAAAGAAGCAAGTATATTTTTACGGTTTTCTTGACAGGTTATATGTCTAGTTTTATTTTTTATATGGAAAAAATATAAACAAGGATATTTTAATATTTATTTTCATTCTTCGTGAAAGTAGGGGTAGAAGTTCTAATGTAGGAGGAAGTCGATAAAAGCGGGAATACTCAGAAGAGATTGATATGTAATGTACATGTCAAAATCGCCGGAGTACTTACATGGATGTAAAAAATATCGATAACCTTCGTTACATACGGTTGCTGGGGGGCATGAATAGGAAGTTTAAAGGAAACATTGCTAGGAGATTGAAAAAAGGGAATATATGGAAATGCGATATTTTCAAGTTTTGCAATAAGCTGAAGTTTTGAAATTCTAGGGAGCTAAACTAGGGAGCTAAACAGAAAATTGTGTATGCATACAGGGTATGTATGTCTCACATTATCTGCCGTAGAGCAACTGATGACAATAGAGATTAAAATAAGAGGATTTAGTCAATAAATTTGTTGACAAATGTTAGTAATTAAAAAGATATAGAGTGTTGAAAGTGAAACTAAATTTTGAAAAACAGAGATAATTTAAAAGTGGTTGAAGATATCAGGTTCAAAATTAGGGTAGTTAGGTTTTCAAAGGCGACAAATCCGAATTTGGTACTAGCTTCAGCCTAGTTCCTAGAGGGCGCTTGCTACCTACTTTGTGAGGAATTTACTCGCTCAAATTTTTTTACCCTATAAAGCTGGGAATATTTCGATGGCTGAAAAATATGCAATTCACAAAGTGTGCCTCAAAAGTTGTATACAGATTATTACGTCTCCATGAGAACTGTCATTGTTTTCTATCTCTCCTATTTAACGACAAATTTTTCATCGAATTTTCATTCAGTTAGGCGAAACAGGTTCGGTTTTATTACAACAATCCTGGTGGACGACCGAAATGTATAACGGTAGAACAAGAAGAGGACATCTTGGTTAGTATCGGGGAAAATCCCGAACTAAGCACTAGGCTTTTGGAGGCATCGACAGGAATTAGTAAATCTACCGTTTTAAGATTTCTCCATAAAGAAAAATTGTTTCCCTACCATTTTTCGCCTATTCAAAATTTATTGTCCCAAGATTTGCCGGCTAGATCGGAATTTTATCAAAATATAATGAATGAGAATCTATGTGCAGTTTTTAGAAAATTATTTTTTAGACCTTTTGGACGGTACACCTCTAAACTTAAGACAAGACTTGTGGTTCATGCAAGATGGGGCGCCACCGCATTTTACTGTTGCAGTGCGGAAATCATTTGAATCACCGTTTTCCACATCGATGGATTGGGGGCGGTGGTGAGTTTCCTTGGCCACCTCGTAACCCAAACATTAATACCTTCGACTTTTATTTGTGGGGTTATATGAAGTCTTTAGTTTACCATGATGAAATCAATATACGAGACGAACTTTGACACAACATTTAAAAATCGGCCAATGTTAATTAGAAATAAAGAAAATATCTTCTCAAAAGTGAGGCATCACTTAACAAAGAGCCTGCAAAAGTGTATTGAGGTAAACGGTGGACACTTTCAACATCTATAGAAGTAAATTTTAAAAAATTGTTGTTTTAAATAAAGTCCGTTGTATTTTTGACATCTTAATGTTTTTTTTTCTCGTAAGGCACACTTTGTGAATTGCAGATTTTTCAGCCATCGACAAGATGTGCAATGGAATATTCGAACACGAATATCTCGCAAACGGCGTGAGATATCGACAGTGACCAAGAGTATCTTTTTTACGGGGAAATTATGACTCTTCTTTATTTTGAAGCCAAAATATTCCCAGCTTTATAGGGTAAAAAATATGTCTGAGTTAATTTTTACAAAGTAGGTAGCAAGCGCTATCTAGGAACTAAGCTCAAATTAGTACCAAATTCGGATTTGTCACCTTTAAAAACCCCCCGACTTAGAACCTGATATCTTTAACCGTTTTTAAATTATCTCAATTTTTCGAAAATTTAGTTTCACATTCAACACCCTGTATCTTTTTAATAACTAACATTTGCCAATACATTTATTGACTAAATTCTTTTATTTTAATCTCTCTACTATCACCAGTTGCTCTGTGGCGGATAAGATGTGGGACACCGTGTATACATACAAAATTTTCTGTTTTCATCTGTACATGTTATATCGTAAGAAATTCCAAATGAGTTTAGCTCCCTAGAATTTCAAAACTTCAGTATTGTAAAACTTGAAAAGCATCATATTTCCATACATTCCCATTTTTCAGTCCCCCAACAATGTTTCCTTTAAACTTCCTATTCATGCCCCCCCAACAACCGAATGTAACGATGGTTATCGATATTTTTTACATGCATGTACGTACGCCGGCACTTTTTAACATGTTCATTGCATATCAATCTCTTCTGAGTATTTCCGCTTTTATCGATTTCTTCCTCCATTGGAACTTATATCCCTACTTTTACGAAGAATGAAAATAAATATTAAAATACCCTTGTTTATACCCTGTATGAGAAAATGATTTTTAGCGCGTCTGAACTTTAAATTCAGATAAATCAATAACCAAATTAGTTGCTGTGAAATCATTTATTTTATGTGACTTTTTTGAGTGACTTTTTACGTGACTATTTCTGACAAAGCGCATTCTGTCAATTCAATGTCTGACCACTTTTGCAAGCAATTGTGGTCTTATGTTTGCAATTGTTCGAGTTATGTTTACTTCCAAGGCGTCAATAGTTGCTAGTTTATCGGCATAGACCAAAGATTTAACATAACTCCAAAGAAAACAATCTAAAGGCGTTAAATCACATGATTTTGTTGTCCAGTTAACAAATCTGTCCCTCGAAACATTTTTTTCACCGAATTGTTCCTTCAATAAATCTGTTGTTGCGTTAGTTGCGAACAATATCTCATCCAGGTCAATACCATTCAAATTCGGAATTAAATATTCATTGATGATCGTTCTGGGGATTAATAGGGGTAATGATATTAATGAATTTAGAAACGGACTTCGGAATATTTCGGAGTTTTTTGTTTTGTTTTAGTTATATCAAGCAGCGTGAAATGCGCTCAGAACTTGTCGATAATTCGGTGAATATATCGCTCAGTTGGGTGATTGTAACGTGCTTTCCAGCTTGGTTTTTAAAGGAATACGGCTCAATGACCCCACTGTCGTACAATCCGCACCGTATGGTGCATTTTTCTGGATACAACTATAATTATTGGATCATTTGCAGATAATTTTCACTCCAAATGAAAATTTCACTCCTGAACAATATTTTGCGGTGACATTCTGGGTCAAGTTGCGATTGATTTTGAACGCCAACGATGGTCTTGTGGCTTGAGTTCTTGGACAAACTAAATCTTGTAAGACCAACTGGATCAAGACCAGACCAAGATATTTATGCAAAATTTTATATGTAGTCGAATAACAAAGCTCAACTTCTTGCGAGACAAATTGATAAATTTGGTCCTTCATCAATACTGCCACCAACAGCGGCGATATTTTCTTCGGAACGCACCGCTTTTTGTCTTGTTTTTGTTCTAATAAACAGCAACGTGAAATTTATTCGTAATATGTCGATAATTCGGCGAATATATCGCTTGTTTAGGCGATTATGTGCACCATAAAATTCACGAAGTTCTCTATAAGTTTGGCGCACAGAAACTGGTGTTAAATGTTCCATGATGATTTGCCAGACTACTGAATAATTTTGACACGAGAGGCGGGCAAACTCACAATTCGTTTGTCAGCGATCCCTATCGGAAGTTCGGACACACAATCACCCTTTATATCAGGATATATGTATATGGTGTATAATTCTTTCATTCTATACAAATATGAAGGTATTTTTTATAAGCGAAAAATGCTATAGTTTCAAATATATTTCAAATATATATATTTCAAATTTAACATTTTTCTCTAAATTTTAGCTGAAGTTGCTTTTGGTAGTCCTTTCTTCTTTTTGGCTCCAATTTGCCCAGTTCTTTCATGTTTTTTTACTATGTAAAGTACTGTGGGTACATTAAGTTTTAAATCTTTAGAAATTTGTCTGGCACCTATTTCTAAAGGCATCCCTTTTTCTAGCCATTAGTATTAGATAAGTAGCATTCAACACCTATTATTATATTATTTATTTTCTCTAAAGAGGATTAAGTCCGCAAAACCTTTACAAGACTTTTTTCATATGAAAATTTGTATGTCAGAAGAACGAATAAAGAAGTAATGGAAATATACCAAAAAACCCCAATAACGGCAGATATACGAGCTTAGAGAATCAGATGGCTGGGACACGTTGAAAGACTACTACAAAGTGGGCTGCAAGAAACGTGTTAAGAGGAACATTAGCAGGGAAATAAAGAAGATGAAGACCAAGAAGAAAGTGGTTGACTTCAGTGGAGGAAGATCTAAGAACTCTGAAGACTAACAAAAACTCTTATAAAATATATTAATATCTAGTATGCTTAATGGTAAATTTTGAATACAATTTGGTGAATCCTATAAAAATGAAAAAGCAAAGTGTTGATAAATTCCATATCAGATATTTGATGATATATGTGTTTTGCAAGTATAGCAATGCTAGTCATGTCATAAATGCCATTAATGTTGTTTAGTCTGGTGCATTAGATAGCAATATGACCGCTGATTTAAGAGATTTAAGTACAGCGACTTAAATCTGTTCTCTGTTGAGTCTGATAATTTTGTTGTTGGCTGAAATTGAGTCATATAGCTTAAAACTTTATGGACTGCTATACAATGGTGTTTAAAACATCTGAAGGTGAAGGCCTTTGGGTGCTATATCAACTTCCTATTGAAAACAAAATTCAACGTGTAAACATTGTGTAAGCAACGTGTAAGTATTTGCAGTGCCCTTTTGTACAGCTTGGGCAGATGTCTTTTTTTCCACAAATTCTTATTGGTATGATGTTTAAGGAACATAACAAGGAACATGGCCGAAAGGGTATTACTCTGCAGCATGACAATGTAATACTTAATAATCACCCAAGAATAAATCAAAGATTTAGACTGGACACTACTTCCTTACCCATCGTATTCTCCTAATGCTGCATCGTCAGATTGCCATGTTTTCACATTTATGGAATATTTTCTTCGTGGAAAAAAATTCTACTGCTACATTTATCAAAACTGCATTCGAAGAATATTTGACTTCAAAATCATCCTCAGCTTACAAAAAGGGACTATAAAGTTTGCCAGCGAGATAGGCCGATAGGACGATAATTAAAAAAAAATCAAATTCCCATAAATTAGACAAACACATAAAAAAAGGTTTTGAAGACAATAAGCCTTCTTCTTGTTTTCTAATCTATTACAAACTATAAACAAATCAAAACCAATTAAATAACAATCAAGCGTAAAATTATCTGATGGTGACGTCAATATTTTACCCAGCAGCAGGTAAGATTCCTCTTCTGTCAGAATACCGCTTTGGATAAAACCTTACGATATTTACAGCGCTATATTTTAAATAGGTTTTGCTTCTTTTCAAGTTCACTTAGGCTTTAGGGATTTTCACGCCTATCATACGACGTGTGCTATCTTTTTGTATTCTAATTGGCCGTGACTTATTTGAGAGGGACGTTCTGAATTTTATCTTTGTTATTGTATTGTGTGTTATGCCACTTTTTATGTTAGTAATGTTCTATGATGTCGCGTTGAAAAGTTCGTGATTCCGATTTTTAGGACTTGAACGTAATAGATTGTAAGATATATTTATTTTTTCAATTTTTGAATCACTTTTTATTGAAACTGAAATTTACTTAAAAATTTTGCAACGTCGCATCGTAGTGTTTATTTCTCTTTTATTTTCTCTGAAAGTGTTATTTGAAAATATAATGTAATATTCTTATAGCCATTTATTCTATACGTTTTAATATACATTTGTTTTGGTTTGAAAAGAAAAAGTAAAACTTACACATTCTTGTCGTTTAATGTTAAAGTTGAAATTACTCACACTGTGATTAATTGTTTTATTAAATTAAATATTCAAAAGGTCCACCATTTGAGTATATGCGAGTCTGATACCATTTTAATTAGGTTTCCCGTATATGTTGAAAGAATCCTGGTATAAAAATACGCTCTTCATAATGCGAGCTTTTTCGTCAATAGAAGTATATCGTGATATTCGCGTACATAATGCATATTTGGTTTTAAATCGAACTTAATTGACGCAGTGAGATACCCTGAAATAATTTTGTGGCCATTCTGAAATAAAATTTTTGGTTGTCGGGATGTTGCGACATTGTCACTTCGTTCATGGCTGATGAAGGGCATGATTCTTAATTAAAAAAAAAATGTTTTAACAATGTGTATTTCTTAGATAATGACCAATTAAAATTTGTCAAATATGATTTTATACATATTTGCTTAAAATGACAATTCTTATCATAGCTTTTCGACTGTTGCCAAAATTTAATAAGTTTGCAATTTTTTTTCGCAGAAACCAATAGTTTTTCCACCCTTGTTGTAAGAAACTTTTACAACTTTGTTGTAAACTGTTACAAGCTTTTGTTTCAAATAATGTGAAGATTCATTGGTAAAATTTGCGAAAGTTATTTTGCTTACACCCTACTATTCCTTTCATACAATTAAAAATAACCTTTAGACGGTCGCGTCGGCTGCAACGGCCAGGTGGTGGCTTGTCGCTGCTGTGCTGAAACCACAGATGCTGCGGTAGTTGGTTCAATTCCAGCGCTCTGATGGTCGTTTTTCTTTCTTTCTTCTGTCTATATTTACTTCCTACCCCACATACGCATATATACTTATACATACACATACATGCACACACTTATCTACACCTAAATGTTTGTGATTGTTTCTAGGCAAGAGTGTAAAATCCGACAACGAATTACCCCTCAGTCACGCCATTTAAAGGCTGGGTAAGGCCGGATGCCTTTTGAGAAGTGTTCTACGTTGGTCACTCGTCAGTCGACAAGCTTCCTGATAGCCTGAGGGGGTGCTGGCCTGGGTTGTCAGTGGCTGATGACCGTGGTTTGGAACCCACGTTAAGCTGTAGGTCCAGTCGCTAAATAGTCTTAGTTGCTGATGCACCTCTAACCCGAAAACCTTTAAACTTTTTAAAATAACCCTTAAAACAATATGATAAAATATAAAATCATAAAGAAAATGATTTTAAAAACCAAGTGATTTCAAAGGATCAATCATGAGTTTTTAAATACCATTTAACGATGAAAAGGCGAAATACTACTAAATTTTGAATACTACAAAAGCATTTCATTTTATTTAAAGGAACTTGCATAAGGAAAGCGAAGATCAAATTAATCTTTAACAGAAAATACACGGTCTATAAAGATTTTGTCATATTAATTTAAGACTTCTGTCTGGAGAGAAAGGATTTGTTGTTGGCTGAAATTGAAGCTGTTCCCAAATAAACTGCCCAGGAATTAATTACAAAGCTGGGAACTACTTCCTTACCCACCGTATTCTTTTGATGTTACCCCGGCAGATTACCATCTTTTCAGATCTATGTGAAATTTTCATTCTGGAAAAAAAATCCCTACTACGTCGTCTATCAAAACTGCACTTGAAGAATATATATTTTTCTTCAAAATCACCGTCATTTTATAAAAATGGAATTGAAAATTTGGTAGGAAGAAAAAAATATTTGGTAAGATATCAAATTTTGCCAAGGGCTGGCATTGCTTATGGTAAGCAGAATTTCAGTGCAGTTCAGGTGCAGTGACGAATTTCATAAAAGTCCTTCGTCAATTTTGGTTCTTGCAAGATATATCGATGCTGTAATATAAATGACATATTTTTATAAGCTATTACATTTCTTTGTGAAATTGTAGCCGTAAAAATCCCTTCACATTCTTTTAGTGTGGTGGATCGGTTCACATTCCTTCTTGTTACTTTTATCATAATAATTGGGTGGGTTCGCCTTGACAACTATTTTCCTCCATCTCCTCCTATCTGTCTATTCCCTCAAGCCCTCTATATTCACTGTTCTTATATTTTCTTCCATCTGTTGCCTCCATCTGATTCTGGGTCGCCCTCTTGGTCTATTCTAAATTGTTATCTCTTATTGGTGTATCCTCTTCTCTTCTCATTATGTGTTCGTACTATCTTATTCTTTGTGCTTTAATTGTTCTTATTATCTTTTCCTTTCCCAACAGCTTGTAGATCTCAAAGTTCATCAGGGACACTCTGTTGTATCCCACTTTCTTTGCTCCCATTATTGTTCTTTTTATTTTGCCTTCAAAAATATTTTGTTTGTTTTCCTCTTTTGCTGCGAGTGTTATAGTTTCTGCTGCATATGTTACTATTGTTTTTATTATTGTTTTGTATATTCCTAGTTTATTCCTTGTGCTCAATCAGTAGTCTTTAAGTAGTGGTTTGTTGCTATGGAATGCTCTATATTATTTCTGTATATGTTTGCGACTATGTTTTTCTATCGATTATGACGAGTTACTTAAATCGAGTACGAGTTACGTTATCGATTATTCCAGTTTCTTAAATGTTTTCACTCCTTGGAATTTATAGCTTTCGCACCCTAAATTTCCCAATATTGTAGCATTTCTGTCGTAGTACATATACATATTTTGCTTTCTGTTCATTTATTACCAGTTCTTTGTTCTTAGACTCGTGGTTGATTGCTTTAATTAAACGCTCGCGTTCTCTGTGCTCTCTAGCAATTAGTAGGTGCGGCGGTTAAGAATTCTTAATTTTTTTAACAGATGTCGCGGGAAACAAGGGTCGGTTCACAGTCTAACTTCTTAGTCATTGTGTTGCTGATCAGTACCTTTCAAAGCGCCAACGATTTCGAGTTAGTGTTATATTTTTTTCATGAGGTAACATGTAGGGTTTTGAGTTAAATAAAGAGTATTTGCGGTACGTACTGTTTTTTTGTTCAATCAAAAGAAAAGCGCAAATTAAAGCCTTCGTATACTTGTGGAAACTGCGATGCAATGTCCCAACGCCAGACGCTTGTTGGCTTAGACGATTCAAAAGTGGTGATTTCGAATTGAAATACAAAGAACTCCCAGGCCAACTGAAAAAATTGAAGATGCCGAATTATAAGCATTGTTGGAAGAAGACGATATGTAAACTCGATAACAAATGGCAGATAATTTAAATGTTGGTCGCCGAAGCTATTGTGATCGTCTGTATGCCATGGAAAAGATCCAGAAGGCAGGAAAATGGGCACCACATCAGCTGAACGACAAACAGATGGAAAAACGAAAAACGGTGTGGGGAGTTTTGCTTTCTCGGCGTGAAAGAAAAACTTTTCTGCATCGGACCGCGGCTAAAGACGATAAATGGTTATATTTCTAGAACCCAAAACGCAGACACCATCAATATCCCAGGGCTGACCAGGGCAACCATCAATATCTACCATAAGACTGAATTGCTTTGGAAAGAAGACAATGTTGTATTTGGTGGGATCAGAAGGCTGCCGTATCCCATGAGCTTCTGAAACCAGGTGAAACAGTTAATACTGTTTGCTACCGTTAACAAATGACCAATTTGAATCATGCTTTGATAGAAAAGTGACCAGAATGGGCTACAAGCTACGGAAAAGTGATTTTGCCACCTCAACACACAGAGCGAAACGATTTTGCCACCTCAACACACCTCATCACACAGAGCGAAAGCACTTGGCAGGGAAATCTTGCCCCACCCGCCGTACTTACCAGACTTGGCCCTTTCCGATTACCGCTTGTTTTCATCGATGTCTCACGTACTTTCCATGAAATACTTCAACTTCCATGAAACACTTCAACTTCAACAAAAAAAATGTGCAGCTAGCGGTGGCGCATACTTTGAATAAACCATTTTTACCTTTCTCCCAATTTAAACGTTTTTCCAACTTTTATTTACAAGAATTATTTACATTTACACCTGGTGATGCAACATCATCTGCCTAAGTCACTATCTGTACTAAGTGTTTATTTAGTGTTTCTATATTTTTGGTTATCTTTATTGTGTTATCCTGTGCGCTTATGAACAATAGGGCCGATAACGCGTCTTCTTTCTTCTTTTATAATTTTTGTGTTATTCGTCATTTCTTCTTCCGTGCATATATTTGCTTCAGATTCATTCTCTGTCATTTATATCAATCTTCTAATCGTTCTGGGAATTTCGGTGATTTTAAAGTCTTCCATGGGTCACTGGCCGTCACTGGTGAGGTTACGACATAAAAACAAATACATAAGTTAATGTATGATCATTTGGCTGTAAAAAACTTGTTGTTAATGGATTCTTCACAATTTGACCGAAATTGATACCACTCACTTTATAGGGGATGTTGAGCGTACCTACCAAACAAAGCGATATTAAGTGATACTTTATTAAGACGATACATAATACTTACTTACATACCTGTTCTGTTGTGCACATTTTTCTCCAAAATCAGCGAGAACTATTCAACATCGACAACATCGCTTCCTAATAAAAAATCTTATGTTTTCTTGATACATCCATTCTTGATGGCCTGTCGCTTTGCGTGTAATTACCCAAGACAATGATTGTTATTAAAATCATCGTAAGCGTCGAAATGAATGAATGGCCGAGTCACCGAAGCATTAAAAATCATTTCAAGCAAATAAAACGAGTAAAATCCGTTTCGTTTGACACCAATTATAAATGTTATGCATCGAAACAGAAGGCCAATTGACTTTTGTTTATTTATTTGCTTGTATAATGATGGATTGTTTTGTTTATAATATATTTAATGAAGAATATAAACGGGATAGTAATTTTGAGATTTTTTACGCTCGTGGATTATTAATACATTTACAGTAATGACGAATGGTAGAATTTTTGTTTCTTTTAATTCGTGTATTTCTTTTAGTTCAAAGGGTAGTGCTTCGTATTTCTGTTTTTTCTCCGCATTGACTTTCTCAATTTTTTCATCTAGTGGTGTTGTAAAGTCAATGATAATAGCTGTTTTATCTTGTTTGTGAAATAGCGTCATATCTGGTCGGTTCTGGGTTATTTTACGATCGGTTATGAAGGTTGTGTCTCAGTATAGCCTAAAACCGGCTCTCTCTAAGATTAGTTGTGGATTATAGTTATAATTCTGCACCTGATTATTGAGAAATCTAGTTCGCAATGCTAAATTCTGATGGAAAAATTTTGCCTATTTCATCATGCCGTTTAAGATATTGTCGTGGTGCCATAATAGGACATCCCGCTGTGGTATGTTGGATGCTCTCTACTCTGGACTTGCATTTTCGACATAAATCATCTATACCTTGTTTTTTTAGGATATGTTTCCGATAGTTTAGCGGCGGTACAATCTGATCCTGTATAGCCAAAATATTACCCTCCGTTTCAGGGAACAAGTATCCCGTCTCGAGTTAAGCATTTGAGTGTGTTCTGTTTAAGCTTCTTTTCATGTTAGCTTTATATCTGCCGTATAGTGTTTCGCCTGCCCATTCAGTTTCTAATTCTGTTCAGGATTTAGGTGGTGTTTCTTCCTTATTGGTCAGATGTAGAAGTGAGAAGTTACTGTCTATGCGTTTTAATGCGTGATGAATCGGTAAATTCGTTGTATAGAAATAGCTTCTTAATTTTTGGACATGCATATTATGAGCTATTTCTACAGTCATTAAACCCCTTCCACCCCTTGCTCTCGGTATATACAGTCTGCTGATTTCTGCTTTCGGGTGGTGGTATCGATATTTTGTTAGCACTGCTCGAATTTCTCTTAAATCTGTTTTTGTTCATTTCAGAATGTTTTTGCCCATGAATTCAGAGCGTTGAAGAGGTTTTTAGATGCTAGTTTACTAACCAAGATTGACCTTATTTTCTTGTACAATTCACCTAACATTATCTTCTTAGTCGATGTTTGTTCAATACCTATTGATAGATGTTTATAGCCTTCTGGTAATTCGTTAAAAAATTCGTTAAATTCGTTTCGTCTGATAGCAATTATAAATGTTATGTGTCGAAACAGAAGGCCAATTGCACTTTTGTTTATTTATTTGCTTGTATAATGATGGATTGTTTTGTTTATGATATATTCAAAGAAGGATATAAACGGAATAGTAATTTTTAGATTTTTTTTGGGTTTCGTTTTGGTATATGGGATGACATATATATATATATATATATATATATATATATATATATATATATATATATATATATATATATATATATATATATATATATGTTAATTCTATTGAACTTTTGATTGATTATAGTGTAGATATTATTTATTATTATTATTATTGAAGTTAATACAATATGTATTTTTTTTCTATGACTAAAGATGCTAATTATTACATGCAGTACGAATAAGTTAATAGTTGTTACCAAAGTTAATACTACTCATACACAAATTTGTCTAGAAGGTCGCAGGGCCTAGGGTGCTCAAAGCGACCCCTGACCTGCAACTTGGTTGCCAACTTGTCATGTTGCAAACAAAGTTAAAAAACACAGAAAGTTTTCTGTGGGCTGGTTGCAGTTGCAATACCATGTTGCACCGACGGTTGCAATTGAATCAGAAAGTTTTAATTTTTAGTATGGGCCTAATGTTGGCAATTATGTTGTAGCGTATGTGTCATTTTGCAACCCAAATAAGTATTAAAATAATTGAAATCTCAGTTGATCACACAACAAAATAGTTTATTCAACTTCTTTTTATAAACTGATGTTGGTAAACTGGTCTGTGGTAAACAAGTTGGCAACATGGTTGGCAACCAAGTTGCAGGTCTAGGGTCCACTTTAGTCGTTTCGGTTCATCTTCATTCTCAAATACTCTCTGCGCAAGTACATCCTGTGTAAAAAGTACTCGGAATTTCTCATTAACAAAGCCCGCGTAAAATATTCTTTTATGTTCTTTTCTGCTGTAAGATGGCAGCTAGTTACTATGTTCAATTTGAGCAGGATATGTCAACTAGTTTGTTTATATCAGCTGGTTTTATTAGTTGACATCAAGTGTGTGTTGCGATTTAAATATAAATAAAAATATTGAGCAAAGAGTTTGCCTTAAATTTTGTGTGTCAAATGAAATATTTGTGTGTCGAATCGCTAAAAACGTTACATTTAACCTACAGTAAATCGGGCACATTAAAAACACAGACATATAAATGGTTTAAAGCATTCAGAGAGGATCGAGCAGTGGTAGTTGATTTGCCTCGTGCTGGTCAATCTCCATCGCCTACGAACGATGAAATCATTTGGTTGGTTGTTGGTTGAGCCAAGGTAAGAAAAACGATCAACACTTACGAAGTGTAGTGTTTCTTCTCGTTTCTCTACTTAAATTTTCAGCCCATCCTTGTGTGATTCTTTATTTTTTATTCCTATTTTCATGGATATTGTTCTGTTTTTATTTTCTCAGAGCCCGAATCTTCCTGCTCCTTTTATTAATCTTTGGGTTACATTTCTCATTTCCCTATTCTCGCGTTACAATTGTTACATCATCGGCGAAGGCTAGACATTGGTGTTTTTTGTCATATATTAGTCCTGTTCGATGTATCTGACTTTTCCTCAGCACAACTTCCAACACCAAATTAAACAAGCAAGCAGAGAATGGGTCTCCTTGTCTGAGGCCCGCAAATCAGCATGTATTATATCTTTATTTATTTATTTTGGCTTATATCGGCCGTGGTGGTCTTAGAGAAAACCTCACCGAAATTTTTACTTCCCTCTATTTGATTTAAATAATACACAGGGGAACGAACAATCTGGAAAAAACTCTTTAGGATTCTTTCTCTTATTTTCTTAATGGACTGCTCCGTGGGTAACTTCGGCATAAATATCTTTAGTCAGTCACAATGCCGACACGTCAATAAAGACTTTCTAATCGAGTGTAAGCTGAGCACCCATTTGTTTCTAAATACATCCGTGCATTTCTCTTGATTTAACCCTCTTCGACCCCTTGTATTTGATTATTTTTTTTAGAGAGGGATGAACTGGTATAGAGTAAATAAATGTAAATGATTTCAACCGTTGACTTAACCCTTTATGATTTTGTACCTGGCCGCAGGCGACTTTTAAATTTACATAATGCTGATCAGAAAGGGGACCGGCTTTCTATCGTTTTGGATATTTTGTAAGCCTGTTTATGTTTTTATTGGATGTGTTGACATATTTGGGTTTTTACTTTTAATGATTATGAATATTCACCGATTGTCTAAACTCTACAAGGAATATTTTAATCAAAGAGTTTTTCTATTCGAAATTTGCACCCTGGTATTTTGTAATAAGTCTTTTTTATTGAATTATTAAGATTCGAGATATCAAGACCAAGAGTTATAATGCCTCTTATCTTTTTCTTTACAATACCTTAAAGCCACTAGTCTTAACCCTTTAGGGCATGATTTTTACTTTTCACCTAAAAAAAAAATACCAATAGGTACTCAGATAACTTAAGAAAAATGCTTAAAAAATATTCCATAATTTTTTTGCGTCAAATTTGAAAAAACTTTCGCGTAACCTTTGAGTTACATATACACTATATTTTTTTATTATTAATAATTTTAACAATAAACGTTAATTATAATTATAAAAATATTATTTATTATTAATATAATAGCCAAAAACAATTAAAAAAAATTACAGTTACATATGAAATTTGTAGAAACAATTGTTTTTGTTTTCAGTTAGGCCAATGATCTGTTTTATCCTTTACGGCCGGTAAAGGAGGTTCATTCAGGGCGCAATATTCTTTTTTTAAATTTTTTTGGTGGAATAACATTTTTTAGAGACTTTGGCCTTCCTCTCTTAGGTGTCTCCCTAATCATACACAAAGATTGTGCAAGTTTTATATTTTATACGACTCCTAGTATATAACGCTTAAATAATATTCTTTATTAACTGTTTGACCAGTTAGACTTTGGTTTATCTTTAGCACGAAAGGTCTTTAGTCTCATCACCGTTAATTGTGCATTTCAAAATGCCATCATCCAAAGAAAACATCTCTTCAGTACTTCAACACGACGATGTTTTTCAGAAAGAATTGTGCTTTTGGAATAAGAGAGAACACACACACTATACTAGACAAGTCTAAATTGTGCGCCAAAATGGTTTGAATTGATTTAAATGATATTTCAGTCATATGTACAAGGTCTGCTACTTAATGTTCATAATATTTTCTTTATTGGCTGATGTGAAAGGTCTCCCTGGACGACTTTTATCTTAAACCTTTTCTCTTCTATCACTAAAGTCTTCGTATCATTTCGTCTTTTTTTAAACAAAATTTAATCTAAATTCTTTGCTCGACAAAGATGTTATAATTTCCAACTTAAGCGAAATGATAAGAAACTTGAATATTGATATGATATGAATTATAAATAATATAAATATTCTAGCAGATGTCAAAAACAGTCATACTTAAAAAACAAATGGTTATATCGATATGTAAAGTGCGCGACTTTTTAAAGCAATAGTCAGTCACTTTATGTTTTGATCATATATATTTTTCTGGTTCTAATATTGTTTGTTAACTCTGTGCCCCTTCGAAAAGAATTCCGAATCTAACACCACGCCTTTTAAATAAAAAAGCCAACATGACTTTGATTTTCGACCAATTTTGATGCGGTTTTTCGATTTCGGGTAGCTATCTGAAGCTTGTTGGCTGATTTAGCAGAACCGATTCCCGTTATTGGTTATGGTGTGTTTACTGAGTATACTATCTTTTGCATAAATTGGATTATTCGAGAAAAAGACACATTTTGTATAAGGAAAATATTATTTTTCATCAGAGCAATGCATTTGCAATAAATTTCAATGTCAAAACTATTGCGGATGGATAACTACTTTGAATAACTTGATAGTTTTGAGGCAAAGGTACTTTGGTAAAAAGGTAATATATGCAATAGAGGCCATGGAGGCAATACAGGCAAAGAGGTTTTGTATCACCTCTGACAGAGGTAAGGAGATTATATAAAAATATAAATGTAATTTCCAGTAGTAAAGTTCCGTTTTTTTTTATTCTACAAGCTTATCAATTAAGGTATTTGTTTTAGTAACTTAAGAATCTCTTCGAAGCAGCTGTATGTTTAATGCTTTATTTGTGTTGTCTAATATGACTATGAGATCATGTAAAATCAGGCGCAATGGTAACTACAAATGATAATCCGATAATTTATATTTTATCTAGAAGAAAAAATAAGAACGTTTTGTTTTCAAAATACTGCCGTTCAAATGACCCGCTCGGCTTCTTCTGGTGGAATGCCTTCTAGAGACCCAATTTTCGATTACACTTTTACACTTATCGCGTTTCATATTTTCCACGGTGGCCTGAATGTTTCGGTTTAGGTCAAGAATCGTTGGGGGTTTATGTTTATAAACTAGAGATTTACTATAACGTTACAAAAAATAATCTAAAGGCGTGAGATCGCATGATCTTGGTGGCCAGCTGACATTACCATTTTGTGAAATAATGCATCGAGGAGACAGTACAGTTGCAGCAAATCGTTTGTCAAGAGAGATAGTGAACAAGTCGCAACGTATGTTGAAATAAAACATTGTTTATATCCACTTTTATCAGTAACACCACACAACAAATATTTCTGTAGCGTTTACCATTGACAGGAACATGATTTGATAATGAACAGCTTCAAATAGTTATTTTCTGATGATAAAGAGGTAACTTCTGAATCACTTGAGGATTTTCATCGACCCAAATCATACAGTTTTCTTTGTTAACAAATTCATTAACCAGATGTGCGCTTTGCCTGGAAATATTATTTTTCTTCTAGTATTATATTTCTAACTTCCGACTGCCCCAGAGCTCAATTGTTGAATCGTACAGTGGTGCCGCTATTAGGTTTAAAAGTTCTGACACTCTTATCGGAAAATTATAAATGATTTTTATGAACTGACTCAAATACTGTCCAGATAGTTCGACAATATAACGTTTAAGATAATTCATTCTCTCCAAGCAAAAGTAGTTAATATTCTTTGTAAACAAAAATTACTATTGACATATATGTATTTTATTTCTGAGAATTAGTCATATTATGGGAGAAAAATGAAGAAAGTATATTATTAGTGTTAGAATTAATTTAATACTTTTTGATGATGGGTGATTAATGGACTAGAAATGGTAAATTTGTGGAGCCTTTTTTCCTGCTGCTGAAAAAATGGAAATATATTGAATCGATATAAAAGCAAGGAACGATTTTTCGTGCAAGTAGGGCTTGAAAAGTGGGTCAGTAAATTAATTTCTACATAATTCCTACATATGCGCTATGAAAACTTCATCTATATTTTAACAGTTCACTTAGTGATGATTTTGATCTACTACATGATTTTTAATTTACTATAAAGATATATATCTATAAATAGTTTCATCTACCATAAATATATATATCTATGTATCTATCTACCTCAACGTATTGAAGTATCATTGGATTTATGTTACGACACTTCTATATATAAAATCTTTATTTCCTTATGTTCTTTATACTGTTTTGTCAATCCGTTTTTAGAAGCTTTACAATCATGTGATGTGACATTGTGTTTTTTACGTTACTCTGGTGTGCTTCTCAAATTAGATGAAATGATGTGTTTCAGTGGAAGCTGATTGTTTTATTTTTTGAAAATAGTATGATACATTTGCATTCACCAATTTATAATTTGTTATTTACTGAATAAGCTTGATGCTCCTTGAAAAGTAGTAAAAATGCGGAAAGAAGTAGGAAATAAAGTTGGAAAGGATGGATTTTGTACATACCTATGTGTTAAAATTAAATGTTGTTCTGCCGAAATCCTTTCTCAGAAATTTATCCCAATTCCACACAGGTGAGGTTCTAAGTGGCTAAGAAGGAAATTAAGAGATTCCTTTACATCCTTAGAAATTCGTAAAATGTTTATGGATATTTTCTAGCATCTCGATAGAGATGATAGAATTATCCGAACGACTGCCCACATACGTTGATTTCATAAACCTACATTTGTTTTGCCCGTCTTTTTCTATTCATTTTCAACGCAAAACTTTCTAGTAATAGTATTTACCTTATAATTCGTGACGGAGCCTTTGCGCACTGTTTCTGAAAAGCGCTTTCCAAAGAGCGTCCAATATGAACACATTGATGTTCGCTTGATGCTAATTAAGGTGCGTGGCTCTAAGCGAAAGTATATACTGGACACTCACATTGCAATCAATTCAAAAACTTCGAGTAGCACAGAGGGGAATGAAAAGATGTATGCTTGACATTACAAGACGAGACAAAAAGCTTTGCGCATGGATCAGGGAACAAACGAAAGTGTGTGACATCATGGGAAGAGTAAAGAAATTGAAATGGAGATGGGTAGGCCATATAGCGAGGCGATGGGACGACAGATGGACCAAGGCAATCCTGGAAGGATACCGCTTGATCGCAAACGTCCGCGAAGAAGACCGAAAGCACGATAGACTGATGACCTCGTTAAGTATATAGGACCCGAGTGACAAGAGGGAAGGCCTTCATCCTGCAGTGGATCGACAAGGGCTGATGATATATATATATATATATATATATATATATATATATATATATATATATATATATATATATATATATATATATATATATATATATATATATATATATATGGAAGATAAATACCACTGACCAGACCTACAGACTTGACATTAGATAGGCATTTTTCTTTTGCTACGTAGAGATCAGCTAAGAACGGGTTTTGCCGACTCCTAAAGGAGGTTACGGGGGTGCTAAATGCAAAAAATTCCTATTTTACAACTGTAAGTTCTACAGACTTGACACTTGGCAGGAATGTTTCTTATAATTACTCAAAATTAAATAAAAACTTTATTATTACAATTGACCGAAACCCCAAGAAAAAACAAGAAATAATATCAAAATAAACTGCTAGGGGGGTTGCGGGGGCGTAAAAGAAAGATATACTCCGAAATTTTTAAATTTGGGTTTGTATCGTTGTGAATCCCTGGCAATTTTATTATATATTGACAATTAGTACGATAAAGTAGAGAGAACTTTGTTTCTCTTTTGATAGAATAGAGTCTAAACAGAAGTCATGTGGGTGTTTCACTTGAAAATCAAATTCAACGGGTATCCATCTTTTTTAACCATCTTTTTCTTCAACAGATTATTATTGAAGATTAAAAC
Organism: Cosmopolites sordidus; assembly: GCA_031761425.1. Classification (NCBI taxonomy): domain Eukaryota; kingdom Metazoa; phylum Arthropoda; class Insecta; order Coleoptera; family Curculionidae; genus Cosmopolites; species Cosmopolites sordidus. The sequence continues at coordinate 734,553 of JARFXV010000392.1, read as the reverse complement.
TGGATTCTATATAACAATCTACTAAATAATTCTATACAATAATTCACTACAAGGTCAGGTTTGCACCCTAAAAAAGTGTTACTTTAACTATGGTGGAGTTTTACATGAATTATTCACTGTGAGATTCTAAATCCCAATGAAACCTTAAGTGCTGAATGTTATTGTGCCCAGCTTAATAGAATAAACATGGCTTTATTTCAAAAATGTCCAAGACTGTGTTCGGCTGCGTGCAAGGCCTCAAATTCCCAGAATCACTCAAGAAAAAATCAGAAAGTTAGACTGAGATGTACTTCTTCATCTACCGTATTTTCCTGATACCCCATCACCAAATAACCATCTTTTCAAATCTATGAAATATATTTTATTTGAGGAAAAAAAATCGTCGTGCAATAGCTATCAAATCTACACTCAAAAATATTTTTCTTCTTAATCGTCTTCATTTTACAAAAAGGGAATTTACAGAAAGGGAATTGTCAATAACGATGGAGATTATATTGTGGATTGAAAATGTATTAACCCTTAAATATAATAAAATTTTGAAATCACCTAATAATAATAATAATAATTTTTATCATATAAAAATAAAATAAAGATTGACTTGAAATAAATTGAAAATAAAATGGAATAAAAATAGTAAACTGTAAATATTTCCAACTGACACATTCTAGTATATCTTTTTTTATGTTGTTTCAGATTACCCAAATATACCGCCAATGCCTTACCACACCATCAGCTGAAACCCCAATCAACCATGACTAAGATGGAGTCTTGGTATATTTTAACGGTATTGGTCTTAACCATAGTTTCAGTGGCCTCTTCAGATACGGTATCCGTGATACCTCACGATGCTCATCCCGGCTATAGTGTGAAAAAATTCAACGAACATTTCTCACTGGTCAATTCGACGTTCAGCCAATTCTTCACCATGCTTCAGGACGGATCGATAATGACAGTGAGCGACGTCAGTCCGTTAGTTGACCATCCTGTAGATTTGTTTGTGCTGGAAAATGATGGGAATACTACCAAGCAACATCTGGTGCAACTATATGTTCTGGATAGGAGAAATATGTTGAGTTTCAAACATGATGAGGATGAGATTGTGGGAAGAGTGGTGGAGAATCAGCCCACTGGTACGAGAGTATCAGGACTGACGTTGTTGCAAGCTTCTAGCAGCATAAATATACCTGTTACTTACAGTGTAATAGCAGGGAACACTGGACAAGCATTTGAGCTGAAGAATAGTGTAACAGGAGATACTTCGCCAAATGTTACCGTGGATAATTCTGGAGGTGTTTATATAGTTACAGCACAAGTGTTAGATCGAGAAGATGTGAACAGATACGTGTTAACCATTCAAGCCAGTGACCTCAGTGGAATAAACAAAGCTGTGACCAATATTGTGATTGAAGTTGAGGATGAGAATGACAACAGTCCTGTTTTTTCACAGAAAGTTTACAGATTTGTGGTTGGAGATGATTCAATGGAAGGAGATAACGTAACATTGACTTGGAAACGATTCTCATCGATAGGAAAAGTGGAAGCAACTGATGCAGATGGAGATAAAGTCGCTTATAAGCTAGTTACGCCTACGAGCTTTCTGGTAATTGTACCCCAAACTGGTGATTTACTTTTGGCTTTGGAACCGATTGAAGAAGTTGAACTGGAACTGGTGGTAGAAGCCCACGATTTGCGTATTCCGAGCAGAACATCACCACGACCAGCGCAAGTGATTTTCCATTTCAAACCACCAGAAGAATCGACGGCCTTAGACCTTCAAAGCCTCCAAGAAGGTGAATTAAATAAAAAAATTGTTGCTTTTGATGATAAAATAATTATTTTGTGTTTCAGACGGAGAAATACTTCACAGGGAGAAACGTCGAGTGACGCGAGCTGTTCGTCCTACTAAGAGAATCGAATTCACTGAAACTGATGGTGAAATTGAAGGAAGAGTGGTATTCCAGTTGGAAAAGGAAACTGACAAGGAGACCTTTAAGATAAGGGATGAAAACAGTTGGGTTATAGTTGAACCAAATGGTTCTGTTAAAGTGAGGAAGAAGTGGGACTATGAAGAGTTGGGTCCTGAGAAGACAATCGATTTTTGGGTTACAATTACTAATGCTGAGAAAGGAGGTAAGTGTTTTGAACTTTTATATTCCTTTAATAAAAAGTGCGTGCACATAATTTTATTCCAAATATTGATACTGCATTATTATAAAGATTTAATAAAACTTTCAGATTTCATTAAGTTATGTATTATTAAATATTAAGTGATTGATTATTTTATTTTTAGAACTGGCACTATATAAGTATGGGAACGAAAGTAATGCCATTTTTAAACACGAATTTGTAAGGTTATAAAGATTCTTAAGGCCTTTATACAGGGTGTGCCATAACTTATCCACCATAAAGCAGGTGGTGATAGTACAGATTAAAATAAGAGGATTTAGTCAATAAATGTGTTAGCAAATGTTAGTCATTAAAAAGATACAGGGTGTTGAAAGTGAAACTAATTTCTCGAAAAATTGAGACAAATTAAAAATGGTTCAAGATTTCAGGTTCAAAATCGGGGTAGCTGGGTTCTCAAAGGCGATAAATCCGAATTTGGTACTAGATTGAGCCAAATTTCTAGAAGGTGCTTGCTAGCTACTTTGTGAGGAATTAACTCGCTCATATTTTTTTTACCCTATAAAGCTGCAAATATTTTGAGTTCAAAATAGAGAAGTGTCATAATTTCCACGTAAAAAAGGTACCCTTGGTCAATATCGATATCTCACGCCGTTTGCGAGATATTCGTGTTGGAATATTCCATTGCACATCTTGTCGATGGCTGAAAAATATGTAATTCACAAAGTGTCATTGTTTTCTACCTTTCCTATTAAACATAAGCCGAAACAAGTTTTTCCATTCTTGAGTTGATATTAAATAATTAGCAAAAATGCCCAGATTTAATCAGTTTCCTAACCGTGATTTAAGGAATATGCTATGCAAATTACAATAGTCGCGTTGCAGTTAGAAGGTATGAAGAGCTCTACCGAACCAGAATCATGCCAGATCGACAAATTTCTTAAATAATTTTCAATCATTTAGGCGAAACAGGTTCGTTTTATTGCAACAGTCCTGGTGGATGACTGAAACGTATGACGGTAGAACAAGAAGATATTTTTATTAGTATTGCAGAAAATCCTGAACTAAGCATTGCAGACATTAAGCATTTGGAGACATCTACAGGTTAATACCTGTAGATGCCACCAAATGCCTAATGCAAATGCTAATACATTAGGTTAAAGTAAATGCAAAAATGCTAATGCAAATCTATCGTTTCAAGAGTTCTCCACAAAGAAAAATTGTTTCCCTACCATTTTTCGACTGTTCAAAATTTATTACCACGAGATTTGTCGATTAGATCAGAATTTTGTCAAAATCTACTATATAAAAAAAAACGAAGACTCCATATTCCTGAAAAAGACATTGTTTACTGACGAGGCAACTTTTACCAGATGCGGAATTTTTAGCTGGCGAAATAATCATTATTTAGCACTGGACAATCCACACCTACCAAGAGAGCGACATTTCCAACACGAATTTTCAATCAACATTTGGTGCGGCATTATCGACAATTTTTGAATCGGCCCATTTGAATTTCTGCAAAGATTGAATGGAGATAAATATGTGCAGTTTTTAGAAAATGATATATTAGACTATTTGGACGCTATATCTCTAAACTTAAGACAAGACATGTAGTTAATGCAAGATGGGGCGCCACCGCATTTTACTGTTGCAGTGCGAAATCATTTAAATCAACGTTTTCCACATCGATGAATTAGGCGCGGTAGTAAATTTCCTTAGCCACCTCGTAGCCCAGACATTAATCCGTTAGACTTTTATTTGTGTCAATACACGAGACGAATTACGAAAATACAAAAAAATCAATAAGTGGCCAATTTATTAGAAATGAAGAAAATATCTTCTCATATGTGAGAAGTCACTTAACAAAGAGCCTGTGAAAGTGTATTAAGGTAAACGGTGGACACTTTCAACACCTATTGAAGTAAATTTCAAAAAAAAATTTAAATAAAGTGCCCTGTATTTTTGACATCTTAATGTTTTTTTTCCTCATATTCAAGGCACACTTTGTGAATTGCAGATTTTTCAGCCATCGACAAGATGTAAAATGGAATATTGCGAATATCTCGCAAACGGCGTGAGATATCAATATTGACCAAGGGCACCAAGGGCGGTTGAAATCCTCTTATTTTAATCTCTACTATCACCAGTTGCTCATGGGATATCCTGTATAAGAATATGAATTTTAGTGCGTCTGAACTTTAAACTGAAATAAAACAACAATCAAATTAGATGCCTTGAACCCATTGATTTTATGTGAAATAACATTCAATGACATTAATCTATGAAAACACATGACACATCTATTGACTAAATCCTCTTATTTTCATCTTTACTATCGCCAGTTGCTCTATGATGGATAAGTTATGGAACACTCTGTATAAGTCGTGCATAACAATAAAGTTTATATGGATTAATTCTAATGAATATGGAGGATTATTATTATTATATTGTAATAGAATTTTTAGTGAAATTGTAGATGTTCCACATATAAGGAACTCTTCAAATCCTTTTAGTTTGATGAATCATTACACATTTTTTCTTTTTTTGCCTTCTCAATTTTCCTCCATCTTCTCCCATCTGCGATCTGTTCTCTCCATCTCTCTTCATTCAGTGTTCTCATATTTTCTTTCACCTGCTGTTTCGATCTGACTTTGTACTGGAGGACCTGTATAAAAATTTGTTTCGAAGAGTGGAAAAAAAGAACAGGATACAACATTTGAAGGATACGAAGTAATTATGAATAAAGTGCATCATAATATAAAACAAGTACATGAAATATACCAAGTTTTTCAGATCGATTAATTTTTTATAATCCACCCTGTACTTTTGACGTACTAAAAAAGCTGGAAGGATATCTCGAAAGCGAAGCTAAAATATCATATTTAAAAGCACGGAAGATCTTTAATCGGAAATTTTTATCGATAATATTTGGTTTGAGTGGTTTGTTTCCTTTTCAATAGTTTTCCGATTTTCGTCTTGAAATCCAATAAAGAAGTTTCCTATTGGCCTTTGGATTTATATCTTCGTAGTTTTCCTGCAATTTTAAACTTGTGATTGGATTTTCGGAAGCCCCCGTCTTTAATTATTTTTTGATTGGGAAAGTTTAGGTTGAATTGTTTTCGGATTTCTTTGTCTTCTAATTGGATGGTCCGATTTATATAAAATTTCCGGTTATTATATCCAATTTTTCGTCAGTTTATGCTGAGGATAGTGATTGGTTTTCAAATTATTAGTTGTACGAATAGAAAAAAACAACATGAATTGAAAACAATTTATATTCGGAAGCATATAGGGTGTTCCAACTAGATGTGACAATTTTTCTCTACAAAGTATTTAGAGTTATAACGGGGGTTATTCACATTTTCAGCAAATTGAAACGAATTAGGTTTCTTTTGTATAGGTAGTCCTTCTATACCAGGTCTGTAAATACGAAACCGGAATTTACCCATAGATGGCCCTAGCTGTCAATGTAGTTACCGTCAAACCGCGTCATTGGTGTCATTTCTTTGTTGATATCTGACAAAGATTTTCAACTTACAACAATACAAGTATCATACAACAACATAATATGTAATAGCGTTGAACATGTCGAATTTTGTGCCTGGAAACTACGATTTGCGGACAGCATTGATTTTCTGTTACCATTTAAAGAAAAGTGCTGCAGAATCACGCGGTGAGCATGCTCTTGGTAAATCACAGTGCTTTGAGTGGTTTAAAAAATTCAAGAGTGACGATTTTGACGTGAGAAACGAAGAGCGTGGAAGACCGAAAAAGTTTGAAGACAGCGAATTGTAAGCATTGTTGGATGAGAATGACGCTCAAACGCAACAACAACTCGCGGATCAATTAAATGTAACCCGAACAGCTGTCTCTATATATCTGAAAGCCTATGGGAAAGATCCAGAAGAAGGAAAAATGGGTTTCACATGAACTGAATGAAAGACGGCACGAAAACCGAAAAACCACTTGCGAAATGCTGCTCGCCAGGTATAAAAGAAAGTCATTTCGCCATCGAATTGTGACTGGTGATAAAAAGTGGATATATTTTGAGAATCTTAAGTGTAAAAGATCATGGGTAACTCCAGGCGAACCATCGACTGCAACGCCAAATCGCTATGGACGGAAAAGAATGCTCTGAGTTTGATGGGATCGGAAGGGTGTGATCCTATTATGAGCTACTAAAACCTGGCGAAACTATTAATATTAAACTCTACCGACAATGATCGATTTGAATCAAGCTTTGCATGAAAAACGACCAGAATATCAAAAAAGGCAACACAAAGTGATTTTGCTTCATGATAATGCACCATCACAGACAGCAAAACTGGTCAAGGAAACGATTGAGGCGTTTAGTTTGTAAATACTTTTGTATGCGGCTTACTCACCAGACTTGGCTCCGTCCGATTAATACTTATTTGCATCGATGGGACACGCACTTGCTGAGCAACGCTTCACTTCTTCCGAAAATGTACGAAAATGGCTCGATGAATGATTTGCCTCAAAAGAGCAATAGTTTTTTTGACGTGGCATCGATAGATTGTTGGACAAGTGGAAAAAATGTATAGCTGGCGATGGGTATATACTGTATTTTCTGTGCAAAAATTTTCATTTCATATTCACATACCTGGTAAACTCTATCCCTTGTATAGTTTATAGTTATAACAAAAAAGGGGAATTAAGTTTGCGTAATTTTGTTTCTTACTTTACTTTTACACTGTTTACTTCATCTAATGCCGCAGTTACCACTTACAAGTGTATTGCATACCAAATAAGTTTTTAGGGCTTCGATATTACAGCTTAGAGTATTGCAGCAGTGGGCATTGCTGTTCTTGCTTGATTCTGGTTCTCATATAACTTTGAATAAACTCTTCGGACAACCTCTAACATGTCCGTCCGTTCCCTGCATATTGTACCATCCTCACGCATTAAGGAAAACATTTGTGTCCTTTTCTTTTTTAGCTTCTGCTTAGCGTTGTTAATTCCCCTGTTTTCTTCCAGAGTTTTTTTGCACTAGCTGCATGTTGAATCGGCGCGTTTTCTTCAATACGTTTTCTTATAGTTTTGCAAAGCTTAACGTACTTGACCCTGCCAAAAGAACAGTCTGCATTCTTCATTGTCCGGCGTTTTTTCATTAAATTAATGGTCTCAATGGACATTTTTGATTCTTTGAAACATTTATCTTCTGGTGTTATTGAAGCCGCCGTTTTGAGCCCATTGTTGGCGATTTCTTCATATTGGTCTGTAATTTCTATCTATCTATCTATATATATATATATATATATATATATATATATTATATATATATATATATATATATTATCTATATATATATATATATATATATATATATATATATATATATATATATATATATATATATATATATATATATATATATATATATATACCAGGTGTCCCATTAAGGATGGATCGCGGCCGTATCTTGAAATGATTATGAGAAATTCACCAGAAATATTTTTAAGCTTCTAAAACGACCGCAAGAGGGTGTGACGAGCTAAACATTTAAAAAAAAAAATTTTTTTGTGTATTTTCAAGTGTTAACCGAGTAAGAAAAATTCTCAGTTATAATTAGCAAACTGTCTCCTACAACTTTGTTTTATGACATTTTGTCGTAACTTCGCGAATAAAGAAGTGGGGGGGAGTTTTACCTATTTAGATAAAAAGTCGTCTAATGTCCGTTTGCCTAAACCGATTTTCCTCAATTTGGATTTATTTAAAAGGCAATCAGATAATCTAGGAGATAAATTATTTAGTTTATAAATAAAACCGCGAGGTGGCGTTACATTCAACAATAGCTTTTTTGAAGTTCAGTTTTTTCAAATATAATAGTACAGCTTTTATTACATGGTTAGAAAGGTAATTTAAAGAGGAATCATCCCGTGAAAACCCGAAATCGATATCTCTGACATGTCAAGAGATATTTCGATTTTTCGTAAAGTGTGAAGGAAGGCAAACATTAGGTTGATATTTTTTTAACTTAATGCAGGTAGTAGTGAAATAATAACTGATTTTTTTCAGAAAAATCGAAATATCTTTTGACATGTCAGTGATATCGATTTCGGGTTTTCACTGGATGTTTTCTCTTTAAATTACCTTTCTAACCATGTAATAAAAGCTGTACCATATTAAGACTAATTTTTAACTTAATATTAGGGTAAAAATTAAAACTAACTGATTTTTTCAGAAAAGTCGAAATATCTCTTGACATGTCAGATATAGATTTCGGGTTTTCACTGGATGATTCCTCTTTAAATTACCTTCCCAGCCATGTATTAAAAGCTGTACCATTCCATTTGAAAAAACTGAACAGAACTTCAAAAAAACTATTGTTGAATGTAACGCCACCTCGCGGTTTCATTTATAAACTAAATAATTTATCTCTCAGATTATCTGATTGTCCCAGCAATTGCCTTTTAAATGAATCCAAATAGAGGAAAATCGGTTAAGGCAAACGGACATTAGACGACATTTTATCTCAATAGGTAAAACTCCCCCCCCCCCCCCCCCCCCCCCCCTTCGCGAAGTTACGACAAAATGTCATAAAACAAAGTTGTAGGAGACAGTTGGCTAATTATAACTGAGAATTTTTCTTACTCGGTTAACACTTGAAAATATACAAAAAAAATGATTTTTAAAAATGTTTAGCTCGTCACGCCCTCTTGCGGTCGTTTTAGAAGCTTAAAAATATTTTTGGTGAATTTCTCATGATCATTTTTAGTACAATTTTTTTTTCTCCAAAGCTGTGGGATAAATAGTTTTCAAGATACGGCCGCGATCCATCCTTAATGGGACACCTGGTATATATATATATATATATATATATATATATATATATATATATATATATATATATATATATATATATATATATATATATACATATTAAACACGTTTTCGTGGTTAGAAAAAACTTAGAATTCTGAATTTTTGGACTTATTTAAGAATCTCTTTCATTTAAAAATATTTTCAAGATCATATAACTTCCGGTTATCCCGGAAATGGCCAGTAACTTCTTTATTTTAAATGGAACACCCGGTATATATTATTTCATTTTTGGATTTCTGAGAAAATTTCATGATGAGTTACATCAGGTTTCCATATACCTATTTTAAACTGTTTCTTAAATATCTTGATTCTTTTGCAAATTTTGAAAGATGTAACCTTATTTTCAACACTGCGCCTTTTACCCATTTTCGACTCTTGCTAGGCGCTTTTGGGGTAGACCCAAGCACAAAAATGGTATTTTTGAAATCCATATTGACAATTAATTTATGGCATACAGAGTGTCCAAACTTTGATGACCAATTGAAAAGTTGAAAAAGTTCGTTCTTTCAAATGTGACACCCTGTATATTATTGGATGGTCGGATGCAGAATTTGATTCTGCATTGATTCACTATAACTTTCCCTTACTTATTTCCAATGGTTTTCTTGTTAATCTATTTGTATTTTTTATCGAAAGCTGATTAAACTCCAAGCCAAAAGTTCTATATAGTAAGACTCGATTTTAACAGGAATTGAAACAATGTTGATATTATGTCAAAGCAGTATCTGCTCACAAATTCGTGAGGTATCTACTTAGAGTTTTAGTGATTTTGTTAATTTTTTCAAGTACAGTTTATAATGGAGAATAATGAAGAATATTCCAATATTGATTTTTTAAATTTGTTTTATAGCCATGGTGAATATGGGCCAATTGTCCACATCCACCATTGAAATTGAAATCATCATAATTAATTTATCATAATTATCATCATAATTAATTCCTATCTAAGCTGAAAAGATGTCTAGTGCTTTGTTTTGCGTTATTTCTGTGAGATTAGCTTACCTATTCTTTCTCTCATCGTCTCTTTTATCCTATTACAATACAAGAAAACTATTTTTAGACCTGTTTACGAGTTCGTAATAGACCTTTTGTTTCTACTGTGTTTGTATTTTAAGATAAACGATAACCATTAAGGACGCCATGCGTCTTCGAGCTGTTGTAGTATGACATATGTGTATGTTGTAAATAATGTATATTCATACAAAATTAAATACGGAATAATAAATACAAATTTTATATTATTCATAGCATTTGGAGCATTTGGCGATGTTAGTCCTAATTTAATATTTGAATTTAATAAAGAAATTTATTTCTAACATTTTTTACATGAATTCTTGAGTATGGCCTCACACCTTCTGAATATACTTCCGAACAGTTTTTCCACGTAGTCGACGGATCGAGGGCGCCAAATTTTCCGAACATTGCATGCCAGCTGCTTTAAATCGTCATCATCATAATCATTCAGCCATTGTCGATCCACAGCAGGATGAAGGCATCCCCAGCATGCTTCCAACTCGCGAGGTCCTGAGCTTTCCTCTGTCATTCGGGTCCAATATTCTTGATGATATCATCGATCGATTGTATTTTAGGTCTTCTTCGTGGACGCTTATGATCAAGCGGTATCCATCCCAGGATTGCTTTGGTTCATCTGTCGTTACATCACCTCGCTATATGGACTGCTATTTGTGCAGGTCTTTCTATCCCGTTTTGTAATGCCAAGCATACATCTTTCCATTTCCCTCTGTGCTACTCGAAGTTTTTGAACTGAATGTGATGTGTTCATGTTTCACTTCCGTATGACAGAACAGACAGCACGCACTGATCAAAAACTGTTCTCTTCAAATAAAGTGGGAGTTTGTTATTAAACACTATGGTGAACCTACCAAACACCTGCCAGCCACACTTAACCCGCCGTTCCACTTCCCGGGCAGTATCACCATCTCTTGAAATTCTTTGCCCAAGATATATGTTGTGGTCCCCCACCTTTAAATCGCTTCCCAAAATAGATATTCTTCTGTTTTCAGCAAATTTGTTGATCATAACCTGACTCTTTTTCAGGTTTATTTTTAAGCCAAATAGTTCGCCTGCTCTTTGCAGCTCTTGTATGTGTTTTTGTAGTTCATCTGGGTCTTGCGACACTAGAACGATATCTGCAAATCTACAGTGGCTTAAGTATGTACCATTTATTTTTATTCCACCCCGTTCCCAAAGTCTGGTTTTGGTATTTTGTTCAGTACTGAATTGAACTTACATTGGAATTTGAATTTTTCGCGAAAATAAGCTAGTCACAGGGAGCCAGATCCGACCAACATAGCGGTTAATGGTTAAAATTCATTCACGAGACAAAAACAAATCATTAGCTATAAGATGATGCATTATTGTGGAGTAGCGTTTATTGGCATTAGTTTCATGAAAATACACAGTGGGCTAGTGGAGAATATTTAAAATATTCAAAAGACCTTGTTTTTTGAATATTTTAGGCATTAGTTTCATTGAATAAAACTTATGACCTTTGGAACCTAAGTTATAAGATGACTTACGAGATATTTTAATTCAATTTTCATGTACCTTTATGCAAGCGTCACGCAGAGGACTCGTGGGAACTGAAAAATATTATGATCGATGCTGTTTAAAGCACTTAATGTTAAGGAGAAAGTTTTATGGAGCTGAAATAATCATTATGTGAATAAAGACGGTTGGATTTTTGATTAATTACGTCAAATATAATGTTGATTTATTAGCAATTGTTATATGAAAAGACAAGAGTAACATTTTCGAGGTTAGGCAAATCTTCATTTCGTTGGAACATGCCTTTTGTAAAATACACCATGGCTCCTGAATAACTGTTACTAAAAATGAATTAAAAATAAGTACATGAAATTTTTTATGTTACAACATAATGGAATTTATATTACAAATATTAATTATATTATAATTATTGTATTAATATTCTAATTATAATAAAAATTAAAATTAATTACAATAAGTTAATACTTATCTAAGTATTATGTCTTTAACTTAATTTTGTGGCTTTTTTCACATCTTTATTTATAATAATACAAACATCTTCCTCACGTTCTATAAGCTTAAAAACTAAACACCATCTTTCAGTCAATGCTTGAATTTCATTTCCACCTGTATTCACTATATATTCCATATATAGTGATACACTTACACATCTTCAAGAGATATAACGCGGTTATCAACCAGGTGATGCAGAGATCGGAAGAGATTAAAATCTGAGGAGGCCAAGTCTGGAAAATATGCCAGGTGCTATAAAATCGGCCAGTTTAACACGGTGGATATTTCCAGACACCCATTTGTTGTATGTGGAGGCACAGGATCCACTTTTCATCACACATTACAATCTTAGGAAAAAGGTTTTTTTTTTTAAATTTGAGAGGAATGACACAACAACTTATTCTCAGTTTGAGTTCATTCACTGACCTGTGTAAACATTTGGAAATGGTGTCTGGGGTTACTCTTGTCCGAGTCCGAGCTCTAACAGCGTATGGCAAAGATTTTCTTGGAATGGCAGCCTCAACTTGTTATCGCTGTTCCGGGCGTTCTGCAGTATTTAGTAAAAATTTCTAGGTCGAAATTATTGGAACTATTTCTTAGGATTACTGTACGAAACAGCATTATATCCCATAGATGCACAAATTATATCTTGAGCCTTAGCAGATTTTTTTTTCAGTTGAAAAACGAAGAAGGCCGTGCCTCAAATGTTCCTTATTGCATGACATGATTTTTTAGGTTATATTTACAGTAGACTCGTGGAAAATACTTCATTTTGAAGCCGAAAGATGGCTCTTTCATATAACGATACACTGGGAAGAAATTCTGGTGAGAAAATGGTTTTGTAGCCGATGAAATGGAGAGGCTGATAATTAAGATAATTAAGGACCTAATAGTAATGTAATTAATGGGCTGGTCAATATTCACGGCCGACTTTTTTTCACGCCACTCCTGTATTACTTTTTCTAGAACACAGTTAAATAAGAGTGGCGAGAGTCCATCCCCTTGTCTCACTCCAGTTTTAATTTCGAAGGGCTCTGAGATGTCACCCATGAATTTAACTTTTGACCTTGTGTTAGTTAATGTTGCTTTAATAATTGCCAGCGTTTTCAGATCTAGTCCTTGTTCTTTCAAGATTCGGAATAAAGATTCGCGGTCTATAGAATCATATGCTTTCTTGAAATCCACAAATGTACAGACGAGATTTTTATTGTACAGTTTTTGATGTCTTAGGATCAACTTTAGATTCAGGACCTGTTCAGGGCAGGATCTGCCCGGTCGAAAACCTGCTTGATATTCACCAATTTTAGGTTCCAACTGTCCTTGTGCTCTGTCTAGTAGACATTGAGCTAGAATCTTGTAACAAACTGGGAGAAGAGATATCCCTCTATAGTTGTTTACATCCGTTCTATCTCCTTTCTTGTGTAGTGGATGGATTAGAGCATCTTTCCAATCTTCCGGAATCCGTTCGGTTCGCCAAACTTCTTGTAGAATTTTGGTTATTTCCTTGATTGTGCCTGGACCAGCGGATTTCAGAAGTTCAGCAGTGATTCCATCTTCACCAGAAGCTTTGTTATTTTTAAGCTGCTTGATTTGCCTAATTATTTCATCTTCATTCGGTGGTAATGAATCTGGGTTTGTTTGTTTAGGGTTTAGTGTTGGTAATTTGTTTAAAGGCTCAGGACAGTTTAGTATTTGTTCAAAATATTTCGCAAGTTCTTTGCAATTGTCTTGGTTATTTAGAGCTAATTGTCCGTTTTCCTTTTGGAAGCAAAGACTTTGGGGTTGATAGCCTGTTAATTTAGTTTTAAATGTTTTGTAAAAGTTTCGGGTGTTATTTTTTTGGAAATCTTTTTCTATTTCATTAAGTTGATTGTTTTCATATTTTCTTTTAGTTTGTCTAATTAGCTTGGATGTTTCTTTTCTTACTTCCAAAAAGATGCTATAGTTTATTGCTGTTTTTTGACTGTTCCAATCTTTGAATGCTTTACTTCGGCTTAATACTGCTTGCTCGCAAACTTCATCCCACCATGGATGTTTTCTACGTTTTTGTAAAGGGACCAACTTTAAGGCTGTTTTAATAATTTTTTGTTTCAATTCTTGCCAGTTCTGTGCTGGTTGTTTATCAAGCTCTTCTGTTAGGGCTGGTTTTATTTTTGTTGGGTCGAACTTTGGTATTTGCAGTCTCTTTTGAATAAGTTTTCGAGGTTTTAAGCTAAGTTTGATTCTAGTCAAGTAGTGATCCGTGTCTATGTTAGCTCCTTTCCTGACTTGAACATTCAAAATCTCTTTCTAATTGGGGTACGAAATGGCAACATGGTCAATTTGAAATTCACCTATGTACGTGTTTGGGCACCTCCAGGTCTTCTGTTTTGTTATTTTCTTCTTAAAATGTGTTGACATTATTTTTAGATTAAACTGCGAACATAGTTCAACCAATCTGCATATAAATACTGCATATAAATATATATATATATATATATATATATATATATATATATATATATATATATATATATATATATATATATATATATATATATATATATATATATATATATACATATATATATATTCTGAATTCCACTTTGTGTAATATTTGCTAATCTTAGGTCCTCTTTAATTGCAGCAATCCATTTAATTATTTCTACTTTAGCTCTACTCCTATTTTCATAAAATTCGACTATTTGTCTAGTTCGCCTACTCGGATTCATCGTTTTATGTATGTGTTGTATAAAATATAATAAATATAAATATTAAAAATTTCCAGTTTTCTGCTTTGTTCTATAAAAAAACAAATTCAAAGACTGACGTTAAATATATTCTGAATACAAAATGAATTATGAAGATTATTTATGTTTAGTTGAAATTATACGCGTAATTGAAATTATATCTAGATTTTATTCACAATCCACGTACACATTGTGTGAACAATTAAAAGGAAGTAAATCAAAATAAATTGTTTCATGTTGTTGTTTCTCTTTCAACCACTCACCATAATATTAAACATACGTTACTGTCGCTCCCAGTACTGTTGTTTTTTTATACGCAGGAAAAATATTCAAGTATTAAAAGATGTCTGATGTTAGATCCTAACAATATGTTTATTTAAGTGTCTAAAACATTTTGCTTTATTACATTGCGACCGCCTTTTACAACTGATTCCTCCTAGTTGAATCGTTTAAAGTGCCAGTAAATAAACATCAACAAGTTACGACATACGGAGTCATTATTTTTTTGTTTGAGATTATTTTTAAATTGTTTATAAAATAAATATTGTTCATCACTTTGGGAATTAAATTACAATGCTAATTCTGAAAAATGTGTATTAAGTGCTAGTGACATTACTGAAGGGGTTTTCTTACCAATGAAATATCAGGTTCAAATTTTCAATAATAGTTTTGTAGTAAACTTAACGTGTGTTCATAAGAAAAATGGGATACAGAGCCTTGATTTAATCCCGATAACGTTCCCACTTAAATGTGGACAACCAACGTAGCAAGTTGGTAATGATTAATACGAAATCACTAATTTTTTTATGGAAGCATACGAACTAATAAAAATTTTACTCGTTGTTTTATAATGATTTTACTAACATTTTTGATATCACCTTTAAATAATTTGACAAAAAAATCTAAATTTAAATTCCGCCCATAGCGATTCGGCTTTGCAGTCGATGTCGATGGTTCGTCTGGAGTTACCCATAATCTTTTACGTTTAGGATTCCCAAAATATATCCAATTTTTGTTCCCAGTCACAATTCGATGGAGAAATGACTTTGTTTTGTACCTTGCGAGCAGCATTTCGCAATTGGTTTTTCAGTTTTCCTGCTGTCTTTCATTCTGTTCATGTGGAACCCATTTTCCCTTCTTTTGAATCTTTCCATTGGTTTTGGAATGTATAGAGACGGCCTGTATTGCCACATTTAATTAATTCACGAGTTGTTGTTACATTTGAGCGTCATCCTCATGCAACAATGCTTGCAATTTGCTGTCCTCAAATTTTTTCGGTGGTCTTCAACGTTTTTCGTTTTACATGTCAAAATTGCCACTTTTGAATTTTTTAAACTACTCAAAGCACTGATATTTACCAGGAGCATGCTCACCGAGAGCCGAGAGCATGCTGCAGCAGTTTTCTTTAAATGGTAACAGAAAATCAATTCTATCCGCAAACCGTAGTTACCACACAGATAATTCGACATTTTCAACGCTATTACAAACTATCCTGCTGTATGAAACTTGTATTGTTGTGAGTTGAAAATCTTTGTCAGATGTCAACAAGGAAATGGCGCCAATGATGCGGTTTGGCGGTAACTACATTGACATCTATGCCATCTTTGGGCAAAATTCCGGTGTCATATTCACAGACCTGGTAAGTGAGCCCAGAAACTGTTTCATCAACCTACTTAGGTTTTACTACCTACCTACTTTTACCTTTACCTACTTACTTATTTTTTTTACAATTATTAAGCAATACGAGGGACGTTCGAAAAGTTTTCAGTTTCACAAAACAAATCCAAGAAGACTTTTTTCAACACAGTCACTTTTCAATGCATTGTGTTTAAACCTTACGACTTTCCAATTTTTTAATACCCTTAGTATAATGTAGTTTGTCTACTCTGCATGATATGCGGTTGTTTCAGCTTTGACTTTGTTATTTGAAATTACTCACTTTATCTAGTGAGTCTTTTATTCAGTCTTGGGAAAATCGTTAGATGAGTAATCACTGGGAGTAAAAGCTGGGAATATTGAGTGTGTGGAAGTACTTCAAAGCGTAGGTCGTGGAGTTTTATAACCTCTCGTTTTTGGGGATTGGTGCTACGGCAGTTGTTCGCAGGAGGCAGTATGGTCGTTGGTCGTTGATATGATGCATTTACGTCTGCACTACCAATGGGCGCCACCCAGTTTTCTGACTCGCGAAATAGGCCCTAAACTGGGAAAAGGATTGCGCATTCTGAGCGTTCATCAACTTCAAAGTATATACCATCACGGTTATATTTAGTAGTTTTTACCATTGAAAACGGAAGAGAAGAATCCTTTAAAGTGAAATGTAACTCATTTTGTAAGTTTGTCGGGTTTAGGCCTATCAAAAGAAATTACTTTATAACACCATGAATCCTGCCACAGGATGGCGTGATAGTAGTGCAGTCTACAACCGAAAAAGCCGATATAGACGGTCTTTGGGCATTTCTTCAGCTGCTTTCCGAATTTTCGGCTCGAGCCCGACTAATGACGGCTTAAGATCAGAAACTGGTCTTGGGAGATGCTTGTTGACATTTGGGGGAGGATGAAGAAATGAGCAATTATTACATGGAGCACGGAAAAAAATATATAATCCTTGTTTTTGAATATTTTTAATATCTTCTCCACGAGTCCACATATGTCAGAAAATTTCAAATTCTGTTTGCTTTACTCGATCGTTACAAACAAGCAACTAAACGCATGCGTCTGAAACTTCGCAGTATGCCGTCTAACGAATCACCCTTGATGAATATCGCAGTCATTTATTTATACTTGCGCCATTTCTGAATCAGACCGTTAACTTTTCGATCGGCCCTCGTACAGTCTACTGTTGCTATCTACTGTAAGATGCACTTCAAACGTTATTGTATTTTTTTTGTAAACAAAAGCTCAGACACGAAACCCATTGTTAGAATTAATTTAATCCAATTTGTCTGGATAATAAAACAAAAAAGGGAAAGAAGTAAATCCGTAATAATCCCAGGAAGATTTCGTACCCATCGTCTGACCGCAAAACCTTCCAAGCGATGTATCACGTTGAATACCTCGATAATAGAGGCCTTCGATCTTCCCAGGATGGATCGACCTGGTGAAGAAACGAAGAAGTATTATTTTCTTCGGTATCGATATATCGGGCTGCAGTGCCTCATTCATCATCATTACTGAAATCAGCCATCGATTTGCGGAGCCCTCAATCTTGAGTTCGAATTAGATTTTATGGCGATTTATATCTGATAGACGGCTTTAAAATACCGGGGAGTACTTTTTAATCGAATTACAAGGGTGTTATGAGAAGTTCTTCTAATAACGCAGAAATTATCCATATGCTAGGCTAATTGAAGTGATTTTCGGGTGATTTTCGGAAGTCCTTCAAAATACCGATCTACGGCTGCTATCATTTCTTCATTTGATGAAAAAGGCTTGCTACGTAGGAATTTTTTGAGGTTTGGGAACAGATGAAAGTCAGAGGGGGGCAGATCTGAATATGGTGGATGCTCCAACAATTCGTAGTGTAACTCCTTCAATTTGGTCAAGAATACCTCTGTAAGCCGGTGCACTGTCTTGATGAAAAATTATCTTTTTCTTCGCTAAACCAGGTCTTTTCTCATGAATTTTTTACCGCTTTTCGATTTTGACCACTTTGTATGCTTCGGAGTTGAACAACCGGGCTCAGTCCACTCCGCGGTTTGTTGTCGCAGTTCAAGATCATAGTGGTAAACCCAAATCGCATCTATAGTTACAAAACGACGTTTAAAATCTATTTTATTCTTTCGAAAACGATCCAAATGTTGGTTAGAAAGTTTTACTCGATGTCGTTTTGAACAGAATTTAACAAATACCGCACCTGTACAAGATATGCAGCAAGATGACATAGCTTTCTCAAGCCAAATTCCTTTTTCAAAATATGAAACACTCGTTCAGTTAAAATGTCCATTGCCTTAGCATTTTCACTCAAAGTCAATTGTCTGTCATCCATAACCATATCATGTATAGAATTAATTATTTATTCAATACTTATTGCACGTCCAGAACGAAGATCCAGGCTTGTACCGCCCCGAGTATTCCAGAAACTCATACCTTATTTCCTTGGAGTTAGCTATTAAGTCTAGATTTAATTTTACTAATTTTGCTAACATCATTCATTTTAAAAAAATCATCAGGAATGGTATTTCTGGAATCCCATATGGTTAGTAGCCCAACAAATATTTAGACAAATATATGGTTTTTGGTTTTATATCTATGTTTACAATTATAATGCTAATGTGTGTTTTGCATCAGGAAAATTTGTATATTTTAATATGATCACATTGTAATATAGTGTAATTACTCTAAACTGTATATGGTTGTATTGATGACTGACTGTGTTATTTTACTCTAACTCTCAACACAAGTTCACTTTATGACAGTTGGCTTCATAACAATAAAATTATGCTATAAGGAAAATGTTTAGTTGGAAATTGAAGTGTATTTAGTGTAAATTATCGCATTGCATACCATCAAGTTGTTATGGGTGAAATAAATATATTTTATATATATATATATATATATATATATATATATATATATATATATATATATATATATATATATATATATATATATATAACCATCATCATCATCAGCTCGTGTCGATCCACTGCAGGATGAAGGCCTCTTCAGCATGCTTCCAACTTTCACGGTCCTGGGCTTTCCTCTGCCACTCTGCATCCATCATGCTTTCGGTCTTCTTCGTGGACGTTTGCGATTAAGTTTTATGTGCTCCAGGATTGCCTTGGTCCATCTGTCATCCCATCGCCTCGCTATATGGCCTGCCCATCTCTATTGCAATTGCTTTACTCTTCCAATGATGTCACAGACTTTCGTTTGTTCCCTGATCCATGCGCAGGACTTTCTGTCTCATCTTGTAATGCCAAGCATACATCTTTCCATTTCCCTCTGTGCTACCCGAAGTTTTTGAATTGATTGGGATGTGAGTGTCCAGGTTTCACTTCCGTATGTCATAACGGGTAAAACGCACTGATCGAAGGCTTTTCTTTTCAGGCTAAGTGGGAGTCTGCTTTTAAACACAATGTTGAGCCTACCCAATGCCTGCCAGCCACATTTAACACACCGTTCCACCTCGCGGGCGGTATTCCCCTCCATTGAAATCCTCTGCCCAAGATATATAAAGCTGTCCACAATCTCCAAATCCCTTCCTAAAATTGAAATTCTTCTGTTCTGGGCGAAGTTATTGAACATAACCTGACTCTTTTTCAGGTTTATTTTCAAACCAAATGGTTCGTTAGCCCTTTGCAGTTCTTGTATGCGTCTTTGCAGCTCCTCTGGGTCTTGTGAAAGGAGAACGATATCATCTGCAAATCTAAGATGGTTAAAGTTTGCACCATTAATCTTTACACCTTCCTGTTCCCAATCCAGTTTACGGAATACTTCTTCAAGACCAGCCGAGAAAAAAATAGGCTATATTGCGTCACCCTGCCGTACACCTCGTTCTACATTAATTCCCACTTCAAGATCATCAAGGTGAATTGTGGCTGTAGCTCCATTATATATCCATCGTAATAGGTTTACATATGCTTTATCTACCCCTTGGCTAAGCAGTGCAATCATTATTGCATGCTTTGAGATGGAGTCAAATGCTTTTTCGTAGTCGATAAAAGCCAAACACAGTGGCATGGTGTATTGTTGTGCCTTTATATGGCCTGCTGTACAACCTGGATGTGATCCATTGTACTGAATCTTGCTTGTTCTCTTGGTTGTGCGTCATTCAGTATTTTGAATATTCTTATAGAAATTATCTTAGTGAAAACTTTGTACATTACAGATAGGAGGCTTATTGGACGGTAGTTTTTTTAATTTTCTTGTGCTCCCTTTTTATGTAAAAGCATCACTTCTGCATTTTTCCATAAGTCAGGTACTTTTTGTTCTTTGAGGCATTTTGAGTATAATTTTGCCAGTGTTTTATGTAACGTCTGACCACCAGCTTTTAGCATTTCGGCAGTTACACTGTTCTTTCTTGGAGCCTTGCCGTTTTTCATCGATTCTATAGCATAGTTATTTCCTCCACTAGGATACCTGGCATTTGTTCTTACGTGGATATTGTTGTCGTTGATTGCTTCTGATCTTCATATAACTGGAAATAAAATAGACTTGAATAAAATCTGACAACCTCTAACATTTGCCTATATATATATATATATATATATATATATATATATATATATATATATATATATATATATATATATATATATATACATATATGTTTTATCTAATATTTTCACGAATGGTAGATAATGTTTCTAAATCATTCCAGGTGTCGGTCCATTAATTTTGGAAGAGTCACGACGTTTCGCCAAAAACTCATTTGGCATTTTTTAGTGTTCGACTGAAGAGTTCAACTGAGTTGGCTCTAATGGCTCCTAATGCGTCAATAGCTGCTGGTTTATCAGCATAGATCAAAGATTTAACATAACCCCAAAGAAAATAATTAAAAGGCGTTAAATCACATGACTTGGTGGCGAAATAATTGTCTCAGCGAATTGTTCCCTTAATAAATTAATTGTTGCCTTAGCCGTATGACATGGGGAGCCGCACTTTTCGAACCACATCTATCCAGATCAATACATAGCATTCAAATTCAATCAATGCTTTTCCATACATGTTCTATCGGCGAAAAATTTGGGGATCTTGCAGGCTAGTTGATTGTTGCTTTTGCCGAGTTATTAAATAATTGTACTGTTTAGCGTGGTTTTTACGATCTGGTGTTATATTGCTGAAAGATGAGATTTGAACGAGTTTCCAGACACGATGGATTGCAATATTTCGATTATATAACGCGCTTTATTTAAAATTTCTCTGATGGTGACCTACTCTCCAAGCTTATAGTTCCCTATACTATTATTCCTAGAGTGATAAGTGTATATTTTTCCAATGCAATTCAATTCTAGCTTGGATAACCTAATAAGAGCTATAAGTACACATTCCCATGGCAAATCAGTGGTAGTAAAGATTTGCGGGATATTTTGATGTCGTTCTGATATGGCGTTCATCATATCCTTAGATGCTTTTAGGATAATCAGAAACTCGTACTTGTGCGTAACTATTATCTCAAACACGCACAAAAAACTAGCCCCCGAATCCTGTATTCTTACGTTTACTGATGAGTCCGAAACATTACGATTGAGGGCCAAACCGTTTTACGGTGACATCTGTTAAGTGGTGAGATACTTACTTATTTTACTACCTCTCTAACTAGTGCTTTTTTTCGTACTCTAGGCAGTAAAAAAGTTTTTTATTGCTACGCCAAATTTTCAGAATAATTGCGCACTATTTCTGATTAAGTTCGAAACTTTATGATCCTTCTAACATATGAGTAAAATATTTTATTACTTGATGAATAAAATTTTAGCAGCAGCGAAAATTTTATGTCAGCAAAATAATTATTTCTTCCTTTGAAGATATAAGATTTGTAGCTACACAAACTTTTGAACATGATTTTTTTGCTTTTAGTGTTTAAACTTTTGTTGTCTATGATTTAAAATGCAAATATATTCGTTGCTTGGATTGAGGAGCTGGTTGTACGAGGGTAGAGTGAAAAGTTTACTTGAAACTTCTTTCATTGAAAACTTTTTCAATGGAATATTGATTTTTATGGTCGAAAATCGATTTTTTTTCAACATAATTTTGTTTTAGCCTGACACATTTTGAACTTTTTTGTCTTAAAAACTACGATTTGTCGAACTCTTGTCGAACTCTGTCGAACGATTTGTTGAACTGGAAAATAGTCCTCTCTTTCGGCGATGATCTCTTCATTTTCCTTTGTGTGAATTTCTTTTCAGCCAGTCAGTTCCACATATTTAGAGAGAGAGAAAAACTCGAAGAGAAACTCGAAGAAACTTCGTTGCTGTAACTGCAGAAGAGTGGGCGGGTGTTTTAGTACCATTTTGACTGTTTGTTTGTTTCTTGTATGTTGTAGTGAATTCAAGGTTTATCAACAGGTATGAATCGCTGCAGATGTTCCTTCGAATCGCTCTTATCCATGTCGAAAAACCGCTACGAAATGGTAGATAGATTCCATTTTTAGTGCACAGTGAGCAAATATGGCACCCATTGCATTCGTCCGAGATTCATATCATCTCAACAATCTCTCTAACCAATTCTTCTATCGGAATCTTTGGCGTGAAACACTAAACTTGAAGAGACTTACGACAAAATACCAGATCACTTTTTTAAACTTTTCGGCGCACGTTTCGCTAACCATGATAGCATTATGGGGATATTTTTTTTTCATTTAGATCGAATCATCTCCAGATGATGCTAACATGGTTAAGGAAACGTGCGTCGAAAAGCTTAAAATAGTGATTTGGCTCTGCGAGTTTAATCTCTTTAACCATCATTCAACGATTGCCAACACGATATCATGGTTTGACCACATTGAAAGTCAGTAAGCCACACCAGTCATCATCAAATGTGAAGGAGCAAAGTCCACATAATGCTTTTTCCGTTTTTTTTTTATTTGTGTGATAGTTCTTCAGACCACCACATATCAGACCCCTCGTCTGATATGTGATGGTCTGGTATCAATGCTTTTCGATTTGACACTGTGAATATATTGTTCGGAAACTTCCCGTTGACACCAAGGGAACATTATGCTTCAAATCCAAACAACTCGTAGCATATGCCGACGACATAAATATACTTGATATTTGGATTAAAAGATCTTTGGAGAGTGCTAAAGAAATATTTGTAAACTTGACACCGTAGCAAGGGAAGTCAGACTACGAACTAACGAAAACAAAACAAACGTTATGACACAAACTAGAAAAAAGGATCCAATTAAACTAAATAATACATTAGGAGACTTTAACCTAGAAAATGTAGACAACTTTGTATACCTAGGGGCAAACTTATCGAAGGATAAAAATAAAATATCGAAGAAAAGAAGGATCGAAATAAAATTATATTTGAATCTCCCAATAATTAAAAACAAAAGCGTGCACAGGAAAACAAAACTTAAACTATATAAAACGATTATAAGATCAGTGCTATGATATGTGTTGTTCTAGCGAAACGTAGACATTAAGTCGGGCATCCGAAAAATTACTTAACGCTTTTGAAAGAAAGGTCCTCAGAAGAATCCTCGGATGTGTGAGGGAAGGCTCGATCTGGAGAATACCATACAATAGAGAATTGAATGCCATCCTCGATAATCCAGAAGTGTCGATGGATGTGGAGCGAATGGATGACGGAAGAATTCACAAACGCACACTAGGGGAAAGTCAATGGACAAAGACCAGTTGGACAACCACGGAAGCGCTGGGAGAATTCTATTGACGCAGACAGCAAATCATTGCTAAGATTTTCA
Source organism: Cosmopolites sordidus (assembly GCA_031761425.1). NCBI lineage: Eukaryota > Metazoa > Arthropoda > Insecta > Coleoptera > Curculionidae > Cosmopolites > Cosmopolites sordidus. The sequence continues at coordinate 710,457 of JARFXV010000392.1, read as the reverse complement.
AACTGGAGAATGCAGGCATTGAACTGACAAGGATGGAGGCGGAGTATACAGGAGGCCAAGGCTCGATTAGGGTTGTAGCGCCATCGTACGTTTTTAAGTGATAGTTTTTTCAAGCAAAAAGTAGTGTTCACTCAACACATTAAGTTCGCTTTTATTTATGATTGTAAAAATATCGAAAGCAGAAAGAAAGTAGATAAGTCCAGATAACAGATAAGTGCAGAAAGCAGATAAGTCCTTTCGAAGACTATCAAAACAAAACTAAATGTCATATCGGCTTGAAATTAATGGGGCGTTACTAAAAAGGAAGCTAATTTTCAGACATGTAATTATCTTTGTGATCGCACTGTCATCTATCGGAAAAGCATTTCACTTTTCACTCTATCCTCATATAGAGTGATAAATATATATTTTTATTTAACTGAGGAAGTCGATACTTGATGGATACTCATTTTTATAGAAAGGACATTGTATTTTTTAATACAGTGTATATTCGTATTTATTCGTGTCTAAAGAAGACACTGTGTGCTGAAACAGTAGTAATACACTTTTTAAATATAGTGGACACTTAGACATGCTTAGTTCTTTTAAATATACATTTTTTTGATGTTAATATTCTAAATGTTGAGAATAACATTGTTCAATAAGAGTTTTACAAGTATTGGGCCAAAACAAGAATGTGTGAATGAAACTAAGGGTGGGATACTAAAAAATTAAAGAGATAATTACAATATAAGACTTACTAACAATACAGAGTTAATTACAATATAATGTGGAAGTCGTGAAATAGAAATTGAAAACAGATAAATATGAATATTAATATCGATAAAATGCATATATATATATATATATATATATATATATATATATATATATATATATATATATACATATATATATATATATATATATATATATATATATATATATATATATATATATATATATATATATATATATATATATATATATATATATATACATATATATATATATATATATATATATATTTATATATATATATATATATATTTATATATATATATATATATATATATATATATATATATATATATATATATATATATATATATATATATATATATATATATATATGTCTCTCGAGGTTCAGATTCTTCAGGGCGCCGACATATACCTTACTATCAAGAATAGGGAGACCCTATCCACAGCCAACAACCCATGTTTTCGCCGACCTCCCGTCGGATGGCGTATATATGTAGTGCTAGATTTTCTTGGACTGCGTCCAATGAGACAACAGTAGCTGAGTGTTATCACACCCAACCGTTGGGTTCCACAATCTCATGTGGAACACACAACAACTTGAGTCTCTATATATATATATATATATATATATATATATATATATATATATATATATATATATATAAATATATATATATATATATATATATATATATATATATATATATATATATATATATATATATATATATATATATATATATATATAAATTAAATGGAGAACAAAGTAAACAAATTGACAGTTATAAATACTAAAAATCGAAGAGATTTACCACTAAATCCCAAATAACTTTTTTAAACTTCTTGACGCACGTGTCGCTAATCATTTTAGCATCATCAGGAGATTATTTAATCTGACTCTGAAATCAACGCTTATCAATCAAGCTTATCAATCAATTAATCAATCAAGCTTACAAAGTGTTAAAAGATGTTTAGTGGTAAATCTCTTCGAGTTTAGTGTTTCACACCGAAGGTTCCAATAGAAGAATTGAGTTATAAATGTCTCGATCAATTAGCGTATGGCTTATATGGATTTAAGTGCAGCATGGGGTATATACATTAAAATATAACACATGGACAGATTAAATTATAAAAGGCAAAAATACATATACAGAACCGAAGACATCATAGTAACTACAAAATCAAATTTAAAAATCCAGGCCATTGAAATTGGCTTCAAAAAATCATTCATTCTCTACCATATGCTGTAACGAAGCACTCAGCCATGATGTAATGAAAAGTTTGGCGGTGTTCTCCATAGTCACAAGTCGGAAACCCAATCAGTCCCCATTTCTGGAAAGAGTCAAGGCATATACCCTGGGACGTACTTATTCTGTTGAGTATTTTCCATTAGTGGCGGGGCAGTTCTATTTCTGGTAAGAGGTCGATGATATGAGCCGTCTGACCCGGTCCGGAAATGTTCATGAATTTCCTCCATTTAGCATTAAGGTTGAACTTTTCCTCCAGGAGTGGTTCTGACAACCATAACGGGGAGGATCTAGACTTAAGTTTCCGCACGCCGACAACAGGCAAGTCATCAATGAAAAATAATATTATAAAATCAATAATATAACAACATAGATGAAATAATGAATAAATAAAAGAAGAAGTAAAACAGAAAATATATTTAACATTTGCTTGGAGTACCTAAAAAAGTAAATATACAGCTTTCAGATTATATATTGTGTCAATACATGACGCTAGTAGTTTTCTTTAGATTTTGAAAGCTGAATAATTGAAGTGCCCGTTCCGTCTGAAAATATTTTTATGCTATATAATAATTCTATACTCATCATTTAAAATATTACTTTTCATTAAGGTTAATATAACAATGGTGAAATTTATCATTGTCGTTGAATACAGCCTAATTTTTAAATTAGACGAATTGTAGTTGAAGTAACCACGGAAAAAAGCCATCTGCTGGGCGTAGTTGGAATGACTTGGCGAAAAATTCCGGGCAGACTGTTCGTTTCGACTAAAAGATGGATCGGAAAAGCGCGTGTCTCCATATTCCGTCACGTAAAAATGGCCATTTAAGGGAAGGAAAACGTGGGAGGGCGACCGAGGCTTATTAGTCGAGTTTTGGAACATAAATTATTTGGAATAAATGTATTTATTTACATAAACTTAGCGGAAGGCGGTTCTCGATTTGGATGTAGAAATATTTTCGTATTTCCTTCACAGAAGTAGGTCTTTCCATGCTCGTCTATATAACTGACGTTTTCATTATTGCATAATTTCTCAGTTAAGTGCTTTTTCATAAATATATTTCACTTATTTTATAAATTTAACGAAACAATCAGAGATAATCGTTTGTGGATATTTTCTCCTTCTTCTTATACTTCTTTACAGAAGAGTCGTGATTTATGTCTCTATTTCTGGCTTCCTTGTTTGCATACTGGAGAGATGAACCAGTTAGGTCTTTTAATTTGGTCTCTCCATCTTTTTGGAAGTCTGGCGCGTGATCTAGAATCCTTCATCCGTCCCTGTATAGTGTGTTTCAAGATATAACGTTGAATGATTGGCTGCAATCTTAACTTAACTCTTAACAACCCCTGCCGTAACGAAGCCCGGTAAAGTTGCAAGAAACGTAAACAGGGCCGGGTCTAAGAAAATAACAAGAAAAAAAATAAAATTAATTTTATACCTGGTTTACTAGTTTCGAAATATTTTAGTTTATTTCGCATTCTTTTTGTAAGCAGTGCAGTTCTATAAATTCGATCGTATTTTTTGTTATTCCGAAAGTGCTAAAAAGGTGTGTGTCATTGTGCCTCCGGTAGTGGTAATTTTAGAAGAAAACATTTCTCACCCGATGCTAAGCAAATTATTAAAAATGGGTATGTTGCTTTATTGAATAGGGGTTTAATATAAATGCAGCCGCAGCAGAAACGTTTTCATTAATGAAAACTCTGTTATTTACAGTTAAAGATATTGTGACAAGCCAATTAAAGCCAAAAGAGTCCGTAGTGATTCTAGTAAAAGCAAATGTGTTGACGAAAGCGACAAAGACTTAATTCGATGCACAATTTATGCTATGTATGAAGAACAAACTGTACCTACATTGTATTCATTGCAACGCCGACTAAGGAAAGATGAAACCAACATTCTTTGCATCAGAACTAGCCTCCTGCGAATATTATCTCAAATGGGTTTTGCATAACGGGCCATTAATAAAAGACAAATATTACTGAAATCACAACTATTGCGACGTTGGCGGTTTGGCTCTCAAAATCTATAAAAAAATACCAGATTAGAAAATCATCCTATTATCTACCTTGATGAAACATGGTTCGATACACATGAGACGACAGCAAAAGGATGGGTAGATACGTCAAGAAAATGCAAAATCAAAGCCCCAGCGAACAAGGGAAAAATAATTACAATTTTGCATGCTGGTTCCGAGGATGGATGGGTTCCAAATTGTTTATGGTTGTCCTCCAAAAATATTAAACAGCAGGACTTTTGAACACGACACCACAGCAGGACTTTTGAAGATCGTTTATAAATAGCCTTTTGCCTAATGTGCCTAAGGAAAGCGTAATTGTAATGGACAATGCTAGTTATCTATCATAACCGCCAAAAAAACCGGGCAAAAATTGGGACAACGAAATTCCCATGATTTCTGTGTTTGTGGGATACCAGAGCTAAAAGCGAGCATTAGATTAAAACAAACTGGCCTGAAAGGAAAGACCTGACAGTTGGGAAACAAAATATCATAAATACAACGTTAGTTACTAAAGAGAAAATAATTTTGCTTCCATTGCGTATAAAATTGGGACTAATGAAATAGTATGTAAAAGCATATTATAAAAATGGTTCTTGTTTAAATTATATCGGGGAAATTTCCTGGTTTGAGCAAGGACAAACTTAAGGCTGGCATTTTCGACAAACCGCAAATTAGGTTTTTGATAAAAGATCACAATTTCGTGCATTCAATGAATGACAGTTATAGTGAGGAACAAGGAGAGCGATTTCATCGGGACCTAAAAATATAGAAGAAAGGACCCAGGCTCGATGAAATGAATACGTGATTACTTCTGGAGTATCATGCGTGAGTGCCTGGAAGAAATCACGAAAAAAAGCTTTCTCCATGTTCAATGATGTAACAAAAGGCAAAAAAATGAAATAAACGTATTTTTTCGAAACCTATCATTTCTCGAAAACTATACGTACAATTAAAAAAATATATATACCGTTAGAGCAAGCATAACAAGCATATTCAAAAACAGTTTTAGACTTTCCGGTACCAAATCCACTGTAGACGCGTGTAAATATGCATTACATAATTTCATGTTTACGAAAAAGATCCACTCTGCTGAGCCCATTATGCTGGATCCACAATGCTCAACTTATTTTTCTTCTATCATCTCGAACTGCTTCTCTACCATCAATAAAGAACTTCTACCACTTGGAAACATTTTTTTGGCATAGCTTCATCGCATGGCATAGTTACATCGATGTAACACTTTCTTAATAATTTTAATGCGGATTTAATTAGCTCAAGAAATGTCGTTTTTTAGACTAAATTTAATGCAAATTCATTGGTCGATAATTTATCTATTTTAAAAAATCACCGACAAACATTGTAACAATTAGAAGAGACCCTAACATTTTTAACCAAATAAGCGAAATTATATCCAACTTCTGTCAGATTTCATGAACAATCATATCAAACTCAAAAGCAAATGTGTTCGATCGATACGTAAAGTGCGTGAATTTTTAAAACAAAAGTCACCAATCTTTTTTCATCATAACATTTTGATTATCTTCTTGTAGCGTTTTGTAATATTCCTTCGTTTAAAATAATTGTATTATAACCTAAAGTTTTGGGGTTTTCATTCCACTGAACTCTATTAATTTGTTGTAGTTCCACCCTTTATGCCGGTTGGCCAATTATTAATCTAGATACTGCCGTATGGAAATGCATGTAAATGTCCCAACTTAGACCGTTTGTCAAACATTGGCTAATACAATTTAAGGGCGTACTGTTTCATTAGCTACGGTCTGTCGAAATTTAGTGGAAACAAGGATTTTTTTTATTATTTCTATTTTAGTAATATATATATATATATATATATATATATATATATATATATATATATTTACAACAAAAAATGCCTATCTAAAAACACAAAACGGAGACATTTCAACACAGTTATTAAGCCAGAATGTCTATATGGGGCAGAAACGCTCATTTTGAATAGAAAGAGAGACATCGAGGACATTGAAAAGAAGGAAAGAAAAATCATAAGAAAAATCCTAGGCCCCAAACAAATAAATACAACAACATACCGACTTCGAGAAAACCAAGAAATCAAACAATACACAGATATACATAGCGATATGAGAAAAAGAAGACTTAAGTTTTACGGACACATAAAACGGATGAATCCAAATAGGCTAACTAGACAAATAGTCGAATTTTATGAAAATAGGAGTAGAGCTAAAGTAGAAATAATTAAATGGATTGCTGCAATTAAAGAGGACCTAAGATCAGCAAATATTACACAAAGTGATATTCAGGATAGAGGCTGTTTCAGACACAAGGTTGACGTTTGGAAGGTTGGCCAGAGAGAAAAATGTAGGAAGACTGGAACAACTTGGTCTGACGAAAGAAAAAAAGCTCATAGCGAAAGAATGAAATTAGTATGGGCGCAAAGGAAGGCTAACAACAACAAACGCCTTTAATTGTACTTCGCATGGTCCACCCGGGCCCATACGTGAATAATAATAATAATATATATATATATATATATATATATATATATATATATATATATATATATATATATATATATATATATATATATATATATTATTGGGTGCGTATAGACCCTGTTGGATCACGCAAAGCATTCTGACTCATTTTCGAGTGTTCTTTCTGATCCTCCACACCTCTACCTCTCTCACCCTTTCTCCGTGGATTTTCTTTCTCTCCTACGTCCACTTTGTTTCCGGTCTCCTCGAAACTTCGCTCTCTGATGCAACGTTCCACACATGTATTTTGTTTCTGTACGTTTTTCTATCCTCAATATCTGTCGGATCCATTTGTGCGTTTCCCAGATCAGCTCTGATTTGTGTGATCCATGGTACTGTTGACTTGACCCCTTGTATGTATGTAAGAATTCTGTTAGTAAGTCTTATCGGTGGAAGTCTACTGATATGTCCATATAATTTCAACCTTCTTTTTCTTATGTCCGCCGTTACGTTGGACATTCTTTCTGTGGTCTTTCGAGAATGTAGTCTGTATCCTTCCTCTGTGAGTTTTTGGCCGAGAATTTTCCCCATAATTTTACGTTCTTCTGTTAGTATGTTTTCTCTGCCGCTTTTTATATGAAGTGTAAGTGTCTCGCTTGGGTATAGTACCTCTGGTTTGATTACTGTGTTGTAGTGTCTTATTTTTGCGTGTGTGGATAGGCATTTCTTATTTTATTTTTCCATTGATGTCACTCACTTTTGTTTGTTCTCTGATCCATGTGCAAGTCTTTCTATTTCGTTTAGTAATGCCAAGTATTCATTTTTCCATTCCCCACTGTGCTACACAAAGTTTTTGAACTGACTGCGATATGAGTGTCCAGGTTTCACTTTCGAATGTCATAATGGACAGGACACACTGATCAAAGACTTTTCTTTTCAGGCAAAAAGGCACCATATGACTTGAATAATGTTTTTGTATTTTTCTTGGTCAAGGATATCGCCAATTTTCATTAAAGGACCAACACCGCGCCTCGAAAAACATCCCTAAAGTTTTATATTTCCTCCGCCATGTTCCAAAGTGCTTGTTGTATATCTAGGAATTGTACATCTTGGCCGCCTTATAAATAATCTACCATCACTTCCCTTATGGTTTATCTATGTGTCGTTGGACCACATCTTCCAGTCGTTTATATTCCAACTGATATGCTCCCTAGCTAATTTTAACTTAGCTTGGCGATTTTTCTTTTTTAAAAGTGGTTTCTGTCGAGATACTCGACTAAACCACTTGGATTCGTTGATACGTCTTTTGATGGTCCTCGAAGATATTTTTATTTCTGGAGAAAGCTGTTTCTTGATTCTTTTTAGCCATTCGGCTATTACTCTGTCCGTTTTTTGATTTGTTTTTCGTAATCCTTTTTTTTGTGGTATATTTTTTTGCGTCCCATGGTTTTTCAAGTATTTTAGCGTACCGAACACCATTTTTTTTGGAACAGTTTAAGTGTTTATTTGTGTGTGTTAGCTATTTTTCTGTAGTTCCAACCTCGCTGCTTTAAAGCAATAATTTTCTTGCGGGTGGAAGGATCACAGCTTCTTTTTTACCAATGTTAAAACTAACGTAATTTATTATATCAAATGTAAAAAGCAATTTCTGTCACTAAGCAGATTTAAAATATACTGAACGCTCTTATCCCCGTCGCTTCTAACTATATGGCCAGTTGTATTATCACTAACTTTTATTTATGCTTTACAAGCCTTGCATTTTTCGCTAGAGAACAACATTAAATAAAATATGTATTGCTCCTTACTCATCAACATTCATTTTTATAGTAGATCTTTCTAATTAATTGACCACCACTGCATATATATATATATATATATATGCAGTGGTGGTCAATTCTGTATTATCAATTACTAGGATTACAAGGAAGAGGTGGTAAACGCATGAAGAAATTTACTTATTTTATATTGAATTATCTTCTGATGATGCTAATATGGTTATTGAAACGCGCCTCAGGTAAATAGAAACAAGTGATTTAGTGTTTAGTAATAAATTTCTTTGAGTTTAGTGTTTCATACCGAAGGTACCAATCGAATATTTGATTTGAATGTCCAAGTCAAGCCGCACGCGGGTTTGTTGGTTTATATCCAAATCAAATCTTATTTTTCGTAATTCTGCTTGATTAGGACACTTATATTTAACTTACTCATGTAATTAACGAGAAATATTATGCAAATATCAACCATTTTCATAGTTAATTTAAACAATCAGATGTGAAAATGTCAAATATGTACTCATTTAAGAATTATTAATCTAAATCGGACGCCTGTATGGTTAATATATACATTCGCACTCTAAACATACGAGCTCGTCGACATTAGCCGGTTCATCGATTCCATTCATTCCCAGGCGCATAAACACAAAAATAATTTACTACTAGTGAAATCGGCTCTTCCGTTTTGCAGAACAAAAGTTTTCCAGCGCTGCGGAGTCGCACTCTAAGCGGAATGGGCCTGGGTGGTAGAACCAGCATGGAAATTTCTATGGCAACCGGGCTCGGTAGGACCAAAAATTACTACGGCGGTAGTATGGTTAAGAAGGGAAGGAAAGATTGGTTGACGATTAAAAATTAAATTGAATCCTGGGAATAGTCAATAGATGCGTCTCGAGATATTAAAGTTGGTTTTAAGAAAAGGAAACGGATAACGAATTAGTGAATATATAGTTGGTATTGGGTTTAAGTGTTTTTGTTGATTAAGTCGTATAAATAAACATATTTAGAGATGGTATACGACAATGAACGAATTTATTTGTAAATACAATATATTTTTTATTTTTTATATTATTGTTTACTACCAGAAAAAGGTAAAATAGAATTTCTTATTCTAACTTTTTCTTGGATCTGCCTTGAAATAATGGATGGCCCAAATAGATTACTTCAAAATTTCATGACATTTTTTTTCTGGTGTTGGTAACATCGATAGATGGTAATTAAAATCTATGATTCTTCCAGTTTGAAAATATTTAACGCCATACGAAAGAACAGCGTGTTATTATTGTGAAAAGCATTAAAACAAATTCCGTGAAACTTTTGCGGAGACTGTACGAAAACTTTATGGAATTTTTTATTGAAAAAGTGAATGAAATTAGTGAACTAGTCTGAAAATTGATGAAATAACGGTGGGTCCAGGTCCTGTTTGAACACTATTATTATTAGTGACATGATTAGTGGATTTGCAAAGTGTCGTTGCCAATCCTAGAACATTGCTTCGACATAGTGCCTAATAATTAAATATTTTGAGAAGCTCCTTTCAGATAATATTCAATAAAAATCAGCACCTTTATCCGTACAAAATTGAATTGATAAATATATACTAGGCTAATTGAAAAGTTCGCTCAGCGGAAATGATAAAACAGGTTTATAGTCGAAAAAATGACTTTATTTTTCCGTATATTCTCCCTTAAGATCAATAACTTTTTTTCAGTTGTTCTCCAATTAATTTATTCCATCTCTGAAGTGTTTTTCTGGAAGTCGTTCAAAATACTCATCTACGGCTGCCATTACTTCTTGATTTGATGAAAAACGCTTGCCACGTAGGAATTTTTTGAGATTTGGGAAAGGTGAAAGTCAGAGGGGGCCAGATTTGGTGAATATGGTGGATGCTCCAACAATTCGTATTGTAATTCTTTCAATTTGGCCATTGCAAAACACGTCTGTGAGCTGGTGCATTGTCTTAATGAAACATTATTTTTCTTCGCTAAACTAAGTTTTTTTTCTCTGGAATTTTTTAATTCAATTGATTCAAAAGGTTTAAGTAATACTGTTCTGTTATTGTTTTACCGGTTTGAGGGTAATCAATTAACAAACTATTTTTTACATCGCAAAAAATTCGGAGCTTCGGAGCTAACAACCGGGTTCACTCTACGGTTTATTGTCGCAGTTCAGACTCATAGTGGTAAACGCAAGTCTCATCCATAGTTACAAAACGACGTTTAAAATCGATTTTATTCTTTCGTAAAAGATCGAAATGTTGGTTAGAAAGATTTACTCGAAGTTGTTTTTGATCAGAATATAACAAATGCGGCACTCATCTTGTACATAGCTTTCTTAAGCCCAATTCCCTTTTCAAAATATGAAACACCCATTTAGTTGAGATATTAATGGCCTTAGCAATTTCACTCAAAGTTAATTGTCTGTCATCCATAATCATATCCTATACAGAATTAATTATTTGTTTAGTAGTTGCGCTTATTGGACGTCCAGAACTAGGATCATCATCTAGGCTTGTACGACCATGTTGAAACTTACCTGCCGATTTACAAACCATTGTTTTTAAAGGAGCAGATTCCCTTAATGCATTTATCATTTCACTATGAATTTCCTATGCCTTTAAATCTTTTTTACAAAGAATTTATTCACCGCACGATTTTCAATATTTTCCATTTAAAAAAATTATACTGATACGTTTACTTTAAGCTGCTGCTTTTGTACGAATGAAATGACAGATCGACTGGAAACTTCATATATGATCATATGAACGATGAAACTTCAAAATGTAGTGGATTATGTAGTTCTTTTACTGCTCTATAGGTGTCACTCCGCGAATTTTTCAATTAGCCTAATACAAACAGCTGAGGTACAAAGAAAATCAGATTAGTCTGGACAGAACGAGCACTACTGTGATATATTTTAAGAGAAGTTTAACATGGATTAGAGAACAAAGAGAAATGGAGGATACAGTAGAAAATGAGAATATATAAAATCGAAATATCAGAAAGAAGATGGGCAAAAATATTAGCTTTATGGTAGGACATAAAAAAAAGAGAAATATGATACCTCAAAACCAGCTGCATGATGATAGACCACGTATGCATAATATAAGGAGTGATGAAGGGTTAAAGGGGAGGCGCATGCCCAAGATTGGTGAAGGTTTCTTCAGCATGTTTCCAGCTCGTATGCTTCTAAGCTCTCCTCTGCCATTCGTATCTAATATACTTGATAATCGGGTCTTTGGTCTTCTTTGTTGACTTTTATGATCAAGCGGTATCCACTCCAGGATTACTTTGGTCCATCTGTCGTTATATCGTCTCGATGTATAGTTTGCCCATCTTCATCTGAACCCCTTTCCTCTTCCAATGATATCTCATACTTTCGTTTCTTCTCTGGTACATGTGCAGATCTTTCTATCTTCTTGTAATGCCCCTCTTGGCGACCCGAAGTTTCTGAACTGATTGCAATATGTGAGTGTCACTTGTCTATCTTGTCACTTGTTTTGTGTGTTTATTTTTGTCTATCTTAATGGGCAGAACGCACTGATGAAAGACTTTTCTTTCCAGATAAAGTGGGAGTTTATTCTTAAACACTATGTAGAGCCTACTAAATGTCTCTCAGCCACACTTAACACTCCGTTTCACCTCATATATATATATATATATATATATATATATATATATATATATATATATATATATATATATATATATATATATATATATATATATATGTAGTGATCTACAATATTCAAAACCCTCGCCAAAACAGAAATTGTTCTCTCTTCAACACATTTATTGAATATGACCTGACTCTTTTTGGCTTTTATTCTCAGGCTAAATGGTTCGCCAATCCTCTGCAGCTCGTGTATGTTTTTGTAGTTCATCTGGTCGACTAAAAACTGTCACCAAGTGATGTGGAGGAACGTTCAGTTAAGTTATTACTTTAAATGTTCTTATACTCTAAATAAATCGTCTTGAATTTGACGATAAATAATCAAATTTGGCAACGTCGCAAACTCGACTATTCTACCCCGGAATCGAGTTATCCAGACTCGCTTCACGCCCGTCGTCTTCGCGGCTATATCGATTTTTCCACCGTATTGTGTCCAACCACGCCTGTATTCGCCCCACCCCACCGCCGAATACGTCATCGTAGAAAAGACTGGGATCACAAATGGTAAGAGGAACCGACGGGGAAGAGCCGTAGTAGAATGTAGGATCCTCGAGTAAAACTTGAATAAGTAAATTCGTGGAAAACGAGGGTAATAACTGGAATAATTTAGATAAAAATCGTGAGGAAAATAGGGAAATATATGGAAAAGACCTAAATCTTGTTAGAAAGATTAACGACAGTTCAAGTAGATATGTCAGAAAGGAACAACAAGTTGTTGAATGTCAAATAATCGAATCTTTTACCACGACAATTTTTATTTAATTCTTGGAAGGGTATGAAGGTACATTATATCAAAGAAGTACGGGAAATTGGGAAATCTTTGAAATAAGTCCTATTTAATCCGATATACTTCTGCAAGTCAATATGAGGTGTGACTATTAAATAAAGAGACCGACGCTGAGAACATGATAGTTTGATTTCATACATATTTACATATTATTACCATCAATATACACCCCTCCTATATCCATACAACGTTCCATGCGATTCTTCCATTATTCGAAACAATGCTGAAAGTCTTCTTCCGTCATCCCCTTCAGAACGCGTGCCGCTTTCTCTTTCACAGCTTCATCGTACTCAAATCTTGTTCCTTTTAATGCAGATTTCACTTTACGAAACAGATAGAAGTCGCACGGCGCTAGATCTGGTGATTCTAACACTGGGCGCTGTACGAATCTAACACTGGGGGGATAATCTAACACTGGGATGCTGTACTTGGTTAGAAACCTCTTGACAGATAATGCGGAATGAGCCGGGGCATTGTCTCGGTGGAGAAGTCATGACTTGTCCTACAATTTGGCTCGTTTTTTCCTTATTCTTTCACTAAGTTCAGCAAAAATGTAAAGATAGTAATGTTGATTAATACTTTGACCTTCAGGAACCCAGTGAAGGTACTCAATTCCATGAATATCGAAAAAAACAATCATCATTGCTTTGAATTTTGATTTGCTCATTCGAGCTTTTTAGACCCTCGATGAATTTGGGCTCTTCCAGTGCATGGATTGTTGCTTCGTTTCAGGATCATCAGTAAAAAACAACGATTTGTCACATGTTATTATTCTTTCCAATAACTTTGGGTCATTTTTAATGGCCTTCAGAGTGTCAGTACAAACATTTTTCCGAGCTTCTTGTTGTTCAAACGTGAGAATTTTAGGCACCATTTTGGCACACACTTTTTGCATGTTAAAATTGTTATGTAAAATTTGCCGTACGCATTCTTTGTCAATTCTTACAGTTTCAGCACTCGCACAAATAATTAACAGTTTTTGATTTTTGACCCGGGCGTGGATCATCGTGGAAGGGCGACCCGGGCGTGGATCATCTTCAACGTCTTCTTTGCTATCTTGAAAACGCTTAAACCAGTTTTATAAGCGGTTTTTCCAAGTTTCAAGTGAATTTTCACAACAATTCGTAGCTCTATTGTTACACTTAACGTTTTTCCGGCGAAACAAAAAAACCACTCTAATGTGAACGAAGGCTACGATTATACGGATTTGTTTAAAGAAGCGAGAGGTACTGCATTCGATAGAAAATGCTTCACGTTAAACAGCTGTTGGTCGCTGGCGTTTGGCGCATACGTACTTCTTCTGTAGCTTCTTCTCGTTATTTAATAGCCACATCTCGCAATTCAGTTGTCGAACAGGCACTTTCCGGTATGACCTTCAGCTTTTTTTCGGAATTTTGTTTTATTATGTGTACTCAAAACGCCTTTCAAAGGGTAATTTGAGTTTACTGAACAAGAAAATCACACGGAGCCATATCTGGCGAGTATGGTGCGTAGTCGGTGACCGATGAGTTTTTGGTGAAATAGTTGGATACAAGGATGGATGTATGATAGTGGTGGAAAATTAAAGTATTGTTCTTCTACAAATTTGTTGTTTTCCTGTGAGCGATCCAGCTCAAACATTTCATAATGCGAAGATAATATTGTTTGATGAATGTTTGTTCTTTCTGAAGGAATTCACAGTGTTTTTTTTATTTTTGTGCGAATTTAACGCACATATTGTGTTTCATAAATGCCTGATCTGAATTGGATAATTCAAGCATGTTCTGAGCAACATGTTTACGATGTTTTTAAAGAAAATTCAGCTCTTTCGGTCGGGTCGCGATGCATCTCCTGCCAAAATATTAACTAAACTGGCACGAATGGATTCATGAGACATGTCCGAATCTTGAACATTCTCTCCTAAGCTTGATGATGATTTTCCATTATCATTTTCATCACTTTTTCTATATTTTCGTAAGTTGAAGACGTTGAATGTTGACGAGAGCGAAGTAAGTCTGCAGCAACTTCTCGACATTGTTTAATTTGTTGTTTAATTTAATTTAGCAATGGTATAGTTTGCGTTCTGTCCGTTTAGATTTTATTAATTATTATGCTTTTTTTTTCTTTTGAATATGGATGACCATAGGTAGCCCACTGCCTGTTTTAGCCTTATACGTGTTCGGACGTAGATGTCCAACATTCTCTCCTTCGTTCTTTTTTCGATGGCATTGTTAAATATCGCGTTCTTTGCAAAACCATTATCATCAATTTTTATAATTTGTATTTTTTTTTATAATTCATGTTTATTCTGTCATTTCATAGTTAAACTGAACACTTAAACTTAACACTTAAACTTCAACTTTAATTAAACATAATTAAAAAGTTTACAATTTATGTTTTATCAGTTTATATCTTAGCTTTTTGCGATTGTTCTTATCTTAAGTGTATGTTCTTTTGTGATTTCATTTGTTTAAGTACAACTGTGTTAATTTTTTTTGTCTTTTTATCCTACTTATCTCAACTTGTTGCTTATATTTATTATTCCATTCCATATGACTGACCCCTCAAGCAAAAATTTGTAAAGGTTTTTTTTTCTCGTATTAGTTATTTCTCATGAGCTTAAATTCTCATTTTAATTCTCCTTTTTCGTATATTTTATCACATTTTTAGTAGTACTATATCTTATCGTTTTTGTTTTCAAGATATGCTATACGAGGGTCACTGGAAAAATTCTGGGCCTGACAGAGAAGCGTCCTGTAAATTTAGAAAGTAGCTTTCGATAAGTCTTAATATAGTATCGAACATGCATTTTCATTAAATCTGGTGTCGCTTTTCAATAGCATATGTTAATTGTGCTAAAAACGTGAACATTGTGATCACGAGTGTTATTTCGTATATTGGATATACGAAGGTTGTTTGAGAAATTCAATATGAGTGAGTATACCAAATGGTTATGATATTTGTCAAGCATGATCTGTTAGATAGCGTTTAAATCGTTGCGAAGTTTTGTATGCGTGCGTTTAGTTGTATGTGGCGATTGAGTTAGGAAAGTTTAGATATTTTTTTAAAAAATTGATAAAATTGAAGTTTAAGCTATTATCAAGTACTGTGTTTAAGGAGTTAACGCTAATGGACATACAAGGAATTAGATTTTACTTTAAAGGGTTCTTCCTTTTTTATTCGAGTATTCACATCCTTTTAAAGAAAAAAGCTCCACAAAAGTACAACAAGGGTCAAAAACTTTACCGGGTACCGGCAAAAAATAGCAAAATTTTTGAATCACCAGTCAAAAAGCTATGATAAGAATTATTATTTTAAGCAAATATGTGTAAAATCATATTTGGAAAATAATAATTGGTTATTATTTAACTAAAAATTAATTAGTGAACATTGTTAAAACATTTTTTTTAATTAACCCTCGAGAGAAGCACCTCTATGCTTCCCGATTCAGGAGCACATGGGTATGCCGTATGTCTTTGATTATTAATATCTTTTGATTAATATGTCCAATTTAATATATTTTTTTTTTTATTTAAACGTCAATCAGTATAAAAAGAGACTATATCTATAGAATGTTCCAAAAAATAATAGTATTCCTAATACCATCGAAAAAAAAAAAAAAGTTAAAATGAGGTGTTCTATTCAAACTATAATATCTAGGAGAAACTAATAGTTAAAAACTTTCTTTCAACGGCATTTAAAAGGGGACTTAATATACTTTCAGATATTTATTACATTATTTAGGTTTATTTTAAAACATATATTTATTTAGTTAGGTAAAGTTCACTGGTATGATGCTCTTCAAAAACCGATTCGGTCTCGCTTTTACTCTCTTTGTCGTCGAAAATATCAGCTGCCTCATATAACGCTTCAGACCCACAGCGAGTACGAGATCGTGCGATCATTTTGAGCTAAATATAAAATGAAAGAAATCGATAAATACATGTTAAAATTAAAAATCAAAGTTTTTAATAAAAATACTATAGAAAATATAATATATATGATTTACTTACCACAAACTGTGTCAAGATCGAAAAAAACACTATTTGTGCAAAAAGGTTATTTAACGGTTTATATTTATCGAAAAAACACTGACACAACAATAGCACTGGGTGGCATATAACCATAAACTTCCTCTCAAGGGGGCCATTTATAAGGGAAAAATACTTTTAATTTACCCCTGGCATCCCTTATCCAGTGCTTCTCTTGAGGGTTAAGAATCATGTCATACATCAGCCAAGAAAAGATAATGGTAATGTCGGATGTGCGTCAGTGTCAGTGTTAGACATGAGCAAAATTGTTATTTTTAAGCAACAGTTGGAACTGTTACTGTTATTTTAAAATAACCGTTAAAAATAACAGGTTAGTGTTATTTTTGTTATTTTTTTTGATTTGCATTTGCTATATTTACGCGCTGTGTATCATGTAACAATAATTATTAAAATAACAGCTTCAGGTCATTTCTATAAGTTATTAAATCAAATGCATAATACAGAATACAATCGTACAATATGCACACAGAACAGATTTATTATATGAAAAAGGTGTAGGTATAAAGCCACAATTCAGAAATCGTTAGATAATAGATATAACCATTTAATTTAATAATAATTGTGTTTTAAATGCAATATTTTGATAATATATCAAAAATGTAATTTTATTGCGATTTTTTAATAATTTTTTTATTACTATTTCCTATATATTTACATTTAGTTTGAGTTACTTTGAATACATCTAAATAATCTAGGGCATATTACTAACAGTGACTAATAGGTATTATAATAATATAAATTTTATTTTGAGGATTGTTCTAGCACATATAATTTTGAAGTGTAATTTTAAAAAGTTATTAATATATGTGAAATGTGCAGACTTTTGCGTAGTTGCTCGTATCTAATGTGTGGTTGTTTTTAAGTTTAAATTTTTAATATAATTAAATAACCAAATAGGTAAATAACTTAGATATTATATATAAACAATATATGAAAATGTCCAAACATTATGTTAAAACAAACCCTAATTCCTTATGTTCTTTTCGAAATAGCGACTCACTCAACTTTATAAATAACACTGCCCAATGTCTACCGCTGACACGCACTGTAATTTTCTAAGATTGCTAAATGCGGCAACAGCGAACAACGACAAAACTACGGCCACGACTGTTATTTTCTATCGGTTGTTAAGTGCGCTACTTGTTATTTGTCTAATGAGGAGTTATTTGTTATTTCGTTTAGAAGAGGGGAAAATATTAACAGTGTACCTATCATTTCTTCACATCGATTTTAACGACAGTTAACAGTTTTAAACGTTAATATGAAATAACAGTTATAAAATAACAGTTAAATAACGACCCATCTCTAGTTAGTCCTATTCCACCCCTAGTTGTCTATTTAAGTTCTATTTGCGGGGAAGCTCGTATTTAGAATAACGTATTAGAACTACGGCTGACCAGATTACAAATATGGTAGGACTTTTTCAATGTGCTTGGGAAAACTGGTTAAAAGGACGCCAGGCTTACATAGACTCCAACGGTGGACATTTTGAACATTTAATTTAATAATACAATTAATAATATATTTCTTTGTGACGTGAATCGTTTAAAATGTGTTATGGTGTAAAAAATTAGTGCTAGTAATTTCAACTTTGACATTAAACGATTATGATGTGTAAGTTTCCTTTTTAATTCTAACAAGACAAACCAAATTTATGGTGAATCGTATGAACTGAACGGCTATGAAAATATTACATTTTATTTAAAAAAAATACCTCAAGCCAATCAAACAAAAGACGGAATTCCGTTTAATTTGAAATTGGTACTCCAAATAAACACGACGATGTTCAAAATTTTAAAAAGTTCTGATCTGTTTTCCGCTGAAATTGTTTGGTTGCATTGATGTTTTACGGAATCCTTTTGTTCAAAATGATATGAAGAATCGTTGGTTAAATTTACGAAAGTTATTTTCCTTACATGCTGTATACTGAGTGTTCTACTTTTTTTTTCTTTAATATATAACATGGTAAAAAATAAGGATTATTAATGAGATAAGTCTAATTATTATCCCATTAGTTTTAAGAGTAGTTTCTTGAGAAAATAACAAAAGATATTTGTACATTTAATACAATTAAAAACAAAGAAACTTTCACAGCTTAAAAAAAACAAAACCTAGCTCTTCAAAATGAAATAGTTGCTTAGACAAAGCAAATTACTTTAGTTTGCGGCGGCAACTTTACCATAGCCCGAATACTAAATATAGTTTTAATGAAGGCCCTAATTGAAAAATAGATTTATTGGCGGTGGCCTGAGCGTAGCTGGTTGACTTCTAGCCCTAAAGTTTCTTTCCGCCAAATTAAGGTTTTCTATTTCCATTTTAATTCTCGTTTTCCATTTGGTTTTTTTTGTTGGATACTTTTTTTACGTAAATTCATTTTCCAACTAATTTTTATCTATTTTTTTTTAATTTGTACCTCGTACTTTCTTGCTAGTTAGGCAACAAACAAATCGCATTGTATAGGGTGAGGCAAATATCAACATATTATTTTTTTAGCGTTATTTTTATTTAAGCGATATTTCTAACAGTTTAGGTCTGGTTGTTGTGTAGTGCAGACGTGCAAGCTTTATTATGGATGAATACATGCTAAAACGCCGTCAAATTTTTGTAATTTACATTAAAACATTTTAATGGCCCGGCACATTATAAAACGACAGTTTATTGTTTATTCGAGAAATTTTAAGAAATCGGGACATTTGGGGATAGAGCTCGACATCAGAGAGGCACAAGAACAATGCGAATCTCTGAAAATACTGTACGTGTCGAGCAAAATGTGGAGGAGTCTCCAAAAACGTCCATTCGACGACGTTGTGCACAATTGGGCACTTCTCCATGCAATTTATGCTGAATGTTGAGAAGTAACTTGCATATATTTCCCTATAACATTCAAATTGTTAAAAATATATTCACAGACAATAATAACCGATTAGAATAATGTAATGCCTTCATACCAGGTCTGTAAATATGAAACCGGAATTTGCCTATAGGTGGGCCTAGCTGTCAATGTAGATCACGTCAAACCGCGACATTTACGGCATTTCCTTGTTGACATCTGACAAAGTACCTGGAACATTTTGTACCTGGAAACTACGATTTTGCTACATCATTGATTTTCTGTTACCATTTGAAGCAAATTGCTGCAGAATCGCATCAAATGCTTGTCGAAGCTTACGGTGAGCATGTTCTTGGTAAATTACATTTTGACATGAGAAACGAAAAACGCTACCGAAAAAGTTTGAAGAATGCGAATTGCAAGCATTGTTAGATTAGGATGACGCTCAAATGCAACAACTCGCGGATCAATTAAATGGATATGAGAAATCGTCTCTATACGTTTGAAAGGCATGGGAAAGATTCAGAAGATGGGAAAATGGGTTCGACATGAACTGAATGAAAGATAGTAGTAAAAACCGAAAAACCACTTGCGAAATGCTGTTCGCCAGGTACAAAAGAAAGTCATTTCTCCGTGGAATTATGACTGGCGACGAAAAGTGGATATATTTTGAGAATCCTAAGCGTAAAAGATCATAGGTAACTCCAGGGGAAGTACCGACATCGACTGCAAGGCCAAATCGCTATGTACGGAAGACAATGCTCTGTGTTTGGTGGGATCAGAAGGGTGTGATCTAGTATGAGCTGCCAAAATCTGGCGAAACCGTTAATACTAAACGCTACCGACAACAAATGATTTGAATTAAGCTTTGCGTGAAAAATGACCAGAATATCAAAAAAGGCAATACAAAGTGATTTTGCTTCATGATAATGCACCATAGCACACAGCAAAACTGGTCAAGGTAACGATTGAGCCGTCTATTTGGGAAATACTTTCGCAAGTGGCTTTCTCACCAGACTTCGTTCCGTCCGATTACTACTTATTTGTATCGATGGGACACGTAATTGCTGAGCAGCACTTCACTTCTTACGAAAATGGCTCGATGGGTGGTTTGCCTCAAAAGAGAAACAGTTCTTGTTAGCGTGACATTCACAAATTGTCAGACAGGTGGGAAAAATGTATAGCTAGTGATGGGCAATACTTCGAATAACATATTTTTTTATCATTTTTATACAATAAACATGCATTTTCTATAAAAAATTTTCTATAAATTCCGGTTTCATATTTACATACCTGGTAAATCACTGCCACCAAACTGATAATTTTTATGCAAAATTATTAATGAGCGATGAAGGTCATTTTCATCTGATTGGAACAGAATAGTCCTTTCTGGGCAAGAGAAAATCTTACTGATCAAACGATAGTGCATATGCAGTTACAGTCAACGATGAACGCTATAGGGATATTATTCCAAGCCTCTTAGTGCTTTAATTAGAAAAACAAAGACAGGATAATATGTGGTCTAGCAAGATGGTGTCACGGCCCATATTTCATGTGAAACACTCAGCTTTTATCGACATGATAGCGTGCCATTTGCTCCACCCTGTCTAATGTACAATTGCTTTAAAAAGAAATAATGATACTAGTCTACTTTAAATGATAGAATAAATAGTATTATGATCAAAAAGTAAGGTGAGTTTTATTTTAAAAATTCGCGAGCCTTGTCTATTAATGCAATCACTCTTTTTTTACCTTGATATGCTGGTATGATGTCAATGGTATGATGCCAATCTCAATGTCAATGGTATGATGTCTTGGTATGATGTCAATAGACAATTCCTTGACATCTGACAGAAGTTTCATATCATTTCGCTTGTTAAGTTATAAATTAAAGGGTCTTTAATAATTGTTAAATATTTTGTCGGTGAATTTTTAAAATAGATGAATTTATCCAGCAAAGAATTTGCATTAATTTTTGTCTAAAAAACGAAATGTCTTGTACTGATGCATTAAAATATTAAGAAAATGTTATGGCGATGAAGCTAAGGTCCGAAAGATAACTGACACAAGTTTTTTGAAATCATTTAAATTTTCATCTTACTCTTGATTTTCTTTTTTTTTTGGATTAAAGTTTGAAAATATATTTTTCAATTTGAAGATGACGAAACAGAAATTTTAAGATATAAAAATATTATTTTTTATTAGGTGGGACAAAAATATAGCACTTGTTTGTTTATAAATAAAAGTAAATACCACTTAGTAAACACATTACGCTAATACAGTTCTCTTTTCGTTGTTATGGTAATGAGTAAACTTATAAAAAAGTGACGTGCAACATCGTTGACACTAGTTAAGCAAAATATTATTCAATGAATTAAACTGCGAGGATTCTCTGGTTCCGAAATCACTGGAAATATAGAAGTAGAATGGTGAATCCGAATTTACTAAAAAGTCTTGGTCTCCACGGAACAAAAATCGACTGGAAGGCCGCCTGTCTTAACATAACGGGAAAACCGGGTTATTTTAAGGACACCTTCTAACTCTACATTAACAGCTCGTTAAATAATTCAAAGATCTGGCGTTAAAACGAATATAAAAATGTTAGGAGGGTTCTGCCACACCTCTAAAGAGAAAAAATGAAAAGGATGCTACCCATTAGTATTGCGCATAAGAAATGTCGAAAGAAGTTGAAAAAGGAATGGAAAAGTGCTATTAAATTATGAAAAAAAGTTTAATTTAGACGGACCTGATTGTTGGGCTTACTATTTCCATGATCTACGGACTTGTTCGGAAAACTGTTTTCGAAGAGACAAGTCGGTGCTTATGAGACAATAAGGGTGTGTGATGATATGGAGAGGCATCGGCTGCGACATACACACTGAAATGACACAACAGTAGATTGTCTGAATTACTCGACATTCAGCCGAAAAAGTACTTCGAAACCAAAAAAAATCTTTTCCAATAGAATAATGCGCTAGTCCACGCAGCAAAAGTGATAAAAGATTTTTTTGGAATAAAAATATTCAGGCTCATTTAGTCAGAGCTGTATACAGTGATTGCCGGCAAGTTCAAAGCATTGATGATTTGAAATGAGCAATTCAGGAAAAGTGGGCCAAATTTCCTCAAGAGTCAATCCATTGTCTGTATAATTCTCTTCAAAATCGACTGGTTCTGGCATTGCAGAAAGGGAGAACCTACATTCGATACTAAGAGGAGGGTTTCTCTAATTATTGTAATTTTTAATAAACCTGTAATACTTTTAATATTTCGTGTGCTATCTTTTTTGTTTCACCTAAAATATTAAATTTTTAATTCTTTCTTAGATTTTTTCCATCATCTTCAAAACGAAAAATATACTTTCAAATTTTGATAAACCGAGTTGTTTATGCAAAAAAAGAAAACCGAAAGTAAGGCGAACATTTAACTAATTTAAAAAACTAGTGTGAGCTATCTTTTATCGGACCTTATGTCAAAACAAAAGTGCTACAATGACTTTAGTGATGTTAGAGAAGCAGTTGAAGATGAACGTCGTTTCGAACTAACGAAGAAAATCAAACTCATCGATCTTGTACAGTGTAATCATCGATTAAGTATTAGAGATATTGTAGATATGCCGTTACAATCGTTACATTTGTGACTATGTATTGTTATGGTTGTTGCGTCACGATAACTTTCCATCGAGCACCGCAGTAATAGTAAATTTTCCTCTAAAAATCAAATACCGCTCTACAAACACCATATTCACAAGATACGGTAGCGCAAGAATTTTTTACGTTCCCTCGAAGACTCGAAGAACAAAAAAGTTAGAATAAATGTATTGTAGTTAGAAGGGGATTACTTTGACGGAGATGAGGCAAATTTAAATTAATAAATACTTTGTGTTTTATTTATAAAGTCCGCTTACTTTTTGATCATAGTACAAGGTGTAAGGGAAAATACTTTTGTAAATTTAACCAAGACTTCCTTACACAAAACTTTTGAACAAAAAGTTTTCTTAAAACACGTATCTCAAATGCAGCCATTTCCGTGGAAAACGGGATAAATATTCCTAACAATGGCAAAGTCTATTTTCGTCTTGTTGATATCGATCTATCAGAATTCAGTTTTTGTTGCATTTATCTGTTAAGGTATTATTTGAAAATAAAATATAATATTTTTATAGTCATTTATTCCATACGTTTTCCCATAAATTTGGTTTGTGTCGTTGCAAAAAAAGGAAAACTTACTTATTATTCTCGTTTAATGTCAAAGTTGAAATTACTTGAAATTTTTCACATCATATTACTTTTTAAACGATTCAGGTCAGGTCAGGTTACTGAGAAACACATGATTAATGTTTCATTAAATTAACTCTTCAAAATATCGACTATCGCATTTCCCGTGAAAGAAATTTCGTGGGTTGATAAAATATTGAACAAAAATTTGGATTCTTTTGGTTTTAGCCATTCACAATATTTCTGCCTATGTGAAAAATCACCGGGTAAGGGTGCTTGTATTTTTAGTATATGATAAGGGCAGAGTAATTGCTTCTTTAGTGATCTATGTACAATAAAATGGGAAACTTCAAGTTGTTGAGCAACATCGAGTACTTCTAGTAGAATCCTCTTCAGCAAGATATAAAATTGGCTCTTTGATTTGGGATCTATTTCTAGCTCACATTCTTGAAATTTTGGAACCACGCTGCCCAGCAGCCGAAAGTCTGAGGAACTGTTTGCCAATCTGAAAGCGACCTTTCGGGATATCGTTGTCCGTAAATATGCTCAGCTTCTTCGGAATTTGGGAGAAGTTCTCCGTAAGTTATAAGTATATCCTGATATTCGCGTGGAATGTTTTGGGATATAAATTGCACACAATGAAACACTGAAATAATTTTTGTCGCAGTTTTGACATAACAATCTTTGTCGTGGCAATATTGCGACGTTGCTACATCCTTCAGGACTGATGTAGGGTATGATTCTTAATAATAATAAAAATGTTTTAACAATGTTTATTAGTTTATTTGTAGTTTATTAAATAATAATAAATGAATATTTGTCAAATGGGCTTTTTTACATATTTGTTTAAAATGTTAATTCTTTTCATGGCTTTTTGACTGGTGATTTAGTAACTGCATTTTATTTCTCGGGAATCCTTAGGTTTTGGACACTTTTCGTAAGGAACTTTTTTCTTTAAAATGACATGAAGAAATGAAAAGACACCCTGCAGTATAAGTCTCCTCAAGCTTTTCACTCAAATGAACTTTTTCCAGTACTTGTCTATTATTTTAATTATTTCGTGACATCATCATTTAAGATTCAGTCGGTAAATGTTGAATTGTACTTGTATGCGTCTTTATATCAATTTTAGTTCGTTAGCTATGCGTCGTCCCCTTGGTATCGTAGTTTATTTTGGTATTTAAAATAGCGGCCATAAACCGTGTGTACGTAGAAAATACAAGCCCATAAGTTCGCATCCGGTTGGATTGCACAGATGGTTCGTGTCTCGGCTTAAGATATTGTACGTTGGCTAGTTTGGAAGATATGAATTTTGTATCGGAGTTTATGGGAATGGCCGCAAATTAATGTGTGTTTCCTCGATATGATATTAGAAATTTTAAACGTTAAATTTTATGGTGAGACCTTGTTTAAAAGGGAAAAACATACTTAATATTTAAGGTTTGTCTTTTAAGCAGAAATAAACAAACCCATTCAAATGGGATGCTCCCAAATGGGAGCAGACCCATTCAAATATTAAGGGATAATACTTATTTGACTATATTTGGTATTTATTTTTGAAAAAGTTATCTCCCTAACTTTCTATATATTTTGGCCAACTTCCGGGTATCTGTCGAATCTCAGATCGAAATAGATTTTCCTTTTAACACAAATCAATCGCTGCCGATGACTTTTTGACCAGATTGGCGTTGGTTTTTGGCGTTGATACTTAGTTTTGCAGTGTTGGGTGTTGGCTTACCAGGTTTAACCCACGATTTTCGTCCTTTTGGATTATTTAGAAAATCTATATTTCGTTACAGGTCACAATCCTTTGCAGAAAGTTCTTCTTTACTGTGGAGAGTAATGATATAATAACCAAACGATCAAAGCGTCTAGCCTTATATGCAGTTGTGAGTTAAGGGGTTACAGGGAAATAAATGACTCCCCTTTTAAATTTTACTAGCTGGTGTAAATGTTTAAAAATTGCTTGCTATGTTACCTTGAGTTTCTGCCAAGATGTACTTCAAATTTTTTATTCTTCGCTTTTTTGGATCCCCCAAACGTTCCGCATTATATTAGCCAAAATTTCCAGTTTTGAATTACTGGAATCACTTTTTATAAATATTATACCAAACAGCAGTATCTTTCAAAGCTGCACAAATCATGTCCTAAGCCGCAGATTTTTTTTTTCCTCGGTGCCTCAAATGTTGGTTTTTAAACGACATCGTGTCTAAAACTGATTTTTCAGGTTATATTCGTAGTAGGCTCGTATCACTTCTCGATAACTGAAGTTAAGCAACGTCGATCGCGGACTTGGTCTGTTCATGATTGGGTTTGTTTATAATTGACTTATCTGCTATTTCACGTGAATCGTCGGCTATTATGGTCTTTTTTTATTGACATCAGCGCTTAAAGGACGGCCAGAGTGATGCTGTTCTTCCAGTTCAAAATCTAGGCCCCTGAACCAACTAAACAATTTTTGTACAGTTGTATCTCCAACAGAACCCTCTCTGTAAATGGCACAAATTTCATTTTTTTCTTTGAACAGTGCTCTTGTCCTTTTTGAAATAAAAAGCATAATGTGGCGTAAATTCTAGTTATCGACCGATATTTTCAATTTGAAGCTTGACTAATTGATGGCAAATCAAAACGAATCTGAATGTAAATGCCACTGCAATTATTAATAATAATTCCAGGAGCAATAACCATTACTAGTCCAACACATATTTCGTTTACAAGCGTTAAAAGAAAAACAAATAGAAAATTCATACTAACTCGCCGGACAACCCAATATTTCACGATCTGTGGGTAACGTAAGAGTAGTTAGTACTTGCTAGTAATACGAAAAATTAAAATTAAAGTATACAATATTAATAATGTTAACATTTGCAATCATCATTTGAATCACTAGCATATAAGGATTATGCATATATCCTTAAAAGTCATATATAACGAATGTTTTTATGACATTCACATTTTCAAATCTTCTAGTAATATTTCTCTCATTATCGTCTAGATCAAAATCGATACATAATTTTTCTGCTTCTATTATTGATTGATTCGGTTCTAGTATGAATCATATATTACATCGCCCTCGCGAGAATCTCATTTTCTTCCTATTTGGCCTTTTATATAAAATTACTCTCCTCTATTGTGGATTGGATATACGTCTGGGGTGTTTAGAGATTGATATACCGAGGGGGATATGTGTACTATTTGAACTAAATATAATTCACTCGTAATTTGTTGTTTAACGGTAGAAAAATGGAAAATACGAGAGTCTTTCGAAAAGTTTTGTGTCTGATACAGAAATGGTGCTAATATGGGCAATACATTGATATTTACCAAGTATGATTCATTATATTACGTGTTGCGAGGTTTGAGATGCATGCGTTTAGTTGCTTGTTTATGGTGAGCGAGTAAAGAATACGAGTTTCGACATTTTCTAAAAAATGAATAAAATTGAAGGTCGAGCTGATATAAAGTCCTTTGTTTTAGGAGGCTTAACCCTGATGGATATACAAAAAAAACCAAATTCTATTTTAAAGAATTTATCCGTATTGTCACAGTAATTTTGTCATACGTACACAATCTATGTGATGGCGTACGTATGACTAAATCATTATGTGTGTGAGGCTGAGAATTTTTCAAATGACCCTGATATGTCAGATTCCGAAGTGGATGACTAGCATGATATTCCTCACGTATACTTGTACGTCTAAATTTTGCAAACCTGCTATGAATACTTCTACTGAATGCTTCATTATTAAGCCGGATAAAAGCAATTAATGTATTATTGTTTTTTTATAACCCATTGTAAATAAGAAACTAACTTAGTACAATAATGTTTACGCGAATATTCAATTTTTTTCAAGGTTATTAACCATAAAAAAGGTTAAATTTGTAAACACTTTTGTGGTGACTTACGTATTGGTCTTGATATTTAGTAGACAGAAGGCATTAACAGTGGAGCCTGATTTGCCTGATGCGTTCTTGATAAGCCATTAACCTTTGACGCACTTAACTAGCATATACTTGCAGACGGTGCAAAATATTTATAGTCATTGAAAAGCTACATGTTTCTAAATGTTATGGACTAAACTAATGTTTTCTTTGGTTGCTACTGATTCCTCAATTAGGTGCTTACAAGAATCTTCTCCAAATTAATATTCCTCGATGTCCGTTTTTCATTACTTGATATGATGGAGTAGAATTATCTGCTACATGGTCTTTTCATGATGAATTCCGTATGGTATTAAACCCCTTTTAACAGAGATATTTTATTTTGGTTTTTTTCTATAATTAAATCGAAATATCTATAAAATTAAAATTAATTTTAAAACAGACAGATAATTTTGAGACCTTGTATGCAGTAATGTAATCTAGCGAATATGACGATATGCAAAACAAAAATTATGTTTACATTTTATGTTGAAATAATACCTTAATAGGACAAAGAAACAAAAAAAAAGTTTTGACCTGTTTTTACAGGTGTTACAGTGTGTCGCATTTAAGATGAAGACACCCCCACATTTTCGGTATTTGAATGAATACAAATTTGAATTTTTGCACAGTCAGACAGATTGAGGATGACGTTTTTTAAGATACTCAACTGAAATCTGAACTTTAAACTAAGCCTACTACGAATTCACAAACAAAGTCAGTTTTCGATATTTTGCTTCGCGTTAGATATAACGAAAAAAGTTATTAGAAAAAGTTGTTCACGATGTTATTCTAACTCCATATACCAAGTTTCATGAAAAAATTCGCATTTTTAATTTTTTAATTATTTTAGTCTATACACAAAATTATTACAACAGAATCGTAAAAGAATCGAAAAATGTATTCGAATAGACGGAGGACTTGTTGTGATAGATCACATTTGATAGTTAATTATTTGTAATATGAAAATTATTGTTATATACTATATTCTTTTTCCTAAATTTGATCAATTACCAAAGATTGTTTTCCAATAATAATAAAATAATTATTCCTTTGTAAGTGCTATTTATTTTACTGAAATATTTGAATACATGACACTATTGACAATGTGTCAAGTTTTTACTCACCATGGCACACTAATTATCAAATTAAACAAATAAACTTAATAATAATTTTATGTATAGACCAAAATAATGAAAAAATTAAAAATGCGAATTTTTTCATGAAACTCGCTATATGGGGTTAAAATAATATTCCGGACAAATTTTTCTAATAACCTTTTTCGATATCTCTAACTCGAAGCAAAATATTCTGGATTGACTTTGTTAGTGAATTCGTAGTAGGCTGAGTTTAAAGTTCAGGTTTCAGTTGAGTATCTGAAAAAATGAGACCCACCCACCTGTATGACTATGCAAAAATTCAAATCCGTATTGCTTCAAATAGCGGAGATATGGGGGTGTTTTCATCTTAAATGCGACACACTGTATATATATATATATATATATATATATATATATATATATATATATATATATATATATATATATATATATATATATATATATATATATATAAAGGCTGTCCGCTAATTAATGGTACACAGCAAAACTGCAGATTTTTTGGGTAAAAAAATTGCTTATTTAACCCGATATACTTCAGCCCAAAAGTTTATAGTAACCAAGATACAGGATGTTTTTAATTTTCGTTAATAAATTTCTTAAACAGTATTTTTCTTGTTGAACGAAATTTGGTAGTGGGGGGGTTTTTAAGATAAGAAATTAAAATGTCTTGAAAATTTTTATGCAGATGGTAGCGGGTGCTGTCTGCGATATTCGCATTTTTAATAAAAATATTATTTTGTCCACCTTGCAAATGGCTTTTCTTAAAGTAGGTAAGCTATGATTAAAACACATACATCAAGACTCTCTAGAAATTTAGGTACTGTCAAACTTTTGCACTGATTGTCAATATTTTATATTGTGGGTATTTAAATAATTAAAATAGTTTTAAATTATAATAAAAATAACAATAATAGTTTTAATACAATTTAGTAAAATGTTTTTTGA
Source organism: Cosmopolites sordidus (assembly GCA_031761425.1). Classification (NCBI taxonomy): domain Eukaryota; kingdom Metazoa; phylum Arthropoda; class Insecta; order Coleoptera; family Curculionidae; genus Cosmopolites; species Cosmopolites sordidus. Next base: position 680,687 of record JARFXV010000392.1, on the reverse strand, counting down.
AAGATTTTCGCTTAAGTCAAGAACAAAATTATAATTCCCTCTTACCATTAACTTTTGGACTGAGGAAAGTTGGGTTCGCAATATTCTATTCAAAAAATCTACATTTTTGTTGTGTATCATTAATTAGCGGATGCCCTATATATATATATATATATATATATATATATATATATATATATATATATATATATATATATATATATATATATATATATATATATATATATATATATATTAAAATAAGATAACAGAATAAGAAACGATACAAACAAAATCGAATGATTTTTTTGTAAATTCAGGAAGTGACGTTAATATTTACGAATAATAAGTTATACAAAATCGTAATATTGCTTATAATATTGGTAATATCGTAATTAAGTGGTTTGGGAACTCATGTTTTATAACAATATAGGGTACCGCAGAGATATGGGCGCATATAAAACGTTTAGAATGAAGAGGATAATGAGACGTTTAAAAGAAAGCTACAAAGACCTTCTTCTTTTCGTAAACATTCTTTCAAATTTAAATTACTTATTACACTGCGGAACAGTTTTACTGGAATTCGGGTTATTTTTTGTCCTGAATGTTAGCTCGGCAATATTTTGTGGGCGGTCAAAACAAACTTTGCTATTGCTGGCTAAGGAATCCTCCTATATCTAGAAAAGACGTGATCGGGAAACAACTGACTAATACCGTTTATGGTTGTATGAGTAGTCCCTTCATCTTTCAGAATCTTTGTGTTATTATAAACAAGTGAAAATCAGAGAAAGTTGTATTTTCGTTGGCATCTTTAAGAACTAAAAATGTTAAAAGATGTCATTCACATCCCATTGTGATCCTTGTACTGTGCAAAGGTTTCTTGTAGAGTTGGAGAGGATTTGTGACAGACCACAACCGAAAATTGTGTTTATAAATAATTCAATTCTCCTACTGGAACCTTCGGTGTGAAACTGTAACCTCGAAGAGATTTACTACTATCAAACCACTGAATTTTATTTCTCGACGTGCGCTTCGCTAACCATTTTAGCATCATAATCAATGATTCAAACGATGATTGAATCATGTCCAGATGATGCTAATATGGTTAGCGAACGGCGTATCGAGAAGTTAAATAAAATTATTTAGTGTTTATTGGTAAATTTCTTCGTGTTCAAGCATAAATAATTTAAGGCAGTAAACGTATGTTATGCATCGTTTCACTGATTCATGATTACTAGTGTTGTGATGCTGTAAATATAGCGAAGTTACCCGCTTTCTTCTACCAGAGGGGTGTGAAGGAAATTTGATATTGAAAATCGCCTGTATGTCTGTCACACACTGTATAAGCAGAAGAATCTTGTTTTTTATATCCATTGTTAGAAATAAGCTTGATGTCAAGGTATTTTCTAAGATTATATTCTCCCAAACATTTTTCATTGGATTTTTTTTTATTGCAATAACTTTATTAATATTAATCATTAGTCATCCTTATAGGAAACAATACGACCGTAAAGTTTTAAAAATATTTTGTTTTTGTTTCCTTTTAACTCAAAAATTCATAATCATTTTTTTTCTTCGTGCTCAACACATAAACCGTTTAAACTTTTTCGAAAGTTCTTTAATTAGAAAAGTTTAGTTTTTAGTGCATATCAGGCACCAATGCAAATTGTAACTTACGATTCTGAGTTTAAATTAATAATCTTGTCAGCTGAGTCAGATTTTATTAATAAATTTGTGGTTTTTCTATGAACTAAATCTAGGAAATGCAGAACTGAGTATCTTTAATGCATGTAAATATACTAAAAGGTATATAATACATCATAGACGACATGTAATACCTTTGTGTTTCATTATAAAGTTATTCGCGATTAAAAATGTCAGTTTATCAGCCCATTTGCGGGAGGTGTTAATTTATTTTCTTAATATGAAGAAATCAGCAGCTGAGGCTCACCCGAATGCTCCCAGACACTTATGATGAGGTCGCTATGAGTGAAAGAACGTATCATGAGTGGTTTCAATCTCTCCAAGAGCGGTGATTTTTACGTTGACGACCGGCATAGACGTGGAAGAGCGCAAGTTTTTGAAAATAAAGAATTAGAGGCATTGGTTTAATGAAGACTCGTGTCAAAGTCAAAAAGAGTTGGCAAGATCATTGGGAGTGGTTCAACAAGCAATTTCGAAACGTTTCAAAGACCTGGTAATGATCCAGAAGCAAGGATATTGGGTGCCATAAGAGTTGAAACCGAGCGATGTTGAACGCAGTTTGTTTGTTTGTGAGCATACGCTTGAAATACAAAAATTGAAAGGATTTCTGCATGGCATTTTGACTGGGGACGAAAAATGAGTTTATTACGATAACCTCAGATATGAAGAATCATCGGGATATCCCGGCCACGCTTCCACCGCCGACGGTCAAATCGAATATTCTCGGCTCCAAGGTCATGCCTTGGTGGGACTAGCTCGGTGTAGTGTATTATGAGCTGTTGTAATTGTCTGAAACAATCACAGGGGATCGTTATCGAATGCAATTGATGGGTTTGAGCCGGGCATTGAAAAAAAGGCCGCAATACAGCGAAATATACAATACAGTTATTTTGCAGCATGATAATGCTCGACCCTCGTTGCGAAAGTGATCTAAACATATTTGGAAACGTTGAAATGGGAAGTTCTACCCCACCCGCCGTGTTTTTCAGACTTTGCTCCCTCTAACTATCACCTGTTTCGATCGATGGCACACGGCCTGGCTGACCAACTGTTCGAAGTCAAAAATTGGATCGATTCGTGGATCGCTTCAAAAGAAGACCAGTTTTTTCAATGCGCGATTCGAATGCTCTCTGAAATATGGGAGAAAGTAGTGGCCAACGATGGACAATACTTTGAATCATAAATGTATAACCATTTTTTGTACAATAAAAATTTGAATTTTTGAAAACGCCGTGAGCAAATTTGTATACGTTCTTTATATTTGGCCATTTTTAAAGGCACAGAAAGATTTTTTAAAGGCATTTAGAGGGAATATTTTACCAGTCTTGGTTTGTATATAAATTTTGTTTTTTGTTGATATCTCTTGAATCAAAGAAGTTCGAGTTAGTCTCGATAGTCAGGAACTAATTACTTACCCAAGTCCGGGTCCGAATTCTGCTTCTGTTGTGGACTTTTGTGTGGGTAGTTTAATGTCCAGAAGAAAAAAAAACATATTGTGGAGTATGGTTAAATGGAATTATGCGAAATCACTAACGATTTTCCATCAAAAGGATTATTGAAACTGGTTATTAAAAAAAAATAACTATTAATAACAATTAATTATAGATACAAGTTGATCGGAAAAAAGTTTTAGGCACTACGAAGAAATTTGTTAAGAATAAATTTTACAAAAAAAAATTATACAAACGGTTTCCTTATTCGAAATAAACTATCTTTACAATATTGGAAATGGCTTCATGTAATTTACGCTGAATGTTGAATTTACGTCAAATTGTTCAAGATCTATTGCCTCCAGATTTAGATAATTGTATTGAGTTGACAAGGAAAAATAACGTTGCCAAGTTTTGTTTTTTATTTCCATTCTACGAATTTTTCACCTCATCCTCGTACATTTATTGATTTTATGAAGAGGACTTGTTCGGATTTTTATGAAGGAAGGTAGACGAATACCAACCACAAATAAAAAAACCAGAAGCGAATGCCGATCTCGATAAAAATAAACCACCTGCATCTTTCAAGTACCGTCTCGAATTTCTAAATGATATCTTCACTTGGCAATTTTAGCCGTTACACCGAACCAAGTACCAACGGTAACAGACAAGAATACGCCCATTCATCTCACCTACAATAAGATTTTTGCCTCGCTTCTTAGTACCTGTTCTGTTCCTTGTTATTATCCAAGTCCGCTATCATCTTCCAATTGAAAATATCGAACAATTTCAGGCACTGATTGCCGGGTACGGGACCTTTAAAATGATTGTATGCAGAAGAGGGCTAGCACGCTCGCTTACGATGAAGTTGTTTTGTATGTAAAGCAATGTTTTGATCACCATAATAAATTCGGTTAAGTTGGGGTTTTATATGACGTTTATCATATCGTAAACCAGATGAGTTTATTGGTTTAAGGCGAGAACAGTGGTTTGTTTTGCATAAATTTGTTTAATATCATTTTATAAGCTATCTTATAGTTGGATGATTATTTATTAATGGAATTGAGACGACGATACTAAAGTAAAAATTGCTGGTTAATTGTGTTAAATTATCTTTATTCATGTTCATCTTTCATCAGTGAAAATACCTGAACAATTATTTATATATCAATACAAATGGATTGATGGGGCCAAAGTCTGACATATATATATATATATATATATATATATATATATATATATATATATATATATATATATATATATATATATATATTAAATTGAGAATAATGGTTTATTTTACATACATTTGAATGCGTCATTAGTCATTATTATATTAGGCCTTCAACTTAATTATTCTCCATGACTTTCTATACACTTTTGTCATCTTTCAGGCAATTGTCGAATTCCAAATTGAAAAGTAGTTGGTGATTTTAATGTGATAAAGTCATTGAGATTTTTTTGACGTTACTGGGTTCGGAATAGATGAAAATCCGAAAGGGCTAAGTCTAGGGAATACGCTAGGTGCGATTGAATTGCCTAGTCCAACTTGATAATCGTTTCCTAAGTTTTTTTTTGTATGTGGCCGTGCAATTGGCGTCCTAAAGCAAAATGATTTCCCTTCTTCCTTTGTCAATATAATGCCTTTTTTTCCACCGGAGCGTCACTAATACGAATTAGCTGCTGCTGATAACTCAGCAGTGACAGTTTAACCAGATTGGAGTAACTCATAATGCACGACGCTTAGCTGATTCCACCGTATACGTTGCAATACTTTTATGGGGTGGATACTTGGTTTTGAAACCGACCGTAGCAAGTAAAATATTTTTTTATAATATTGTATTTAATTAAAATATTTTTTTCTAATATAAAATATTTTAAAAAACTATGGTATCATCTTCGTCCTATAAGCTTGAAGGAACAAAATTAAAAATAATAAAAACAACCACATGTAGAAAAATATGAAAAAAAACCGTTTTCTATTTTTTACAGCATTTTTTATTTTGGTACAATACATAAGTAAAAACAGTCATTTAATTTGTTTAGTTATTAACAGCTATATCTTTTAAACTATTTGAGCTATGGTAATTGGTATTTAAAATGATTTTATAGAGAATTAATTTATCTTTGAAATGAGTACAAGTTTGTAACTAATGTTGATCATTAGTTGCATGCATTTGTTTATAAAAATTGAAGGTTTACTTTATATTATCCAATCTTTCATGACTTATATCTCATTAACTATTGAATAACTTTTTGTTAACTTAGGTAATAAGTATAGCTGTCATAAGGTCTCCACGAAACGAAATCATTTTAGTAGCTTTTTTTTTGAAAAATCAATGAAAACATTTTTTCCTGGCAGATTTTTTTCCCTTCAAGTATCTAGATGATAACATCATTTTTTCAAAATTTTAAATTAATATTTAATAGTATAAAAAAATTACTTACTACAGTCGGTTTCGAGGCAGCATAAAGGCGTTGCGCTCGCTACGCGGTGCTCTATTTTCAACATTAAAATAAAAGTATTAATAATAGACATAGCGTTCCGTGGTTCAGGACTTTTTGGAAATTTATTCTCTTTAAATATCTTTTTTTTTTAAATACCTTTAGCGTTTATAGCTTTCGAGTTATTTGTGAAAGACTAGACCCTTTTTTGCGAATCTTTATTTGTTAATAACTTTTGTAATTGTTTATGCGCCTGTTTGAACCTGTCGCACATTTTTCTAGATGTCATTTAGAATTCAGTAAGCTATTGCTTATATTTTAAATCGCAGTAATAAGAATTATCTTGTTTTTAAACTTGTGAACTAGACTATAAATGTTTAGAAATGCCTAGCGGTGTGACTACCGCTAGGCTACCGAGTTCTTGTCCGAGTTCTAGCAGTGTACGACAAGATTTTTCTTTTATTTGGGTTTTTCGCCACTATCTAAAACTCAAAAAATATCAAAAATACCTGTTCTTATTTAAAGAAAGAATCACTGGGTAAAAACAAAAAACCAAACGGAGACACATTTCTCAGTAATTATTTTTTGTATAAAATTTTAAAGATATAAAAATGTTATAAAAATATTTACAAACTTTTAACATTAACGTTTCGGAGGGTACTCTTCCCCCATTCAAAACTAAACTAAAAAATAAATGATATTAATTTGTAATATATAAAGTAACGAGTGAAAGTGAATATATTGTTGTCAATGTAAGTATCGTTGACATATACAAAAAAATATTAATTAAAAATTCGCTATGAACTAAACATATCCAAGTATTGGCAATTAATGTCTGAATGGTTGTGGCGTGTTCATATATTTTTTCCTTATTTGGGTTTTTCGCCACGATCTAAAACTAAAAAAATATCAAAAATATCTGTTTGGTTTTTCGTTTTTACCCAATGATTCTTTATTTACATAAGAACAGATATTTTTATCGTGGCGAAAAACCCAAATAAAGAAACAAATATATTAGCAATTAACTTAACATACCACTCTAACAACTGGAAATGGTAACAATGGACCATTATTATCTCATTCTTGTTCAAAATGGTGCATCAAAGATGTTACTAACTCTTGACTATAATTATTTAACTGATTTGGCATTTGCAGTCGCCATTCTGATAATTACACGGTGGTAGGTCGTAAAAGAATTGTTTTCGATCGTAAGGTAAAAAATGAAAGTAAACGTTCAGATAGTTCATATTGTATTATCTATATATGGGATAACCTCCAAACGTGTCAATAAATATCAACAATAAAAATGTGAAATTCGACAATGTCGCATATGCTGTCAACCGAATAAAGCCGCTAAATTTGAAATTAATTGAAAACGTTTCACTTGGTTCCTTTATTATTTAATTTATGTAGTGGTATTCCTAGTGTTGTTCATAGCGTCATCGATGACGTGCAACGGTTTATAATAATATACATATATATATATATATATATATATATATATATATATATATATATATATATATATATATATATATATATATATATAGCGTCATCGATGACGTGCAACGGTTTATAATAATATATGTATATATATATATATATATATATATATATATATATATATATATATATATATATATATATATATATATATATATATATATATATATATATATATTTATCACGTATGGGCCCTGGTGGACCACGCGAAATACAATTAGAGGCGTTTGTTGTTGTTAGCCTTCCTTTGCGCCCATACTAATTTCATTTTTTCGCTATGACCTTTTTTCGTTTCGTCAGGCCAAGTTGTTCCAGTCTTCCTACATTTTTCTCTCTGGCCAACCTTCCAAACGTTAACCTTGTGTCTGAAACAGCCTCTATCCTGAATTTCACTTTGTGTAATATTTGCTATCTTAGGTCTTCTTTAATTGCCGCAATCTATTTAATTATTTCTACTTTAGCTCTACTTCTATTTTCATAAAATTCGACTATTTGTCTAGTTAGCCTACTCGGATTCATCCGTTTGATGGGTCCGTAAAACTTAAGTCTTCTTTTTCTCATATCGCTATGTATATCTGTGTATTGTTTGATTTCTTGGTTTTCTCGAAGTCGGTATGTTGTGCTATTTATTTGTTTGGGCCTAGGATTTTTCTTTTGATTTTTCTTTCCTTCTTTTCAATGTCCTCGATGTCCCTCTTTCTATTCAAAATGAGCAGCATATAGACATCTGCAGCATATAGACATTCTGGCTTAATAACCGTGTTGTAATGTCTCAGTTTTGTGTTTTTAGATAAGCATTTTTTGTTTTAAATATTTTGTGTAAGTCTCAATGCCGTTTTCATTTTTTGACATCTACCCTTATTGGCCGCTTTTCCAACCCATTTTCCATGATTATTTCACTCAAATATTTGAATTGAGAGACTCGTCTGATGTTACCATATTTTGTTTTTAAAAATGGTGTTCTTAGTCTGTTGCAGGTCATGTATTCTGTCTTTTCAAAGGAAATTTGGAGTCCTACCTTTTCAGCTGTTTCTTTTAGGATTTCAATCTATTTCTGTGCCGTTAATAGATCTTGAGCTAAAATTGCTAGATCATCAGCAAATGCAAGACAATCAATTTTGATGTTGGTTCTCCCCAGTTTAATGGGCTGGTAAATATTCAGTGCCGACTTTTTTTTCACGCCACTCCTGTATGACTTTTTCTAGAACACAGTTAAATAAGGGTGGCGAGAGTCCATCCCCTTGTCTCACACCAGTTTTAATTTCGAAGGGCTCTGAGATGTCACCCATGAATTTAACTTTTGACCTTGTGTTAGTTAACGTTGCTTTAATAATTGCCAGCGTTTTCAGATCTAGTCCTTGTTCTTTCAAGATTTGGAATAAAGATTCGCGGTCAATAGAATCATATGCTTTTTTGAAATCCACAAATGTACAGACGAGATTTTTATTGTACAGTTTTTGATGTCTTAGAATCAACTTTAGATTCAGGATCTGTTCAGGGCAGGATCTGCCCGGTCGAAAACCTGTTTGATATTCACCAATGTTAGGTTCTAACTATCCCTGTGCTCTGTCTAGTAGACATTGAGATAGAATCTTGTAACAAACTGGGAGAAGATATATCCCTCTATAGTTGTTTACATCCGTTCTATCTCCTTTCTTATGTAGTGGATGGATTAGAGCATCTTTCCAGTCTTCCGGAATCCGTTCGGTTCGCCAAGTGAACAACTACCGCGGAATCTCGTTACTCGAAGACACAAAATCCTCTAAGCATGCCTTCTCCAGAGAACACAAGATCAACTAGGACACAAAGTTGGCGAGTACCAGAAAGGCTTTCGCCCTGGTCGCTCAAGAACTCAACAAATCTTTAATTTAAAAACAATACTGAAATACAAAGTTATCGGGCACGTCCTAATCATCTGCATGTACGTGGACTTCAAGAAAGCATACGACTGCATCGACCAAAAATCTCTGTTCAACATTCTAGAATAACAACAAAACACTACGATTAAAATGTATGGGAGGAATTTCCGAACTCTTTCTGATTAAAACCGGAGTACGCTAAGAAGATGGGTTATCCCCATTCCTCTTCAACCTGGTGCTGAACAAAGTCATACGGGAATGGGAAAAAGGACTGAAAGATCAGGGACTTTGGAAACCAATGAGACTCGGACGGACGACCCAAAGACAACATAGAAATCTGATGCCTAGCTTTTGTAGACGACCTAGATACTCGCAGACAATGAAAGAACAGCACCCGAACAGATAGAAGTCCTCAAGGAATGTGCAGAGAAAGTCGGCCTACAAATCTCCTTTCAAAAAACCGAATTCTTCTGCTCAAAATTAGATATCCAAAATTTGAACACCAAATATGGCAAGATAAATAGGGTCACTCACTTCAAATACCTGGGCGAGATCCTCGAACCCACAGGAGGAGAGAAGATAGCACAGAAGACTTGATTATAGAAGATGAAGGAGTCATGATGAAATGCATATCCACACACGCAATAATAAGATACTACAACATAGTAATCAAACCAGAGGTACTATACGCAAGCGACACTTACACTCCACACAAAAAGCGGCATAGAAAACATACTAAAAGAAGAACGCAAAATTATGAGGACAATTCTCGGCCCAAACTAACAGGGGATGGATACAGACTACATATATATATATATATATATATATATATATATATATATATATATATATATATATATATATATATATATATATATATATATATATATATATATATGTATATATATATATATATATATATATATATAAGCAGTTGAAATGGAGATGGCAGGGCAGGAGAGTGGATACCTCTTGATCGCAAACGTCCGCGAAGAGAATACCGAAAGCACGATGTATTGATGACATCGTTAAGTTTATTGGACCCGAGTGGCAGAGGAAAGCTCAGGATCGTGAAAGTTGGAAGCATGCTGAAGAGGCCTTCATCCTGCAGTGGATCGACACAGACTGATGATGATGATGATGATGATGAGGATGCATGTCAGGCTGCTTGCATGTCATTTCAACTTTAATTTGAGTGGTCTACTATAGATTTTGTAAACAAATGCTTCTGTAAAGGCATCGAAATAATATTTAATCATCTAATTTAAATTTACTTACAAAGTTTTTCTTTGACAGACGATCAGTATTCAACCATTTTGTCCATCAATTAAGTGGTTCCTAAAACTTTATAATTTTCTCATATACAATTATTTAATGGCACTTTACCGTCACCTTATTTAACCCACAATTTGACGTATTTCGTTTAACACAGAAGAAACCGAAAGATATCTTATCTTGAATGGTGTTTTTTTTATTGGTCTGATCTTTTGGTTCATTAGGTATTTGTCCAGTACCTGCTGTTTCTATAATGGTTCTGTGATTAATGTTTTCGATTTTCTTTTAAAAAGGGTTGCTCTCTAGTTTGAGTGTGACATTTAGAGTGGTTTTATTGCTAATTTATTTATTTATTTTATCAGACAAGATTGAATTGAAGATTTTGGGTTTACAAATATGTGTGGACATAACAGGACTGTAAGAATAAATAACCGTAAGAAAAAAAATAGTTTAAGCGTGTTAAGGAAGATACATTTTTAGATTTTAAAATATTTGCATTCGTTTATTTGTGTGGTGAATCATGAGATCGTCATATTACTTGTTTCTTTTTAAACTTTACAGCCCTTTATAACAGTTTTTAAAAAGTTATCATTGTTATACTTAAGCAAATATATACAGAGTGTCGTATAAATGGTATCCCATTAAAAAAAATACAAGGCTTGCAGTATGGGCCGTAGCACTGTTCTTCTTCTTCTTCCTGTAGTGTTACAACCAATTAGTGGCTTTGACCTCCTTCATTTCTCGTCTTCAACTAGATCGATCTCCAGCAACTCTTTACCAGTTTTTGTTGTGCAGTAGTTCTTTTGATGTACAGCATCTCTTCTTAAATAATCCTCTCATAGAGCTAGCTACAACATAAGGAACTGATAACATCCAAGATGAAATATAGAACCTCGAACAGGACAAGTTTAATTCTTTTTCTTTCTTTACTCTTTTGCTTCTTTAGGTCTGTGTTCTTGGCATGTTATAAAGTGCTTCAAATTGATTGAATGTTAATGGCAATCGGAGCAATTGCTTAAGAATTCCACCAATGCTATCTGAAACAAATTCTTCTTTTTTTTGTGATGCTATAGCCTGTCAGTGAGCCTTAACCTCCTGCAATCTTCGCCTTCAGCTGCATCGATCTCCAGCACCCCCTTAACAGTTTCTGATGCGCAGTAGTTTTTCAGCATCTCTTCTTACATTGTCCTGCCATCGTGTCTTTGGTCTCCCTCCTTTTTCTGTTACCCCTGATTCCCCCTTCCATGATTTTTCTTGGTATTCGGTTTTCTGGCATTGTTGCCACGTGTTCCGCTCATCTGACTTGCTAAACCTAAACCTAAACCACATAGCCTACAATATCCAGATCTTTGTACAAAGTTGTTTGTTTGATTTCGAGGTTATATCTAATCCTCCAAACTCCCTTGTCATTCACAGTACTAAAAATTCATCTGAGGTAGCACCATACTGTTGAAACCAATAATACCTCGGCATTTCCTAATTTAAGCAAGTGAAAATTCTGCTTGTCCTTTTTCATCTTTAAAAAAGAATTGTCTAATAATTCTTCGTGTGGAAACTGTATCCCGTACTGCGCTTTTCTTAATATAGTATAGAGAGGCGATTCATGGAATAATTGCAGATTTTCTTGTGCCTCAGTAACGTGAATTTTGTTTATTATCACATCCATTTTCATGAGCATTTGCAGGATTTAAGACGGTACGACTGAATTTTAAAAGCAACTGGAAATCATGAGGGTTACGCTCTAGCAAGTTGATGTTTCTGAAGTTTTCTACTAAACTTTCTGCAACACATTTTCTTACACATGTTTTCAGCTGTTCTTGCTGTTTGTGGCCTGCCTTATCTTGCAGTGTCATTCACATATTTATTTCCCAAAACATTGGTTACCAATTTGCGTATCGTGCATTCGAAAGGAGTATCTCTAATGTTAAAAATCCGACATTGTCGACAATTAACGAATTAGTATTAATTGTTGAGTTGAAATAATGATTCCTCTATTTTCAAAGTAAATTATAACAATTGGTATTCGTACATACCGCTTAATTTTGAGAACTTCTGAGTTTTTACCTTAATTCGAAATAAAACACATCAAAAATAATATATCTTACATTAAAATGAAGACCCTTTTCTTGCGCCACCGTGCACATAATAATAATAATGAACATGAAAATTTTGTTATCTAGAAGTGGGCAGAAGAAGTATATAGTGGTTGTAATGTAAAAACTGATTGAACAAAATGTTCCAAATGTTTACAGTAAAAAAAAATGCGTCAATTTTAACACAAACCGCGTGTAAAAAAACGATTAACACACATTTTTGTCTCATTTTAGCATAAACGCTTTGTGTCAATCAAGTAACACAAATTAATGTTAAAAATAACGCAAATATATGTTAAAATACTTTACGACCAAGCCTAAAAATATAGACACATTTAAATGTTAAAAAAATCCGACCTTTAGAATAAAATGATTTATAACTTCACTTTATTACTATATATTTAAATATAATTTAAATACCTGTCGCGTTTCGATTATTATTGATATTTTAATAGAATTTATAATAATTTATAAGATTTATATAGTACCACTATGAAAATGTAGAAACATATTATATGCAATGAAGATAGCATCGTGCTTACCGCGTAAAAACAATAGGTGGGAGGGAATCTTCAACAGATGACTAGTGTAAAATGAACACAATTTTGTGTTAATTTTATAGTATCACATTTAAAGTGTTACTATTGAACGAAATAACACTTTTTTACGTTAAAAAATAAAGCGAAAGAATAACACAACCATATTGTGTCAAATCATCACACAAAACTGTTCAATATTTAACACAAAAATTTTAACACAGACTTTTTTTGACGCCATGACGGAAAATTTCTCCGTCAGCCTCCGGAGCCTTCGAACGCAGGGAGTACAGAGATCTTGTGATACAATACCTCAAGTAGAAATATAACATTTCATTCAATTGATGATATGGGTTTGGATGACTAAACCAATATTTTGTGATTAATTGAACTAGGTACTTAACGCCGGTGCGAGACCGTGCGATCAGCGTAAAGTTATTCAGAGTTACCAAGTTGTACGATGTCGAGCGCGAACCCGTCACCGATTGGTTTTGATCTAATTAAAGCACTCCTTAACGACACCCTCTGTGATTATTTTTTCTAATATTTTACGTATATTACTAACTAATGAGATTAGTCTATAGCTCGTTGGATTCCGCGGGTTTTTGAAATAATGTAACAGGTCTTTTAAGTTGAGCTGTTTTATAAATTCAATAATAAAACACAGATGGCGTTGTGAATTTGCTTAGGTCTTGTCTCATTTCCGAAGTCTAATGTATGATATTTAAAAAATGGGGCTATACACAATACAACAACGTGTTAAATTTGTTGAATTATTTTATAAAAGTTCAGTGAAAAATGTTTTCAAAAAATTACCTGATATTTACGGTTTGCATAATCGTCCATCTGAAAGCACTATCAATCGAATTGTTCAACAATTTCAAGAAACTCGTTCGGTGGACTATAAAGGAAGAGCGATATATAGTCGTAGTGGCGAGAGCACAGGAACATATTGATTTGGTCGTGAAAGTGTTGTTGAAGACCTAGAAATTTCCATTAGTCGATGTTTACAACAATTTGGACTCAGTAAATCCATAACATGGAGTATTTTATGAAATGATTTAGCTCTGAAGGCATATAAGGTTCAAATAACACATGAACTTAGGCCACTAGATTATTCAAAACGCCAAAAAACTGTTCAAAAAATCATCTTTTCAGATGAAGCACATTTTGAAATTGGTGGCTATGTTAATACAGAAAATTGCCGCATTTGGAGTGATGAAAATCCACGATTGATTCATAAGAAACCTTTACACTCTGTCACTGTTTTGTGTGCATTATGTTTAGGATGTCTAATTGGGCCGTATTTCTCTCAGAATATTGCTGGTGAAGCTGTAACTGTGAATGGTGTTCGATGTCGTGAAATGATAACAGGATTTTTGTGGGCAGAATTGAATAATATTGATGTGGAGGATATGTGATTCTAACGGGATGGCGCTACACCTCACTCTGCTATTGAAATAATTGAGAAAAATTTCCTCTGCTATTGAATTATTGAGAGAAAAATTTCCTGGATGAGTTATTTCAAGGAATGATGAATTGGCTACTAAGATTATGTGATTTGACACTGTTGGACTATTTTCTTTGGGGTTACGTGAAAAGCCAGATCTGTAATCGATTATTTACGATCGATCTGTAATCGATCGATTCCTGAACTAAAGGATAAAATTATTCGAGTCATTGGTGGGATAGAGCCACCATGTTTTGATTGTCAATAAAAAGTTTTTAGAAATGAACGCAAGTTTTGTGTTTTATTCAAGTATTTTAAAAACCGCTCAATTTGAAAGACCCTTTATATTAAAGTTTCGTCAGCAAATTATTGAATATTGAAGAAAAAATGAAAACAAACTTATCAGAATTCCTATAACTACAAGCAATTTTATCGAAAAAGAATTATTATAAATACATATTATTTAAGATGTTTCAAAATTACAAATTTTCCTTGGTAAAGATATTATGTCAGGAAAAACATGACATTAGCAATATCATCATCGAATGCCTGCTAGGCCCAATTTCAAGTTCGCTTGATTGATGGTCTTACCTTAAAATTTAGGGCTATTTAAGAACCGTTTTGTCGTTTATATCATTTATCACCCAGCGAGTCTGTACAACTGTGCATTTATTACGTTGTGGGAGAAATAATGGTGGTTTTCTACTGTTATAATAGAAGCGATTTATCTAAGCCTAGAATAAACCTTATTAAACTGAATTAATAACTATGCGTATCAATACATTCTTGATTATCGAAAAATAAGTTTATTTATACTGGAAGCATAATAATCTGATGAGCATAATATCTGATATATAATATGTTCTTTGAATTAGATAAATCTTAACCATATTTGTTAGGTTGATGCAAAAGTTCGTCTCATTTTTGGCACTAGATGGCATTGCAAAGAAAAACCGAGTTTTACCTACGTCACACGTTCAAAGTTTTGACAGAAGGAATTTCAGCGAGTACTTGGGAGTAAAAATTGTGTTATGGGGGGTTTTTTTAATTTTGTTAAGCATTTTCCACATAAAGGGTCAAATGACTACCTCTTGTTGCTCCATGGACATCCACCGTCTTGTCAACATTTTGGGTGACATTTTGGCATAACCGTGGCTAGAGTCTCGAATGCCTCGAATAATTTCATCCTTGTGTTCAGGAGTCAATTGTGGATTGTTCTTATAGACCTGGCTTTTCACGTAACCCCAAAGAAAATACTGCAACGGTGTAAAATCACAACGATCTTGGTGGCCAATTAACCTCACAGTTTTTTGCAATAACTTGTCCAGGAAATTTTTCTCTCAATAAATCAACTGTTTCATTAGCAGAGTGAAACACATATCCTCCAGATCAGTATTATTCAATTCAGTCCACAAAACTCCAGTGCATATTGTGAGATGATAATCTCCTGATATCGAACAACATTCACTGTTATAGCTTCACCAGCAGCGTTCTGAAAAAAATACGGCCCAATTGCACCTCCTGACCATAATGCACATCAAACAGTGACTCGTTTAGAATATAAAGGTTTTTCATGAATCAATCGTGGATTTTCCTCACCAAAATAAGTCAATTTTGAAATCCTCACCCAAATACGTCAATTGAAATTTCGGAATCCGAAAATATGATTTTTTGAGAAAAATCATCTGTTTGTTGTTTCTGTTGATCCAATTGACAAATGCAATTGACAATTTACAATGTCATTTTGAACGATGCAGTGACTTTAGTTCCTGTGTTATTTGAACTTTTTATGCCGTCAGAGCTATATTATTTCGTAAAATATGCCATGCTGTGGATTCACTGAGTCCAAATTATTGTGAACATCTACTAATGGAGATTTCTGGGTCTTCAGTAATACTTTCATGTACAAAATCAATATGCTCTTATGAACGACCACTATGATTATACAGGGCGACCCAAAACTTATCAGCCATCGAGCAACTGGTGATAGTAGAGATCAAAATAAGAGGATTTAGTCAATAAATGTATTCGCAAATGTTAGTCATTAAGAATATATAGGGTGTTGAAAGTGAAACTAATTTTCGAAAAATTGAGATAATTTAAAAAAGATATCAGGTTCAAAATCGGGGTAGTTGTATTTTCAAAGGCGACAAATCCGAATTTGGTACTAGCTTGAGCCAATTTCTAGAGGGCGCTTGCTACCTAGTTTGTGAGGAATTAACTCGCTCATATTTTTTTTTACCCTGTAAAGCTAGGAGAGAGTCATAATTTCCACGAAAAAAAAGGTACCCTTGGTCAATATCGCTACCTCACGCCGTTTGCGAGATATTCGTGTTCGAATATTCCATTGCACATCTTGTATGGCTGAAAAATATGCAATTCAGAAAGTGTGCCTTGAATGTTGTATTTAAATTATTACGTCCCGATGACAACTGTCATTGTTTTCTATCTCTCCTGTTAAATGTAGGTGGAAGCAAGTTTCTCCAATCTTGAGTTGGTATTAAATAATTTGTAAAAAATGCCTAGACTTAATCAGTTTCCTAACCTTGATTTAAATTATATGTTCTGCATGTATGTACAAGGAAATTACAATAGTCGCGCTGTAGTTAGAAAGCATGAAGAGCTCTACCCAACCAGAATCATCCCAGAGCGGCAAATTTTTTAAAAAATTTTTAATCAGTTAGGCGAAACACGTTCGTTTTATTACAGCAATCCTGGTGGATGACCGAAACGTATAACGGTAAAACAAGAAGAGGACATTATGGTTAGTATCGCGGAAAATTCTGAATTAGCAAACCTACCGTTTCAAGAGTTCATAAAGAAAAATTGTTTTCCTACCATTTTTCGCTTGTTCAAAATTTATTGCCATAAGATTTGCCGGCTAGATCAGAATTTTGTCAAAATATATTACATAAAAAAACGAAGATTCCACGTTCCTGAAAAAGATATTGTTTACTGACGAAGCAACTTTTACCACACGTGGAATTTTTAACAGGCGAAATAATCATTATTACGCCCTTGAAAATCTACAACTACCAAGAGAGCCACATTTTCAGCACGAATTTTCAATTGACATTTGGTGTGGTATTATCGACAATTTTTTAATTGGCCCATTTGAGTTTCCGCTAAGACTGTATGGAGATCAATATGTGCAGTTTTTGGAAATGATTTATTAGACCTATGGCACGGTATACCTCTAAACTTAAGACAAGACATGTTGTTCATGCAAGGTGGGCCATTACCGCGTTTTCATCGCGCGAAATCATTTCAATCAACGTTTTCCACACGATGGATTCGGCGCGGTGGTAAATTTCCTTGGCTATCTCGTAGCCTAAACATTAATCCGTTAGACTTTTATTTGTGGGGGTCATCTAAAATCTTTAGTCTACCATGATGAAATCAATACACGAGACGAACTTTTACAAAAAATTTGACAAGCGGCTAATGTTATTAGAAATGAAGAAAATGTCGTTTCAAATGTGAGGCGTCACTTGACAAAGAACCTGCGAAAGTGTATTAAAGTAAATAGTGAACACTTTCAACTCCTGTTGAAATAAATTTAAAAAAATTGTTATTTTAAATAAAGTCCGTTGTATTTTTGACATCTTAATGTTTTTTTTCCTCGTATTCAAGGCACACTTCAGGAATTGCAAATTTTTCAGGCATCAACAAGATGTGTAATGGAATATTCGTACAGGAATATCCCGCAAATGGCGTGAGATATCGATATTGCCCAAACGTACCTTTTTTACGTGGGCATTATGACTTTTCTCTATTTTGAAGTCAAAATATTTCCAGCTTTATAGGGTAAAATATATATGAGCAAGTTAATTCCTCACAAAGTAAGTGGCAAACGCTCTCTAAGAACTAGGCTCAAACTGGTACCAAATTCAGATTTGTCACCTTTGAAAACCCAACTATCCCGATTTTGAACCTGATATTTTCAACCGTTTTTATATTATCTCAATTTTTGGAAAATTTAGTTTTTCTTTCAACGCTCTCATTTGCCAACACCTTTATTGACTAAATCCTCTTATTTTGATCTCTATTATCACCAATTGCTCTATGGCAGATAAGTTGTGGGACATCCTGTATATTGCTCTTTTATTTTCCACCGAACCAGTTTTTTTTTAAATTTTTTAACAATTCGATTAACAGTGGTTTCAGATGGACGACTGTGTAAACCCTAAATATTACGTAATTTTCCAAAAACATTTTCACTGAACGCCTATTTTCATAAAATTATTTAACAATTTTAACGCGTCATACATTACACTTTTGAAATTACACTAGACCTAGACAAGTTCACAACGCCATCTGTGTTTTCTTCAAGTATTGAAAAAACCTCTCAATTTGAAAGACCCGTAAAATTGCTTTATTATTTTCAAAAAGGTAAGAATGTTTCGTAGGCACAAAAGAAGATATGTGAAGGTGTCGTTGACGATTCCACGTGCCATAAGTTGTTTCAGTGTAGAAAGTTTCGTAAAAACAATTTTAATCTTAGCGATGCACCACGTTTTGTGCGATCAGTCGAGGCAGATATTGGCGTTAATTGAAAGTGATCGGCATAGTATCGATCATTCAACAATGTCAAGATGATTACGCCAACTTGGAATGGTTAGCAAGGCTGATGTATGGATGTTGTATGGATGTGCGTCAACGGAAAAAAAATTGATAAACCGCTTTTCTGCTTGCGATTTTGCTGAATCGGTCCATTTTTAAAGCGGATGGTTGCAGGTGATTAAAAATAGATATTGTATAATAATCTTAAGTGTAAGAGAGAACAAGATGGAAGTGCGGATATATCCCTACAGCTAGCGTAAAAGCCAGTTTAAATCCGAAAATGCCTGTTATTTGATGGGACTGGAGTTTATTTTGGGTTGTTACAGGGAAAACCAGATCACTATTTCGGAGAAATGCTACTATAATATCGTATAATATATAATAGTATCGTCCGATTTCAAAAGTGAAATTCCTTTTCCATTACGCTTTACAAGCAGAATGTGGTCGGTATAAATCGTTCTTCTGAGCGCTCAATTTCCAGCACAGTCCCACACATTGTGATAAGACATGTGCACCATCGTAACGCTCACTCAATGGGGAATATCGTTGGTGGTAGTGAAAGTGTGGCTGAAGACCCAAATTTATCGATTCATCGGCTTTCACAGTCTGTGGATTGGTTTTACGGCGTATTATAGCGTCTTTTTTTTCATTTGGACTTGCATCTTTATCTTTACAAAGTTCAACTCACGCCAGAATTGATGCCAGCCGACCATGGAATGCGCCAAGCTAATGCTACGCCGATTGGGTGCTTGAACATTCACCTGATTTTTCGAACAAAATCTGCTTCAGCGATGAGGCTCATATCTCGCTCGACGGATACGTAAATAAGCAAAATTGCCGTATATAGGGCTCTGAAAATCTACAAGTGATTATGGAGAGTCCATTACATCCACATAAGGTGACCGTTTGGTGTGAGATATGGTCTGGTGGTGTTATTGACCCGTGTTTCTTCTAAAACGAAGAAGAAGAAGTAATGACTCTATATATATATATATATATATATATATATATATATATATATATATATATATATATATATATATATATATATATATATCTTAGCGATACATATCTTAGCGATATGTGGTTCCAACAAGCCGGGGCTAAAAGCCACACAAAACGACCAATTTTGGTTTTATTGCACGAGAAGTTCCCAGGCCGCGTAATTTCGAGATACGGTAATGTCAATTGGCCACCGAGACCATGCGATTTGATGCCGTTGGGCTTTTTTTGTGGGGCTACACGAAAGAAGGCCAGCCGAAATGTGCAGAAAAGTCATCGAAAATTTCCAATAGCAAAGTCCAAGCAATAAAATGTCAAAAAAAAATTCATCGATATCTTAATTCTTTGTGTGCTTTTTTTAATTTTATTTCCCTAAGCACAAAATGGATAACCCTTTAGATATGCAATCCTATTATGTTAAATAAAATGTTTTTAATTTTTCCGTTTATCAAATTATATTTGTTTTACTATGCTATAGGATATAACAAAGGAAACTTTCAAACTAGTTTAGCTTCAGGAAAATACAATGGAATTAAAATTAACAATATACATTTCTGATTTTATGGTTTCATTATGAAAATCCGTTTCAATAGAAATTTATAAAAATTTTCAAGGTCATACTAGGGTTAAAGGGAAGCTCGTGGCAGACGAAGGCTGTACCGCGTGCCAGGGGTGAGACCCCCAACCCACCCCATACAGCACAAGCAGCCGTCAAAAGTACCATTGTTATAGGTATTAGCAATAGGGACGTTTGGTTTTAGTGGCGATTTTTGAGGGGAACAACGAGTTCAGACAGTTGGAGTAGTACGCTACTCTTGCAATAAATTTTTACATAAATGAAACATCAGTCAATAATCTTTTATTGGGAAATGTTTAGAAAATTGTTTTAGATAAGAAATATTTAAAAATAAAAAGAAGACTTGAAGACTAAACTATGGTTACAAAGCGGGCTAAAAGAAGAGAAAGAAACATCTTGTACAAAAGTTGACTATATATATCAATTGGGTTTTTGGATAAAAAATAAATATGGATTCTTTACTTTATTTTAAAACTTATCGTAAATAATATTGATAATCGATAATAATAGTAATACACAGTAATGTGTGACAAAGGGTTCATTAAGGCTAATTCTGATAATATACCTGCCTTGGATATTTTTATGGTCACATATTTATAATATTAAATTATATTTTTATTATAATAACTTAATGTAAACTTATTAACAAGAAAATTAAATAAATTTGTTTTACAAACATAATGTTTTACTAACATAATTAGTTATTATTTTTTTTAAATGAATATTGATAAAATTGTGTTGATATTATAGGTGTTTGTAAAATCACTAATGCTGCAGCAATGATAACAATAGTTTGTAAAAGGCAATATATTATGATTAATAACTACATGAGGTTTGAGAAAATCAAACTCTCGTATTCTTCTAATGGCGCATTCTATATGGATACGTAGAGCAGCAATTCGTTTGGCTTCTAAAACCTTAGATTGTGATAATTTTATACCAGAATTAAGGCGGTTTAATTAATTCTATATTTTTATCCTCAAGAAGTGAAACAATATTTTTAAATACACTGTTAAATATACATAATAAAACTTTCCCCAACGAGGATAATATGGATAATATATTATAGTAGACTATGACATGTAAACTACATTAATAATCATTTTACAATAAAAATAATCACTACCCAAAATTATTTACATATTTGTTTTTATAATAGTGTGATTATTTTCATTGAAGCTTGCAATACTTTAAAACCACACCGATTCTTCAATCCACCACATTAAACTCTATACATACATTAACAATATTTTCCAAAAAAAAAATCCGCCCATACTACATTATTGCTTTAATTAAGGTTTTCAGTATTTTTAAAACGATGGCAATTTTTCGCCTTATACGCTTTACAAATCACCACATTAGACTTTTAATTTAATACAATTTGCAAATATAAATAAATGCCGTTGCTTGTTATAAAACATATATATGATCTTTCCATTTATGAAAAAATAAATTGTTCAAAGGTCCAATTGAAATCCTAGTATGGAACACGCCCTATCTAAATTTTTCCATTTCCGTTCATTGGTGTAAATACTTCGAATTATCGATGAGATGCATCTTAAACGAACGAGTTCGAAATTTCGTGCTATTGGGTTCTTCTTAAGAACATGGGCGGAGATAGCTGTAAAATCGAGAACCTTGCCTCTAGATATCTTTGAATTATAGAAACAATGAAGCGTAGAAATGTTAATAAAAAATTGCTTCTTAACCTATAGATTATCTTTTTTTTTCACATACTTTTAACAGACTACATTTTTTTTAGACGCAGACGATTCAATTTTCGAAGCAGATTAAAAATCATACAAGAGTTATTGTTTTACTGGTTGATAGATCAAAGGATACATTTTTTGGGTCGCTTTCAAAAGGATTTTTAGGCAAATGTAGTTGAACAACTATCACTTTGACATCGTATCGCAATTTTTCTGTCGTTTTTACTCTGATTTTGTACCGTTTCGATAATAATTCGATCTGTCAGTAATAACCATTGATGTATCATCATTTTGATTCGTTGAAAGTTCGATGGAATATATCCGTTTTTATCAAATTAGAATAACGGTAGATGACTATTATTATTAAGTTATGTGGATTATGATCTTCCAGAAATTTAAACTTTTTTACATTTGGATAGTTGTAAAGGAAACAAAATAGCTTTAAATATCCTATTTTGTGCCTGGACATTTATGATGAGAATATTATTATCCAGACGATGTTAGTTTTTCGATTAATTACATATGTTGTACGTGTTTTTAATACGTGATTAATTACATGTTTTACGTCAAGAGCTTTTTGAAAATCATCGATGCACACATAGAGTTTTGCTGTACTCTTGACATTTTTAAGGAGTGTCCACTCAGTAAGAACAATATTCCCTGAGTTCCCATGTGTAGTGTGTTCCCATGTGTTTCGTCTAGATGGTTCTCATATTTTGTAAATGGTTATTTCGGTTAATAATGTCGACTTTGCTAAGTGATGGAGTGAATAATACATTTGTTGGTGTAGACTAATGACGTCTATGACGTTTTGGAGATAAATACACGTCACCAAAAGCCAGTTTGTTATTAATTATTATTGTGCAAAAACATAGTTATTCGTTGTTTTGAATATGTCGAATTATGTACCAGAAAAATACTTTTTGCGGGGAAGTTTAATAACCTTCTTTCATTTGAAGGAAACGGTTGCTGAAAATTACGAATTGTTGGTTGAAGTTTATGGTGAACATGCTCTAACCCAAAGAACTTGTGAACGATGTTTTAAACTATTTAAAAGTGGTGATTTTGATATAAAAGACAGGTAGCGTCCAGGACAGCCGAAAAAGTTTAGAGATGCAGAATTGCAAGCATTATTGGATGAAGATTCAATTCATACGTTGAAACAATTAGTAGAAGCATTGAATATTGCCCAGTCCACCGTTTTCGAATGCCTACATGCATTGGGAAATATCCAGACGGAAGCAAAATGGGTTCCATATAAATGAAGGAAAGGCGAACATTGAAAGGCGAAAAACCAATTGTGAAATTTTACTTGCCACACAGAAATGAAAAGGTTTTTTGCATCAAGTTTTTTTGCATATTTTGACAACCTAAAGCGTAAAAAATCATGGGTATACCCAGGCTAGCCTTCAACATCACAACCAGTGCGCAATATACATTGAAAGAAGGCTTTCCTGTGTATTTGGTGGGATAGTAGGAGAGTTGTGAATTACGAACTGTTGAAATCTAGTGAAACGATTACTGGTGACAGATACCGACAACAATAGATAAAACTGAACCGAGCATTAAAGGAAAAACGAGTAGAATACGCCCACGATAAAGTCATTTGGGCTGATAATCTGACAGTGCACGGCCACATGTTTTAATATGCATAAATAACTATTTGGATAACATTAAATGGGACGTCCTATCCCACCCGCCGAACTCATTGGACTTAACTCTTTGGACTATCACTTGTTCCGATCGATGCAGCACGGACTTTCAGAACAACACTTACATTTTTACGAATAAGTGAAAATTTGGCTTAATGAATGCTTGTCCTCAAAAAACAAAAATTTGTTTGGCGCGGAATCCATTCTTTACCAGAAAGATGGGAACAAGTAATAGCTAACATTGGCCAATACTTTGATTATTAAGGTAATTTATTTTTTTATGGATATAAACGCTCGAATTTTGCGAAAAATCGACATTACTAACGGAAACATTTATTATAAATTTTATAATTAAAAAAATATTATTAATTAGTGGCTCATTAGCTGACTAACTTGTAGTCGTAACCTAATTTAGGAATATTTTTCTTTGATAGTAAAGGGTTTCCCAATAAGAGCGATAGGATTTGAATTTGAAATAAAACAGAAAATTTGGTCAAAAATGGTGCTCATTGTTTTTAATAGGTGATATGTTTTATGCCATTTATGGTTTAAACAAAATCAAAACGATCAATTGAACAAATATCGTTCAAGTGACCACCTCGACCCTTCCTGCACTGGTTGATCCGATTGGCCCAATTTTCGATGACTCTGTAGGGCATATTGGGTGGTATGGGGACGATGGTTGCTCGAATGTTGGCTCCAAGTTCAGCAAGAGTCTTAGATTCGTTGGTGTAAACCCGTAATATCGCATAGTCCCAACGAAAATAGTCTAAAGGTGTTAAATCACAAGATCTTGGTGGCCAGTTGTATAATCCACACCAAAGAGTGATTTTTTCAGGATGTAATGGGGGCCTGATGAATCATTTATGGGTTTGACTAACACCTACAATGACAATTTTGCTTATTAACGTAGCCATTTAACCAAAAATGAGCCTCATCGGAGAAGATGATTTTGCGATGAAAATCCGGATCGTTTTTCATTGCTTCCAACGACCAATCTGCGAACTCCCGACGTAATCGATGGTCGGTTGGCCAGTACAATTTTTTATGGATGTAAACCGAGATACAAATGCAAAATACGTCAAGTGGTCATCCTGGATAAGCCCAACTTTTGAGAACGACGCGGAACAGACACATCGTTCTCGGCAACACTTTCATTAACAGTCGCGATATTTTCTTTACTACGGGCACTACGAAGACTGCCGGTGGTTTTGATCATGAAAACTAAACTCACGTTCAAACTTTTTAAATATACCGCCGATGGCTTGATAAGAAGAAATAGCAACAAAACTTCTCGAATTTTGATAAAATGTTTGGACAATTTTCAAACGTTGTGGCAACAAAAACTTGGTGAATTTGGTGAAATGGTAAATCTTATTGAAAACAATTGACAGCAAATGTCAAGAATTCGATATCAAATATTGCCGCCATTAGTTGTCGAAATCATGTTGTCCCTATTGAGAAGCACTTTAGTATGAAAACAGTTTTCAGCTACTTTTTTGAAGTTTTACTTTGTCTTTTTATTTGATTAAGAAATCTGGTAAACTCTATTGTCATATTATCATCGAGTGTTTGCAGCAATTCAATGGGATTTTGTCCGCCGTTTTCCCGCCTTTGGTGTTTTTAATGGTATTTACTGTAGTGTCTTCCTGTGGTGCTACAACCCGTCACTGAGCCTTGACCTCCCTTAATCTTCGCCTCTAATCGGATGGATCTCTAACAGCCCTTTGCCAATTTTTGATGTGCAGTAGTTCTTCAGCATTGCTGAATCTTCCCATAAACTACAACATTCAGATCTTTGTATAACTACTTGAGTTCGAAGTTATACTTGATTCTGCAAAGTCCGTTGTCACTCACAGCATCAAGAATTCTCTTCCTTTTCCTTTATGAGGGTTCACGTTTCGCCGTCTTACGTGACTATTGGCCGAATGAGTGTTTTATAGATCCTAACGTGTTATGTTGGATAAGTTTAGATGTTAGGACAGGGTGCAGAAAATAAGTAACTTTATTACCCTTCATAATGCGAATGCCGATATCTCCAGTGATATTGTTTTCGTTAAGTTTGCTGCTCAGATTCGTAAATTTCTTCACAAACAGATTTTCCAGATCTGTTTTCTTCTTTGATTCGTTCGTTTTTCCATCACCCTTTTTTGTCTATATTTATTTCTAGACCGACCCTTTTTGCTTTCAGCTTTATTTCATTATATGTTTATCTTAATGATTTTTTCGATCGAGTTAATACGTTTAGGTCATCTGCATATACCACGACCTGTTTTTAATTATTTATCATTGCTCCCTTTACGTCTGTCTGTTTCGCTGATGACTTGTTCAATTCTATGTTAAACAGAACTGGTACCAATCCATCTGCTTATCGCATACCTTACCGAATCTCAAATTTTGCCGTGAATTGTTATTGTATTTTTACTACTCTCTTGGAATTCAGCACCACCAATTCAGATCAGTTCATCATCAAAAATATCTTTTATGTATTCTTTACATATTTTCTTTATTTTTGTTTAATTTGTTTCTATCTGTTTTGTTATGTATGTATTTTTGCTCCTTATGTTGCCTGTTACCTCTTTGAGATATGTTCCTCTACCTTTTTTTTTTGTGGAGGCCCAGAAAATCATGTTTCATATTGTTAAGTTCTTTATAGTTTCCCACCATCTATTTCTTTTCTGTTCGTTTAATTTCGCAGTCTATGTTATTTTAAAGTGTTTTGTCAGGCATCATAAAGTATTTTTTTGATATTTTTTTGTGAGTTTATTTTTTAGCATAACCATCATAACATTGTGAGAATATTTTTTTTATATGAAAACAATTTTCTTCCATTTATGTAACGCATATCAATATTTCCTTTTCTTCCATTGAAAGGAACGGAGTTGTGTGTGACGGGGGAATACATTATTTAGAAAGTTGGAGAATGTTTGTCACTTGGCGATTACTCTGGAGAATTTTTGGCATCCGCACAGAATTCTCTTGCGATATATAAATCCCAGTATTTTATGCTTAACAAGGAATTTATGTTTTGGCATAGATTCAGGAAATTTAAGGGGTTCCGTCGATGCGCTTTTATTTTGCGGAAATGACCGCTAGAAACAACAACACAGCGCCGATTTATATCCGTAGTTCTGGTTTGAAGAAAAATAAGGTTTTGCTTTGTTTTTAATAGTTTTTTTGTGCAATACAAACAAGATAGAATGTTTTTAATTGACAGTCAATATCCTTAAAATATTGTTAGTTTACTAATTTTCTGGTGATTCAGATTGTGATTTTTTTATTAGTAATGTACCTGCAGGAGACGTGATAGTTACGCAATATAAATGGCAACTACTCAGCTTTTGAAGTAATTAAATTTAAAAAAAATTACAATTTTTTTTACAGGTATATGAGTTGCAAAAAATAGTCAACAAAAGTTAGGAAACAACAGAGATACAAAAAAGCAAAATTGCATGGGAATTTTTACCTAAAAAACGTATCTTGGCGATCAATCATCCCCCTATATTTACCTAATTTGGTGCGATCCATCCAGATAATTTACTCCATTCAATTAAAAACTATTACAGAAACTAGTATCAAATACTATATAAGTATATTAAATATATTTATTTATAAATAATTATAATTAGAATAAAAGAAAATATTAAAAGGAATAAACGTAAAAATAATAAATATAATGTAAAGGGTTTTTCAGATTGAGGGTCTTTTAATTCTTAAGGTAGTACGAGCGATACTTATGAGTCAAAGTAAAAATAACATTTTTTTTGTTTCCCTACAACTTAAATAGTTACAGAAGTTTACAATTTTTATTTATAATAGTAAAACAAACTTAAAAAGTATTAATAAATTATTATTTATATATAAAAGTTTTGAAAAAGAGGTGGTTTGAAAATGAGGTGGCAACAGCGCATTTGTGTTTACATGTAAATCAGTGGCAGCTCGTGAAGGAGGGCGTTGGGGTGCCGCACCTCCAGCATTCATCACAGTAAACAATTTTTCAGAGCAAAACACCATATTTTACTTCGCTTCAATTTCTTTCCTTTAACTCATTTTCCTGGTTCACCTCCTGTATAGGGTTTCAATAGCACGAAAAGTAAAAAGGAGGAACGGGAAAGCAAAAAAAATCTTTAGCAACACTATTTTTTTCTACGCCCTCCCACTTTAAAAACCCACGAACCGCCACAAGAGAAAATTTATTAAATTTATTAATAATAATTATGTATTAATATTTTATTAAAAAAATATGCTTTCCAGACACAAACGTAAATTCTGTAAGAAATATAACTTTTTTAACCTCAAATTCAGAACTGTCATTCATAATAATCTCTCTTTTTAGTCTTTCTCTTCTTTTAATCTCTCTTTTTTTTTTCGCCGCTGGTTGCGCGATGTTGTTAGACTTTTAGTCGAGTTAATAATAATCCAAAGTTGAAAAAAAAGTTTGACTTCAATTATTTAAATAATTATATAGGTAACCCGATATTATTCATATATAATCAGATTCTGTAAATATTAAACTTTATTATGTGTTTTTCTTATTCTATAAAGTTGGAAGATTAATAGCAAAAAAAAAGAAAAATCCCGTGGCTGAAATCATTTTTCTGTAAGAGACTGTGTATAAGAACGGTTGAAAATATCATTTTTCTAAAAAACTAGACGGAGAATAATTTTCAAATGATTCAATTTGAGCATAGTTCAATTACATATCTTTTATTCACAATTACCGAGATTCGCTCGCACTTCTTTAAATAAACATAGAATTTGTGTTAATTTCAACATTTTTATTGATAATTGATAATTGTATCGTGTATGACATTTAAACACGAATATTACAAATATCTTTCGAATTACCACCTCTTTCAGCTCTACAATCGTCCACAATTTTGTCAAAATTTTGGACAACATTTTGACATAACCGTGGCTTTATCTCACTAATGACTCGAATAATTTTATCTTTTAGTTCATGAATTGATTGTAGATTGTTCTTATATACCTGGCTTTTTACGTAACCCCAAAGAAAATGGTGTCAAATCACATGATGCAAATTTCAATGTCATATATGTTTTATTCAAGATTAAAAAAAAAAATGACTCAATTTGAAAGGCATGATAAAACCACCAAAACGCAACTGCTGAAATTATGCCACCATATAATTATAGTGGAGGCCAATTTACATTGGTTGGTTATTTATCGCCGACTCTCTCAGAATAATAATAAAATATTTCAGCTGAGAATAGATAGTATTATTAACCACGAGACAAACTTTAAAAGTATTGAGATATCATCGAAAACTACTCGGTTAGTTTCCGTACAATTTTGTTTCTTATCACCATCAACCAAAATAGAGCAATGCAAATGTACGACCGTTAAAATTTCGAGTGTATCGACGATGTATAAAGTTGGCATTGGCCCGAATGGAAATAAGAAATAAACCGTCGGTAACTGAACGAAATAAATAAGAGAATATGCGAGAAATAAGTACGGGAACGAGATAAAGTAACAAAAAGGCGAACGCGATGTAGCGTTGCCGGTTTTGAAATTGAGCCAAAACTAGACGACGCTGAGTAGCTGAGCGATAATATAAATGAAACTTTGTGCTTGTCGTTTTCTTCTTATTGCAGATCCAGAAAGATTACATTGTTTTGGCGTAAAGTTCTATTTTACGTATACATTTTTAATGTAATTATACTGTGTGTCTGGTTTTTCGTGTTACCAGTCTCAAAATTCTAAGTAAACTTACGGATTGAACCAGGGTAAATGTATCAGGTTATCCGGAAAGTTCGTAGGGACTTTCTATTAGTTGCTATTTTAATGCTTGTAAACAAATCTGTGCTGGATGAGTAACGTTTATTTACATATTAGTTCCCGTTATATTTCCGATGTTTACTTTCAAATTCTCTTTGATTTTTCTTCAGTTGACCACGATGCAAAAGTTGTTTGGTGGGTTCAAGGGAGGGGATTTTCACCTGGAACATCGACAACGCTTTAGTCGTCCTTGTTTGATGCCGAGGAAGTACTGATGTTGAGGACATATTAATGTCGAGGAAATAATGGCCATAATAGCCGAAGATCCCGGCACCCCGGTCCGTGAGATAGCAGATAAGTTAATTATTGGCAAAATGACGTACGGTACGTTTGCCGATATTATTTCTGGATTCTTCATGAACTCAGAGAGCTGAATCGAATCTCTTCGTGTAATTTTTTGCTGAAAAAGAAACTGAAGCTTTTTTTCTGAAGCGAATAGTAAGTGGTGATGAAAAGTGAATTGTGTATAACAACGCTCAATAAAAAAAATCAGGGGCGTTGTCAGAGTCAACCTTTTAAGTACGACGATAGACTGTCTTCATTCGAAGAAAATTTTGCTTTGCCTTTGTCGGGATTACGACGGACTCATACACTTTGAACTTTTTTCAGGCAACCAAACCATTTCTACTGTTTACAATACCAATAAGTAATACTGTTCAAAATTAAAGAAAAATGAACAGAATTATCAAACAGTAAAGACGTCGTGTTTTATCATACAATGTATGGCCACACGTTTCAATCAGGACTCGTCACATATTGTTGAGCTTCGATTGGGATGTTTTATCCCATCGACTTTACTTACCGGATATCGTACCTTCGGACTACCATCTATTATATATATATATATATATATATATATATATATATATATATATATATATATATATATATATATATATATAACGTAACATAGTATGTAAACCATGTTCATAACAAATGAAAGCTTTATTCTACATTTTTTTATTACATATGAAAAATCACTTTCGGCCAAATCACCACCGTTCTCCTGCTTCCAAACATGTGCTCTTCTCACAGCGTTTTCAAAGACTTTTCTCAGCATTTCAGGAGATATTGTGGCTCATATTGTGGCTGATATCTCATGCTGGATGTTTTCTTTTAGTGCCTTGATGGTTGGAGAGTTGTTGGCATATACTCTGCCCTTGAAATAGCTCTATAGGAAATGTCTGGGGCGGTCAGATCCGGTGGGCGAGGTGGATATCTGACATCACCATTTTAGAATTATTGACCGAATATTTTCAAAAAACAAGGTATTTTATTCAAGACTATTCTGGTTGGCTGTGCAATTAGGGTTGTGATTAAAAAATGAATATCAATTTTTTTTTGCCGTCTGGAGTCTATGCTCCTGGGAGGGTCACCCCTGGCGGACAGGTCAAAGCGGAGGCCTCAGACTAACATGATCCAAAATCTGCCAACCCGCATTGGACCAGCGTGGCAGATTACGGTCCATACCTTCAACATGGTATTTCAATATGTTGAAATATGACAGTACAACCTCAAACACGGCCCTCATTCCCCGGAGGCCAAGGGGCAACTACCTACGGCAGCGGGAAGACCTGCCCCAAGGCAGAGGGTGCTAAGAATCACCGGGTTAGATCAGGCTGCCATTGGACTTTTGACATTGCAACGTTAAATATACGGACTATGAAAACAGAGGCCCGATTGCAAGAACTGTTAATCGAACTTGACAACATACATTGGGATATTATTGGGCTCTGTGAAACACGAAGGAAGGGTGAAGAGTTAATCAAACTGGAACCAACTGGACACGTACTCTACACTCGAGGTACGGAAAATGGCCGATGTGGTGGAATTGGATTCCTCATCAATCGAAAGCTGAACGACAGTGTGGTAAAATTTGAAAGTACATCCGACCGATTAGCCCAATGCGTCATTCAGCTGAATAAAAAGTTTAGGCTTCAAATCGTCCAAGCTTATGCACCAACTATAAGCCATAAAGATGAGGAAATTGAGGAATTTTATGATGATGTGGCCCAGCTTTTATACAAGGAGAAATGTAGGTACAAAATCCTGATGGGTGATTTTAATGCCAGAATTGGAACAACAAGAACAGACGAAAATGCAACTGGCCCATATGGAACTGGTGAGCGAGACAATAGAGGTGACAGATTAGTTGATTTTGCTGAAGGACAAGAACTATATATTATGAATTCATTCTATAAGAAAAATATCAGCAGAAAATGGACATGGAAAAGTCCATCTGGGCTCACAAGCGAAATTGACTACATCACGACCAACTATAAAACAATATTTACCAATTGTACTGTCCTTAACAATTTTAATGTTGGAAGTGACCACCGAATGGTACGAGCAAGGGTTCGGATTGACTGTCGAAAAGAGCGCGAAAGAATGGTAAGATCAAAGAAGGGCAAGGTGGATTCTGGAAAACTGCTGGAGAGAGGAAGCGATTTTGAGATTGCTTTGTCAAACCGGTTTGCTGCGTTACAAGATCCAGAGGACGTGGAAATATCAGTTCAATATGAAGAAATCGCCAACAATGTACTTCAAACGGCTGCTTCAATAGCACCAGAGGAAAAATGTCTCAAACAAACAAAAATCCCCAGTGAGACCATTGATTTAATGAAGAAACGGCGAGCAATGAGAAATGCAGGTAGTCCTTTTGGCAGGGTCGAGTACACTGAGCTCTGCAAAACTATAAGAAAACGTATCAGAGAGGACACGCGCCGATTCAATATGCAGCTAGTGCAAAAAACCCTGGAAGAAAACAAAGGAATTAACAAAGCTAAACAGAAGCTGAGAAACAAAAGAACGCAAATATATGCTTTAAAGCGTGAGGATGGCACAGTGTGCAGGACGGGTACCCAAATGTTAGAGATTGTCAGAAGGTTTTATTCCCAGTTATATGAAGATCAGAGCCAGTCAGGGGCAGCAATACCCACGGAAGAACAATATTTAATGCCAGATATCCTAGTGGAGGAAGTAACAAATGCTATAGAATTGATGAAGAACGGCAAGGTTCCAGGAAAGGATAGTGTAACTGTCGAAATGCTAAAAGCTGGTGGTCGGACGTTACATAAAACACTGGCAAAATTATACTCAAAATGCCTCAAAGAACAAAAAGTACCGGACTTATGGAAAAATGCAGAAGTGATCCTTTTACATAAAAAAGGAGCACAGGAAGATTTAAAGAACTACCGTCCAATAAGCCTCCTATCAGTGATGTACAAAGTTTTCACTAAGATAATTTCTAAAAGAATATTAAAAAAACTGAATGACGCACAACCAAGAGAACAAGCAGGATTCAGAAGTGGATTCAGTACAATGGATCACATCCAG
Source organism: Cosmopolites sordidus (assembly GCA_031761425.1). Classification (NCBI taxonomy): domain Eukaryota; kingdom Metazoa; phylum Arthropoda; class Insecta; order Coleoptera; family Curculionidae; genus Cosmopolites; species Cosmopolites sordidus. The sequence continues at coordinate 647,772 of JARFXV010000392.1, read as the reverse complement.
GTTGTACAGCAGGTCATAGAAAGGCACAACGAATACACCATGCCACTGTGCTTGGCTTTTATCGACTACGAAAAAGCATTTGATTCCATCTCAAAGCATGCGATATTGGATGCACTGCTTAGCCAAGGTGTAGAGAGAGCCTATGTAAACCTATTGGAATCGATGTATGATGGAGCTACAGCCACAATTCACCTTGATGATCTTGAAGTGGGAGTTAATATAGAACGAGGTGTACGGCAGGGTGACGCAATATCGCCTATTCTTTTCTCGGCTGGCCTTGAAGAAGTATTCCGTAAACTGGATTGGGAACAGGATGGTGTAAGGATCAATGGTGCAAACTTAAACCATCTTAGATTTGCAGATGATATTATTCTCATTTCACAAGACCCAGAGGAGCTGCAAAGACGCATACAAGAACTGCAAAGGGCTGGCGAACCATTTGGCTTGAAAATAAACCTGAAAAAGAGTCAGGTTATGTTCAATAACTTCGCTCAGGACTGAAAAATTTCAGTTCTAGGAAGGGATTTAGAGATTGTGGACAGCTTTATATATCTTGGACAGAGGATTTCCATGGAGGGGAATACCGCCCGGGAGGTGGAACGGCGTGTTAAATGTGGCTGGCAGGCATTTGGTAGGCTCAACATAGTGTTTAAGAGCAGACTCCCACTTTGCCTGAAAAGAAAAGTATTCGATCAGTGCGTTCTACCCGTTATGACATACGGAAGTGAAACCTGGACACTCACATCGCAATCAATTCAAAAACTTCGGGTGGCACAGAGGGGAATGGAAAGATGTATGCTTGGCATTACAAGACGAGACAGAAAGTCCTGCGCATGGATCAGGGAACAAACAAAAGTCTGTGACATCATTGGAAGAGTAAAACAGTTGAAATGGAGATGGGCAGGCCATATAGCGAGGCGATGGGACGACAGATGGACTAAGGCAATCCTGGAGTGGATACCGCTTGATCGCAAACGTCCGCGAAGAAGACCGAAAGCACGATGGATTAATGACATCGTTAAGTATATTGGACCCGAGTGGCAGAGGAAAGCCCAGGACCTTGAAGGTTGGAAGCATGCTGAGGAGGCCTTCATCCTGCAGTGGATCGATGCGGGCTGATGATGATGATGATGATGATATATATATATATATATATATATATATATATATATATATATATATATATATATATATATATATATATATCGTCGATACATATGCTAACTATCGAATTTGAAAATCAACACTTTTCAGGAAACCACAAAAACACCTGTACTGCTCATATCAAATAAGCTGATAAAGTCAGGATGTTCTCATTTCTACGTCAATATATGTTTTTTTTAATGTTTGAATATTGATATTCGGCATTTCAACTGTATGTCTTATTTCTGAAGCAACCGCTAGAGTGGAGGATTTAAAAACGCGATTTTTCATATTCGTATCTATATATTCGTATTTGTATCCGCTATATATTGTTGGTGAAGTGCAAAAAAAATAATATTGTTGTAAAAATAATATATTGCAAAAAAATAATTAATAACCAATATTGTTGGTATATTTTTATCTTTATTTGGGTTTTTTGCCGCGATCTAAAATGGAGACAAATTTCTCGCTGATTCTTTTTTGTCATGAATTTGCCTAGCAAATAAAATTTTAAAAATATAAATGTATTCTAAAAAAATATACAAACTTTTAATGTTAACGTTTCGGGAAGTATTCTCCTCCCGTTTTGAAAAAGAATCTAAAAATAAATTATATTAATTTCTATAAATTCTAAAAATATAGGAATAGGAAAATACTAAATATATTTTTGTGTGTGTCAATGATACTTACCTTGACAATTAGTTTTTAATGACAGTGACATACTACCAAATATATAAATATATATATATATATATATATATATATATATATATATATATATATATATATATATATATATATATATATATATATATATATATATATATATATATATATAGGTGAGGTTTACTGTGAGATTGTGATTGTGTATAGAAATACTTAACATACAGTTATTTTTTATCTAAATTAATTATACCGGTTTCTTTTAATCTTTTGCATTTTGTTACCGATTCTTTTAATACCGCTTTAAATTTATTCCAATTGATAAAATCCTCTCTTAATGAAAGATTATTTGTTTTCTGGTCCTTCAATTGAACTTGGTTTATCACGCATTTCCATTTCTGTCGATCCAAAGCAATGATGGCCAGACGTTGATTTGCTACTTCCTGTTCAATATGTTTTAGCCATGTATCCATCGATACTTACCCTAAGTAGTTTTCGTGGGATTTGACTGAGAGTAATTCTGTAAATTTGGCCAAAACATTGCAATCTACTTTTGCGAATCTGCTCATTTAACTTTCTTTGGTGGTCATAGGAAGCCCTGATTTTCTCATTCTGATGTTTAAGTGCTATTTCCATGATTCTTAGTTTTCCCATTAATCAGCTGTCTCGAACACGTTCAGGAAGTCCCGGCATATTTCCAATTAGGTCGGCAGCAGCAACAATACATTCTTCTTAATAAAAGCTTCTCAAAAAAAAATAATAATAATAAAAACATAAAAAATAAAAGTGATAGATAACAAAGTAAAATATTGTTTTATTCCTTTTTAAAAAAATGAACTATCACAAAGTAACGGACAAATCAATCAATAATTTAAAAGCTTCTCCGTAAATAAGAAGCATATCGTGATAGTTGCACACAGAATACATTTTAGTTTTAAATGTAATGTAAATACATGTAATGAAATAATTACCAATGAAATAATACACCATTTATAAAATGAAACTTTTTATAGTAGAAATCATCGCAATTAGTCAATGCGATATTGTACTTGCAATTTTAAACTTTTAACTGATGTATGGTGTGATTTTTGATTAAAAACATTGTTTTAACAATGTTTATTAGTTTATTCATTAAATAATAACTAACTAATATTTGACAAATATGCTTATACTAAACTTGAAGAGATCAGGAGATAATTTAATCTCTTAAAAATCATCTTCTGACGATGTTAATATGGTTAGCGAAACGTGCGTCTAACTGTTTTAACTTTAGGATCCCACGTATTGCTAAGCTTAGCATATTTTTGAGTAACCCAGACATGCCGATTAATCTAAAGGACTGCTAAAGAAGTAGTTGTAGCAAGATACCACAAATGCATATTAGGTAGAACTTCGTGATGGTGGAAAAAACCTAGGAGTGGTGTAAAATTTGAAGAAATTTGCCAAACAATACATTACTTTTTTAAACATCTCGACGTGCGTTTCGCTAACCATCTTAGAATCATCAGGAAATGACTTAATTTGCATAGATCTCCTGATGACTTAAGTTAAAATTGACTATAGTTAATACTGTTATACTTTTGGTCTTAAAAATTAATTGATTTTAAAACTAAGTAAGACTTTTAATGGCATTTTTTTTTCTTTTTTAATTCGTCGAAACATGGGTTAGATCTTCCACAGTTATGACTCATTTTTACATCCGATCATTTTCTGTATCTGACATTAACACCATAAACATCGAATTGTGGCATCGGAAAATCATTTTTCACCAGCAAACCGACAACACAAAGTGCCCTCAATTTTGTAGTTTCCACCTTTAGAAGGGGATATTCGAGTCAAAAGTTTGCGGAATCTCTTGTTCCCTGACCCTGGAAGGGGATGGAGTCAGTAGCGTAGATTTGTAAACCAATTAAAATGTTGTGTTTTGTTACACTACAAATGAAGTATAGTTTATTAAATTATCTTCTCATCCTTGATCCTAAAAAAAAATAATCACAATGTGCTGGACAATTTAAAAAGCGGAGTAAAAATGTAAGTGTATTTTCAAACTTTTTGACTAGTTTTATTCTTTTACCATCGCTAGCTCACGATGCATTTTTAAAGCTCTTTTAAAGTTAAAGTTCATTTTATTATTGCCGTAGTTGAAAAAGTTTATCTGTACTGTGAAATGTTTAAAAAGGATGAGTTTGATATAAAAGTAAAACTTTAGAAGTACAATGAAACTTAATATTTATTCTAATTATGATTTTCGCCAAAATCTGACTTAACATTCACCCGTTCACCCGTTCAACATTTATTGCATCCGTGAAAACTTACATATATATATATATATATATATATATATATATATATATATATATATATATATATATATATATATATATATATATATATATGACAAATCTAGTGTAGGGAAGAAGAGGAACGGCAGGCCAAGAAAAAGATGGATGAGTCAAGTGCAGGAAGATTTGGATACGATAAGGATGGGGGAATGGAAGCAAATAGCAAAGAATAAAAATGAGTAGAGAGGGTTAGTCTGGACTGTGTTGCGGAGAAACTGGTGAAGACGGATTTGAAGGGGGGAACTACATATGCAATGTTATAACTAGTGATATGTAAAATACGATATTGTGAACATTATGTCCTAGGCGTTTAGGACCAGTGGAGCTTTTAAATATAAAATAATTTGAAACAACAAATTACAAAATTTGAAAACAGACTTGATTTTATGATATTATCGACCACTGCGTTTTAAACACATAAAGTATTTGTTTACTGCTGATCCGAGATATGACTAGTTTTTTGTATTCTTGTATGATATTTCTTTTGAGTGCGATGTTCGATTTGACCAGTAGTAGTAATTTTTTAATAGTGCATGTTTAAGTTTTGGCCACTTTCTGTGATTAAAATGCCACATGTTTATGAAAACAATGAAAATGTCGAAAACGAGTTCAATATCGAGCACTAAGCCTATAGCAAAGTCAAGTTGAAGTTGATCATACTAAAGTGGGAATAGTAAAGTGAGTAAAGAACACTTTTATCCCTATCATTATCAACGGGTACAAGCCTTACAATTCGAAGATTATCCTAGAAGATTTGAATTTTGTCAGTGGCTTTTACATCAGTACAACAGAAATGAAAATTTTACCAAATTTATTTTGACTACCGACGAGGTCACATCTACAAGAAATGGAGTAAATAATTTCCACAACAACCATGTTTGGGCAGTAGAAAATCCACATGCTGTGAAAAAAATGCATTTTCAGCACAGATGTTTGGGCTGGTGTACTAAACTTGAAGAGATTTACCACTAAACATCAAATCACTTTATTGAACTTTTCGACGCACGTTTAGCTAACCATGTTAGCATCATCAGAAGATGATTTAATCTTAGATTAAATCAACATGGTTAGCAAAACGTGCATCGAGAAGTTCAAAAAAGTGATTTGGTGTTTAGTGGTAAATCTCTTCAAATTTAGTGTCACACCAAAGGTTCCAATAGAAGAATTGGGCTGGTGTAGTAAATGGCATGCTTATTGGGTCTTTCTTTCTTCCAGGTCGACTGACAGGTGAAAATTGTTTAGACTTTCTTTAAATCTATCTTCCATAATTATTACAAGATGTTCCTTTAAATGTTAGATAGAATATGTGGTTTCTACATGATGGAGTTCCGCCACATTTTAGACGAGAAGTTCATGAACATTTTAATAATGAATTTTCTAACAGATAGATAGGGCGCAATGGACCCATTTCTTGCCCTGCTCGTTCCCCGTATTTAACGTCCTGCGTTTTTTTTTAATTTTTTTTTTCTGGTGCTATTTAAAAAAGTTAGTTTATCACGATAGAGAAGTAAATACTGTTGAAGAACTACAACAACGCATCGAAACCGCTTGTGATGTTATTCGTGGACACTGGGATTTTATTTTTGATGCGTGTAGTGACGCATGGGTACGCCGAGCAAGATTTTGTGCTAACCGAACAAATGGTGACAATTTTGAACAATTTTTGTAACACGTAACATTCTTGTTTTTGTTATTCTGCAACTTTTATATAAATCATTTTTGCTAAATTGACTTCTCTTGATTATTTTTTGGTAAAATAACTTCTTTTTACGAGTTCCACAATCTGTTAAAACAAATTACTCAACTTTAAAAAAACCATATATATATATATATATATATATATATATATATATATATATATATATATATATATATATATATATATATATATATATATATATATACAAAAGCTGTGATGCCTTTGGGGATTTACTATTCTGTCAAACACTCCTATGCTGCCGTGATTTCATAGTCAAAAAAACCAGTATATAAACCAGCGGTATATATTTATTAAGCTTATTCAAAATGTTTGTTGATTGCTGGCAACAGAGATAATTTCAGAAAGAAAGGAAAATACAATATTACATATTCACTATCAAATAAATAAAAAAAAGGGAAAACACTACCATGTATACCTATTATAAAGGGTTGTTCAATATAAGTGATAATCCGGTAAATTATATTTTATCTTCAGAACAAATAATGTTATTATGTTTCGAAAATAATGTCGTTAAATGTTCCTCTCGGCTTAGTTTGGTTGTATGCATTCTGGAGACGTAATTTTCGATTACTCTTTTACACATATCGCGTGGTATATTTTAAATGAGGCGTTTAAGGTCAAGAATTGTTCTCACCAGAGATAAGATAACACCACAATTTAAGAACATAGGACGCGTGATCTTGGTGGCCAGGTGATATTACCATTTCGCCAAATAACGCATCCCGGAAACTTTGTTTGGCATAACTCGATTGTGTGAGAAGTCGATAATTTTCCGCAAAACTCAACTCTTCAATCAAAATCATCTTCACTTAGTTCTTTTAGTAATTGTGTTTTGTAAGGATACAAAATCTTTTTTTGTTATTTTTTGGACTGAGCGTCTACACATCAATTTTCGAATTTTCGTCATTAGTTTTTGTTTTTTGCTTGATTTTGGATGATTTTTAACCGTTTTTGAAATTGTTGACTTAGTGATGTTTTTATTCGGATGTACTCCATTAAATATTCGACAAACTTCAGGATAAGGGCGTTTTCTGTCGCCGTATGTTGCTACATACGGTTGTTAGTATTTTAATTCTTTTTCTTTCCGTTAAATACATATTAATTCCATATAAAAATTGAAAGAAATTGGAATTTGAATTGATTTGAAAAGAGAAATTTAATTGAAAAAATGAAACAAATTGATGTTAACAGTTGTCAGGTGTAATCAAATACTTCATCTGTCATCCATTCATAGCCTGATGATGAAATGAAAAATATATTTACCCTAAAACAGACCGAAACAGCTTTTAGCCATTTTTAAAAATCTATTTAAAAAAATCAGACAATATTTACCTCGTTGAATTCCAAAAAAAAGTTCTCTTTCCAACAATGCCAAATTCAAGTATATAAAGAAACGTGCTTTTGTAAAAACTGATAATACAAGCGAATAGAATATTGAAAGGCTGAAACAGAAAAAATATTTCCATACTACTTCCAACTTCCTTTCCGCGCCACTGACTAGAATTTCCTATTTCTTTCAAAATACGGATCAATAGATAAATAAAATCTCGGTTTTGGTGCAGAGGTTTATGGTTGTGCGGACAGCCAACAAAAGAATTTTCGTTCATGCAGCCCCGAAACGGATTTGACCGGAAAAGTTCTCAATCAAAATAAGGTTTTGTTTGTCGTGGCCAAAGGATGAAATAAGGCAAATTCCTGTGGACGCATTCGTTTTCCCTGCAGAATACCGTTATTTAAATCACTTTTTGTTTAGAAGAAATATGGTCTTCGACGATTATATCAGAATTTGATAAATTTAATGTATTTATTTCATTTAAAATAACTTAACTATAAGTTAATAACTAATAGTTAAAAAGCAAAAGTTAAAATGCATATAACAAACCTACTAAAAAAATAGTTAAGAAATCTTATAAAATTATTTTGTTGATGTGAAATAACTATTTAGTAAAAATAAAACGATTTGCATGTTCAAATCAAAATATTTTTTATGTCGGTGAAAAAAACTTGTAAACGATGGTTTAAACCAGAGGTTTCCGAACATTTTTGCCTCGTAGACTAGGTGCCAATTTTTTTTTGTTTTGGGTAGATCCCCTGCCTTTCTAATATTGAATTTAAAAAAATTCATCAACTTAAAAATGTGCTTTTGACAGCTGACACAGTGCTACTCACTTTGATAGGTTATAGTGAGATACTTAATATTATACAATGTAGAATTTGAAAAAAAATACAAAGAACACGATTTATACATTTATTAATTAAAACGACACAGAATGCAAATATAGTAAAATTACATGAAATAACTCCACAAAAAATATAAAGCTTTTAATGAGAGCGATGAGCCTCATTAAAAGCCTCATGCTTCATATATATATATATATATATATATATATATATATATATATATATATATATATATATATATATATATATATATATATATATATATATATATATAATTATTATTCACGTATGGGCCCTGGTGGACCACGCGAAGTACAATTAGAGGCGTTTGTTGTTGTTAGCCTTCCTTTGAGCCCATACTAATTTCATTCTTTCGCTATGAGCTTTTTTCCTTTCGTCAGACCAAGTTGTTCCAGTCTTCCTACATTTTTCTCTCTGGCCAACCTTCCAAACGTTAACTTTGTGTCTGAAACAACCTCTATCCTGAATTTCACTTTGTGTAATATTTGCTGATCTTAGGTCCTCTTTAATTGCCGCAATCCATTTAATTATTTCTACTTTAGCTCTACTCCTATTTTCATAAAATTCGACTATTTGTCTAGTTAGCCTACTCGGATTCATCCGTTTGATGTGTCCGTAAAACTTAAGTCTTCTTTTTCTCATATCGCTATGTATATCTGTGTATTGTTTGATTTCTTGGTTTTCTCGAAGTCGGTATGTTGTTGTATTTATTTGTTTGGGGCCTAGGATTTTTCTTATGATTTTTCTTTCCTTCTTTTCAATGTCCTCGATGTCTCTCTATCTATTCAAAATGAGCGTTTCTGCCCCATATAGACACTCTGGCTTAATAACTGTGTTGTAATGTCTCAGTTTTGTGTTTTTAGATAGGCATTTTTTGTTGTAAATATTTTGTGTAAGTCTCAATGCCGTTTCCATTTTTTGACATCTAGCCTTATTGGCCGCTTTTTCCAACCCATTTTCCATGATTATTTCACCCAAATATTTGAATTGAGAGACTCGTCTGATGTTACCATATTTTGTTTTTAGAAATGGTGTTCTTAGTCTGTTGCAGGTCATGTATTGTGTCTTTTCAAACGATATTTGGAGTCCTACCTTTTCTGCTGTTTCTTTTAGGATTTCAATCTGTTTTTGAGCCGGTAATACATCTTGAGCTAAAATTGCTAGATCATCAGCAAATGCCAGACAATCAATTTTGATGTTGGTTCTCCCCAGTTTAATGGGGTGGTCAATATTCAGTGCCGACTTTTTTTCACGCCACTCCTGTATTACTTTTTCTAAAACACAGTTAAATAAGAGTGGCGAGAGTCCATCCCCTTGTCTCACACCAGTTTTAATTTCGAAGGGTTCTGAGATGTCACCCATGAATTTAACTTTTGACCTCGTGTTAGTTAACGTTGCTTTAATAATTGTCAGCGTTTTCAGATCTAGTCCTTGTTCTTTCAAGATTCGGAATAAAGATTCGCGGTCAATAGAATCATATGCTTTTTTCAAATCCACAAATGTACAGACGAGATTTTTATTGTACAGTTTTTGATGTCTTAGAATCAACTTTAGATTCAGGATCTGTTGAGGGCAGGATCTGCGCGGTCGAAAACCTGGGAGAAGAGATATTCCTCTATAGTTGTTTACATCCGTTCTATCTCCTTTCTTATGTAGTGGATGGATTAGAGCATCTTTCCAGTCTTCCGGAATCCGTTCGGTTCGCCAAACTTCTTGTAGAATTTTGGTTATTTCCTTGATTGTACCTGGACCAGCGGATTTCAAAAGTTCAGCAGTGATTCCTTCTTCACCAGAAGCTTTGTTATTTTTAAGCCGCTTGATTTGCCTAAGTATTTCCTCTTCATTCGGTGGTAATGAATCTGGGTTTGTTTGTTTAGGGTTTAGTGTTGGTAATTTGTTTAAGGGCTCAGGGCAGTTTAGTATTTGTTCAAAATATTTCGCAAGTTCTTTGCAATTGTCTTGGTTATTTAGAGCTAGTTGTTCGTTTTCCTTTTGAAAGCATAGGCTCTGCGGTTGATAGCCTGTTAATTTAGTTTTAAATATATATATATATATATATATATATATATATATATATATATATATATATATATATATATATATATATATATATATATCTTGTCCACATTTCCAGACATTTCAAACAAAATCTTTCATGTTCGGAACACCGATTCATTGATCAAGAAGTCGGAATGCGGTCGGTTTCTCAGTATTTTGATTTAACTTTCGAGAACCTTCTCCAACGTTCTTCAGTGATAGAAAATTCGTTCGTGCAGAATATATCTGACCTATCTTAAGGCCAAAGGGTAAAGAATCTGTACACATCGTGGGTCAGCTATGTGACCCCCAGCTTTTTAATCTCCAAACCCTGGTATCGGTTACAATTCATTTAAGGTCCATAAACTAGTCTAGTGAAAATAGAATTTTTTAGAAAATTACATAAAATTTCTATAAGAAATTTAACAAGGTAGTACTGGAGCTGATTATTATATATTGCCTTTAAATAATAGCTCTATATTAAATTTTGAATATATATATATATATATATATATATATATATATATATATATATATATATATATATATATATATATATATATATATATATATACTACTAAGAAAACATTGTATTTGGAGGGAATGGGAAGAGTTAGAAACAGGAATGAAGGAAGGGACACATAAATATCTAGGAATGCAGATGAAAAGTAAAGGGAAAGAGTGGTTCGATGGAGACTGCAGTAAAGCAATCGAGATCAGGAATATGGCAAGGTGTAAGATTCTGGAGAACCCAAACGATGTAACAAACAGATAATATGAAGTATTATGTGAAAAGTGATAAAGAATTACGACAAATTCAAGAAAGATATGAGAATAATGAAATAAGAAACTTCTATCAGAAGCCCAAAATAAGAAAGACCCCTGTACAAAACAACCAAAGTACGTTAAAAGCAAGGATGGACACTTAGTAGGAGATATCGAAGGAAAACTAAGCAGATGGGGAGAACATTTTGAAGACCTGTTAAAGGGTGAAAGGACGAAAAACGAAGAAGATGAAACGGTGGGGGCCAGAACGAAGAAGAAATAAAAGGAATATAAAGAACCTGAAAAACAACAAAACCGCAGGAATCAATGGCACAACAGCGGAGATAGTTAAACATTGAGGAGAAACTTTATTTACAAGGTTATATAGACTGATAAAACGGATCTGGGTGGAAGAAGAAATGCCAGACAGTAGAAGGGAGGCCATAATATGCTCCATATATAAGAAAGTCGATAAAACAGAATGCTCAAATCATAGGGGGAATCACATTACTCGATGTGGCCTATAAGGTTGTTGCAAGAGCTATAAGAAGCAGGCTTGAAGTATATTTAAACGGACAAGTGGGAGAATACTAAGGAGGATTTAAAAAAGGCAGATCCACTACTGATCAGATCTTCTTCCTGAAAATGATTCAAAGCAATACGTATGAAGGGAAACTTAACTTAAAGTTGTTGTTCATCGACTTCAAACAAGCCTGTGTACTCAGTTATAAGGAGGAAGTTGTACCACGCATTGAACGTGCTCCAAGTCCCGAAGAATATTTAAATAACAAAGATAACACTAAGGAAAACAGAATACAGAGAGGTAGTGGAGGGATGCCTTTCCACAGAAAAATTTGAAGTGAGGAAGGAATTGAAACAAGGGAATCCCCTGTCTACTGTCTTTTTTAATGCTGTGTTAGAGGAAATACTTCGAGAGAGTGGAATAAGAACAAGAGGAACAATTTACAACAGCAAAAGCTAAATATTGGCATACTGTTTGAACTGTTTGAAAAAAAAGGGCAAGAATATGGCCGGCACATATACCAAAATAAAACAAAATTCCTTGAGATTGGAGAGGACGTGGATGACGCAGAACAAGTTATTATTAAAACAGAACATTTACATTTACATTTAAAATAATATAACATAAACAGTGAAGGAGATGAAATAAAGGAAATTGAAAAAAGGATGGCAAGAGAAAGCAAATCGGTAGGAGCTTTACATATCGGTAGGAGCAATATATATATATATATATATATATATATATATATATATATATATATATATATATATATATATATATATATATATATATCGGTAGGAGCGTTATATATATATATATATATATATATATATATATATATATATATATATATATATATATATATATATATATATAACGCTCCTACCGATATATATATATACCGATATATATATATATATATATATATATATATATATATATATATATATATATATATATATATATATATATATATGTATGTACACACAGGGTGTCTGCTAATTATTGGTACACAGCAAAACTGCAGATTTTTTTAGAAAAAATATTGCGATTTAGCCCAACTTACTTACCTTACCTTTTCGTCAATAACTTTCTTAAATAGTATCTCTCTTGATCAAAATTTAGTAGTGATGTGTTTGTCAAGATAATAAATGTAAATTTCTCGAAAATTTGTTTATAGATTATAGAGGGCGCTGTCTGCGATACGTTTTCTACGTTTGAATGGTCACAACTATTTTGAACCTTCTTGTATTCGCATTTTTAATAAAAATATTGTTTGGTCCACCGTTTTTACGTAAAAAAAGTATACCTTGCAAATGTCGCTCCGAGTTACCGTTTTCTAGATATCTGCGTTTAAATTGTTTATTGCACCGTTTTAAATTGCGCTTTTGAAACATGACATTTGTGTTTCCTTTCCATTTTTTGTTTTACTTCTAGAGGAATGTTATGTAAATATTCGGTTAACCAAGTTTGAAGAAAATTAAGATACAGTTCACCGTTAAATTAGGTGGTAACTTGAATGAACCCAATGCATAATCACCAATAAGACTACACCTAACGTTAATTTTAAATTCTTGTTGGAAATAACGTTCGGATACTAAGTGTGGTTTTTTTAAATCCCGCGCATGTTTATTTCTGAAATCGAATACACCTCTATGTGTAAACGGTGCTTCGTCTATAAACAATATATTTTTTTAAAACATGGGGTAGGCATTTTACTGGGTGTGACGGAAACGGGCAATTTCCAGTCTGGCTGGCAAATCAGCTTCCAGATTCTACACAGGCATGAAATGAAACAGATACAGGCCCTCTATGTGAAAAAATTTGCAAACGGTGGATTTGCTCCCTCCAACTCCCAGAGCAATGTGTTTACTTCAAAGTTTTCGGTTAGGCGAACCACAATTTCTTCTTTCTGATCGGTGGTTAAAGTCTTCGGATGACCTGCGGAATCTCGTTTCAGATCGAAAAAACCTATTTCACCAAGTCTGTCATAAAGATTTTTGAAAATCTTAAAATCCGGCTGTCTTCGTCGTGGATACGTTTCCAAATATCTTCGATGAGCCCGGCGTCCATTAAAATTTTCTTGCGTGTATAAGCCTATCATACCTCGCATTCCTTCATTATAAAAAAAAAATTATGCCTGGGCATTTTGTTTTTATCTTAAGTGAAAATCCTTCAAAAACTATTTTACTATAATGTATTAAAATTATTATTATTATTATTTCAAACTATTTTAACTATTTAAATACCCACAATATTAAATATTGACAATCAATGCTAAAGTTGGACAGTAACTAAATTTCTAGAGCGTCTTGATGTATTTGTTTTAATTATAGTCTATCTACTTTAAGAAAAGTGTTATATTTCAAAAGCCTAATTTATAATGTAGAAAACGATAACTCGGAGAGACATTTGCAAGGTATACCTTATTTATATAAAAAAGATGGACTAAAGAACATTTTTATTAAAAATGCGAAAACACTAAGGCCCAAAAAAGTTGTGACCTTTCAAACGTAGAAAAGTGTCACAGGCAGAGAAAAATTTTCGAAACATTAGCGTATGTAATTTACGTAAATAAGTAATATCGAACATCAGCCTAATGCATCCCGATACACAAAGTTAGCAAATTAGTGAAGTTAGTAAAACGTTTTTATGGCATGAATGCATACTTTTAGAAAAAGGATAAACCAAAGATTTTTTCTAAAGAATTCGAAGACCATGATCGCTTTTAGTTTTTTTTAATATGCAATTCAAAATTGAGCTTTAAATTTATTTCTAATTCTTCCAAAAACTTTGCGAGTCTATAAAAAAAGTAGATGTGGCTTGCATCTAATTTTGATTTCCATAGAATCCTACATTACACTTTAAAATAATAAAAATATTTGGAGGCTATACCAATAACTTTTTTAAATTCAAGTTTCAATGCTGACTTTTGGAATTTTTCAAATAAAGAATTAAATAATTAACATAAAAAAGCTGTCGGCCCAATAATGTTTTATGGATGGCAAACGATATATATATATATATATATATATATATATATATATATATATATATATATATATATATATATATATATATATATATATATATATATATATATATATATATATATATAGAGGTATACTACCTCTAAAGGAATATCTTCTCAAATTTGGTATCTAATTTCTTAAAATAATCTGAAAAGTTTCTTAATCATTTTTAAACAGGAATTATATTATAAATGATATCAAAGTTATATGATTAAAAACTATGGTGACTTTTGTTTAAAAGATTCGCGCGCTTTGCCTATCGATAAAAGTATTTGTTTTTTAAATTGATATGACTGTCCCTGACATCTAAACGATTTACATGTCATTTCGTTTGTCAAGTTAAAAAGTTAAAAATTTTAGCGTTTTTTGTAATTGTTAGACAGTTTTCAACCGATTTTTGGGATACATTTATAGTGGAAGTGGATACATTTATCGAATAAAGAATTCGTGTACAATTGTGTCTAAAAAACGAAATTTCTTATGTTGATGCTTTAAAAATATTAAGAAAATGTTACGATGATGAAGCTACATTAAAAAGATATCTACAAGTGGTACAAGAAATTTAATGAAGATAGGGAAGCTATTGAAGATTAATCTGGTTTAGGAAGACGTTCCACATCAATCAGTAAAGAAAACGTTACCAAAATCAAAGATCTTGTTTTAAATAATCACCAGTATGCGTCGCTGTAAAACATCCAGATTTATGGCAAAACTGTTCATGGTTTTTGCATCACGATAACTCACCACCACACATTGTAATAATTACTCGTCAATTTTTTGCTAAAAATTAAACAAATAGTGTTCCACAAGCACCATATTTACCAAATAAAAGATGCCTTTTAAGAGACTTGGCTATAAATATTCAAGAGAGTTCATAATATTCAAGAGAGTTTGCGTATAAAAACTGTTTGAGGAGATTACTTTGAAAGAGAAAATAAAAATTACACAGGCCCCAGAAATATTTAAAATTTTCTTCATGCTTCAAGTAACATTTTTATCATTTGAAACCTTTTTCTCCACTTTTATTCTATATTAATCAATTTCAATTAACTGTTTATTTATTATTGGTATTTTTATTGGTTTATATTGGTAATTTTTAAATCCATCTTTACCTCATTTGTTCGACGAAACTCATAAACTAACTGTTAAATGTTACAAACGATTATATAACGTTTACAATATTAAATATTGGAGCAAGTTTGGTATTTTTTTTAGGTTATTTAGTAGTTTACAGATGCTAAATTTCAGGCTGTTAGATTAATTATGATGGAGTATTGTTGTTTTTCATTTTACCCTTTTCCAATCAAGAAATTTTTAATAAATTCCTTTGCCTTTAACGGATTCAGTTAAATGAAGCCAATTCACAGCCCTTGAGAAACCTTGCTGACTTCTCCTTCGCTAAATTTTCTCTATTTAACGTTTAATTAGAGCTAATCAATCCCGAAGGGTGAATAAACTTACCAACGATTCGAAAGACAAATAAAAATTAATTAGTCTCTTTCCAACAGATACTTCGTTTCTCAAATGACCGAAAGTCGAAGATGCTTACGAAAAATGAATCATGGGGTGGTTAAATGGTACTTAAGACATATGGGTTTGATAATTTTTTGTTGGCAACGGAACGTCTGTTCATTAAGGATTTTGTTAGTCGTGTATACTGAGTGAGATAGTTTTTAGATTATTGCATTTTTAGAAAAGGTATAGAATACATACAGGGTGTTTTCAAAGTTGAGTCATTTATTTTAACAGGTTGTAGAACTCGTAAAAATAAGTAAAGAGTTGCAAAATAAGGAAATTATTAACAGTTACAATATTTCAAAACAGACCTGACTTTTTGATATACTCGACCACTACATTGTAAACATGTATTTGTTTACTGCTGATACTGGGTATGACTAGTTTTTTGTATTCTTGTACGATATTTTTTTGAGTGCGATGTTTGATTTGACCAGGTTTATCGAGTTTTGGGATTAAATTACGACGTTTAAAATGCCACACGTTTATGAGAACAATGAAGTAGAGGACATAATATTAACTTACGGGGAGTGCCAACAAAATGCAGCCGCAGCATGTCGTTTGTACGAGAAAATATTTCCTTTAAGAAATTATTTGCCTCCGCGGATGTTTGTACACTTAGTTACAAGACTTCGCGACACAGGGTAGTTAAAGGCACAACGAGGAGGTCACGCTGGAAACCCTCCACGCGAAATGGTACAGATTGAGGAAGACATTTTAGAAATTGTGGAAAACGAATCAACAACGAGCACTAGGTCTATAGTAGGTCAAGTTGAAGTTGGTCATAATAAAGTCAGGAAGACTACGAGAAGAACACTTTTATCTCCTATCTATCATTATCAACGGGTACAACCGTTACAACCCGAAGATTATCCTAGAAGAGTTAAATTTTGTCAGTGGCTTTTACATCAGTATGGTACTAATGAAAATTTTACCAAATTTATTTTGGCTGCCGACGAGGTCAAATTTATAAGAAATGGAGTGAATGATTTTTGCTAAATTGACTTCTCTTTGCGAGTTCTACAACGCAGTGGTCGAGAATACAAAAAAGTCGGGACTGTTTTTAAATTTTGTATTTTGTAACTGTTTTAAATTGTAACTTGTAACTGTTAATAATTTATTTATTTTGCAACGGGATAGGACGTCCCATTTAACGTTTTCCAAATAGTTTTTAGACATTTTGCAATATGGGGCCCGAGCATTGTCATGTTGAAAAATGATTATATTTGTGTTTTCAATTTTATCAATTATTGCCGGTATCGATCGCTAGTAATCTTTTCATCAGATTTCAGCACTTCGTAATATACAGTTCCCCTACTCCCCCACCAAATACATAGTAAAGCATTCTTTCCATGTTTATTGCACGCTGGTTGTGATGTTGAAGGCTGTCCTGGCACTACCCATGGGTTTTTCCGCTTTGGGTTGTCAAAGTAGATTCACTTTTCATTACCTGTCACAACTCGATGCAAAACAGCCTTTTCTTTTCTGTCTGGCAAGCAAATTTTTACTAGTGGTTTTTCGCCTTTCAATGTCTCTTTCCTTTAATTCATATCGAACCAATTTTCCTTTCATTCAACATTCAGTGCTTCTATCCATTGTTTCCACGTATGAGTTGAGTCTTCATCCAATAATGCTTGCAAATATGCATTTTGAAATTTTTTCATCTGACCTGGACGCTCTGTGTCTTTTGTATCAAAATCACCATTTTTAAGGCGTTTAAATCATCGTTCACAAGTTTTTTGGGTTAGAGCGTGTTTGTCATAAGCTTCAACCAATAACTGATATCTTTCAGCCGCCGTTTTCTTCAAATGAAAAAAGGTTATTAAACTTCCCCGCAAAACGTTTTTTTCTGGTACATAATTCGACATGTTCAAAGCTATGAACAACTATGTTTTTTTGCACAATGACAATTAATAACGAACTGGCTTTTGATGGCGTATGTTTACCTTCCAAAATACCATAGACGTCATTAGTCTATACCAACAAATGTACTAGTAACATCATCTCTTAGCAAAATCGACAATATTAATTAAAACAACTATTATTTATGATTTAAAAAACGCAGATTTTTTCAATAAAATGTTTATTTGGTCTATTTTGTGTTAATTCATTTTTGAAAATTATATTAATCAAATGTGAACCGTTAGCAGCATTGCTGGATGTGAGCATATAATTTTGTGCCCTTTTTAACACATTTCTCATAACTTTTGTCGATAGATCTGGTGTTAAACAGCGATTTTAGCACGGATGTTGTCCTTGAGTTGCTGTATGGTTTGGGGCTTATTTATGTAAACTTTCTCCATTCAAAATCTTTATTAAAAATAATCCGAAATCGTCATATCCCGAGATCTGATGGCATTATATTATTCTAATCGCTTATTATTGTTTGTAGGCATTAGGTTTTGAACAATTTGAATCTTGAAAATATGGGCGAGCCACTTCTTCATATTCAGCGTAATCTGCTTTACAGAAACACTAACATCAACTGACATAGATGACTGTTAAATAACAACTGAACATGTAATATAGCATAGAACTTTTCAAGATCAACAAGCGCAATTATATTACCAGAATATTTCTATCGAGTAACATCTTCTTCATCTTGAAGCTGGAAATATTTTAGACTACCCTTGTACCCTACAGTTCAAAAATGTCGGGCATAGTGACTTTGGTGCACCATTAATATCACCATTTTTTTTTTTGGAATTTAAATGTAAATTTTTTGTTTTTTGATAATTTTCATTATCACATTTTCAAATTTTATTACTTACTTATTGAGGATAAGTAAAGAATAATATAAAAAAATAAAGTGAGAATAAGTCTTGTAGTGCGGTGGGGCGTCTATTTACATTACAATTGGTCTAACTGTGTCCGTAGTACAAGGAGTATGAGGATCGTTAGAAGAGTCTCTCAGCCTGAACTTTCTGAACGCTGAAAAGCAATTTGCAATAATTTGTTTGGTCGGACTATAATCTTTAGATTTGACACGGTGTTTTGGATGTGAAAACCCTTTCGGCCCTGTAAATATCGTGTTCATCAACAGTCCACGAAAGACTCATTTTAGTGAACACTACTCAAGAATGTTTAGACTTATTTATTCTGCTGAGTTTCTTCGATGTTTTATAACAACAGATAAAACACAGATATGAAGCAGTGGTCCAAACATTGGGCGAGAGCAAGTGAAAACATACGAAAGAAAGCGACAGCAACTGCTACAAATGCTCTTCAGAGCATTTTATACAGATAATTCTGGAAGCTGATTGTTGATCTTTTAATATCAAATAATTTTCTTAATTACTCTTATAATCCTTACTTATTCTAAAAAAAAAAAGATATAAAAAAGCTGAGTTGAGCTGAAGTTGATGTAAATGATGAGATATGTATTTTTGAGACAGGGAGAGAGCTATTTTTGATGATTTTTTAGATGTTTCGTTAACATTTTCCCAATGATTGGCTTGGATAATTCAAACAATCAAAATCCTCTCCATAAAGCTTTCTGTATGGGTTTTTAAACGTTATACTTGGTGTGGTGGTTAATAATTCTTAATTATTTAAAAAAAAAGTTTAATTCGGAAGAAAGGTAAAAAATGGTTTATTGAAAGAATGGGGCGTCGTTAGCTGCAGATTTTTCCCATCTCTCTGGCAATTTGTTGATGCTCTCCTAGAAAAACCTTACATGTTTTGAGGTGGTCCATTCATCAATCCATTTTTCGACATCTTCGTAATTGTTAAAGTGTATCATATAAAGTGCGTGAGACATCGATGAAAATAAGTAGTAGGCAAAATGGGCCAAGTCTGGTGAGTACGGTGGGTGGGGGCAAGAGTTTCCAGCCAAGTGCAGAAATATTATCGCTTTCGCTGTGCGATGGGGCGTTGTCGTGCCGTAATATCACTTTTTTCCGTGTCGCTAACTCCAAATTGTTTTCAACGGTACTGTCGTAGCAACAACATAACATAAGAGGTTCGATTGTAAACCTACCCTTTTTTACAGGGTCATCTCATAAAAAAATTAAGACATTATGTCACACTCGGTATGTATTACAATATTTCTTAACTATAAGTTTTCTTTAATGGAAACACATTAAAAGAATGCATTGTTTCAAATAGTGCTTATTGTTTTGTGTTGTAGCGTTGAGAAGATTTCGTGAAGACGCCAAATTAATTTATATACAGATTATTCGAGTTTTTAAATGCCTGAAAATGCCTGAAACCATTGCAGACTGAGCTGCGAATATATGTGTAAGGAACCTTATATATCCTGAATTTATAAAGGGTTATTTCTGCAAGTCCATTATAGAATTTCCATCTTTTTATTCCTCAACAATTTTCTTCCTTTCACGGCGACAAAGACTATTTTTTCTCTTATCCCAGTATCATTTCAGAGTGTATATTACAGACGGCCATGCTTTTACAATGCGATTAAGATAAGATTTCAATCTGTTCACGTCTCAGAATGCCTTTCAGATGGTTGTAGATTAGGACCTTAACGAGCATTAAATGGTATAGAAGACGAAAGGAACCGGAATATAACAATAATAATAAAACAAAAACGCTGACGTTTTCCTTTCTATATGTTTTAACGTTCTGATATTTTGATTAAATCGTAACGGGCATAACAGCGATGTTGATATTAACGAAGACATTTAGTATAATTATCGAAATACTACCGGTTTCAGGAGATGATATTTGTTCTTTTTTATCTCTTGATATGTGGTATTAATCTATTCTAGTCACGAAAAAATAAATGGTCTTATCTGAATTAACTTTACATCCGTGATGATTGTTTCGTACATGACACAAATATTTTAAAAATGTGATGTTATAATGGTGATCTACAAATTTCGGTCTTTTTTGAATGGTATATATCCCACATATCCCTATATACTATACTATAGATCTATAGACTATTTCTGGAGATGAAATCGTTTTCGCTTTTTAATTATATTTTCACCTGCTCTTTTTTTTTTGTTTGTTTGTACTACTGCTTCTTCCCTGGCTTGTAGTGGTGAATCCGTGTTTCATCTGCTATTATAAAACGTCGAAGAAACTCAGCAGAATCGCCTTTTTTTAAATCTTCTTAAGTTGTTTACTTCTTCTTTTGGAACCTTTGGTGTTATTCAATAAACTCGAAGAGATTTACTATTAAACACCAAATCACTTTTTTAAACTCCTTGGTGCGCGTTTTGCTAACCATGTTAGCGTCATCAGGACATGATTTAGTTTGATGACTAATCGATTGATAATCTGAATCATCTATAATCATTAATAATCTAATCAGAATGATAGATTGACTAATCTCCTGATGGTTAGCGAAACGTGCATCTAGAAGTTTAAAAAAGTCATTTGTTGTTTAGTGGTAGATTTTCGAGATTAGTATTCTTGAGTATTTACTCAACTTATTATCACATCAAAACCGCTAAGTTTTTTTCGATCTGGGATTAAACAGATTCCCTGCCATGTAGCGAAAATGGATACCAGTTGTGGCGTTTAATAATTCTTATTTTTTTAAAAGGTGGCGTTAGAAACAAGATTCGGTTCACAGTTTAATTTCTTATATCAATTAGTTGCTACGTCAGTACTTTTAAAAACACCATTTCTAGTTTTATTGGAAGAAGACGATCTGCAAATTCAACAACGAGTGGTAGACAGGTTAAATATTGGTCGCCGAATCATTTGTGATTGTCTGTATGCTATGAGAAGATCCAGAAGGCAGGAAAATGGATACTACATCAGCTAAACGATAGACAGATGGAAAAGCGAAAAAAGGTGTGCGAAGTTTTTGCGTCTCGACATGAAAGAAAGACTTTTTTGATCGGATCGCAACTGAAGACGAAAAATGGATGTATTTTGAAAACCCAAAACGCAGAAAACCGTGGGTTCACCTAGGACAACCATCAACATCAACCGCAAGACCCAATCGCGTTGGTAATAAGATCATGCTGTGCATTTGGTGGGATTAGAAGGGTGTCGTATATTATAAGCTTCTGAAACCAGGGGAAACATTTAATATCGTTTGCTATCATCAACAAATAATCAATTTAAACCATGCATTGATCGAAAAGCGACCAGAATGGGCAACAAGACACGGAAAAGTGTTTTGCAGCATTTGGCTGGGAACTCTTACCCAATCCGCCGTGCTCACCGAGGGCATCCACAAATTGAGAGTGGGAAAAATGTGCAGCTATCGATGGCGCATAGTTTGAATAAACCATACCTTACATTTCTTTCAAATTAAACGTGTTTTTTAAAGAAAAAATTAAGCATTATTAACCGCCACACCGGTTATCATAAATGCCAAAAAAAAAATGCCAATTAATAAGTTGATGACATAATTTTGAGCACGAAAAAAATTTATTGGTGTTTATTATTTTATTAAATTTATTTTCGACGTCATAATTATGTTTTAACCAGAAAGAATCTTGTAATTTCGGTAAAGCAAGGTTGTGCTACATAAAACCAAGCTCAATATTGAACGAGGCATTGTCTGGGAATGTGGAAGCGGTCGTAGTGGCGGAGGCCAATTAAAAGACAGATGTGTATGAAAGTGGCTCGAAAGAATTGAAGGAAGTGACATATTTCGTCGTCTATCGAAGGGGTAGGAAGGGCTGGAATAAATATCGAAAGATTTATATACATTATGGGGATGTCTGGAACGTCATGTTTCATTCGGAATAAATGCACATGGCATTTTCGAGTAATTAACAGGCTTTTTGTTCTGACGTAGTTTTATTCGGAGTTGAATGGTTTCACTATTTGATTTATGATGATGGATGTTTAGATTAATGCAGTAATTTCGAATTTGTAGTTTGAATTTATGACGTCATCGAACTGTTTAATTATGTTCAGATTTTTATTTGTTCTTATTTTTTTTTTAATAAAAGTGGATATAAAAACACTTAGATGCCTTGAAACTATTTATTTTATGTGAAATAACTTTTAGTGGCCCAAATCTTTAAAAATTATTTCAGAGAACTGTGGACAACTGTGCTATTTCTGATAAAGCGCATTTTGTCAATCCAATTTCCGATCATTTTTCAAGCAATTGGGATTTATGGCCACAATTGTCGATTTATATTGACCTTCAAGGCATCAATAGGCGCCGGTAAAACTTTTACAGAAATATTTGAATTGATGAAAAAGGTTTATGGCGATGATTTTTTATGATCTGATGAAACTGAATGAAAATCTGATGATGAAACGATGATCTCGTTTACGTGTATTCGAGTGGTATAAGTGAATCCAGGACGGGCGTGATGCTTTGGCTTTCGACCCAGCCAGACCGATTAAAAAACAAAGAAAAAAAACGTTTACCTGAAATGATCGCCTACCAATTTGGTTGCGAAATGGTTAGCGGAGGAATTAAATACGACCAAAAACATGATTGACGAAATTTTGACAAAGGATATAAATAAACGGAATGTATGTGCTCTATTTGTTCCTCACGTATTATATGAAGGCTAAGAAATTGCAAGGACCCTATTAAAAGATGGAAGCTAGATGGAAGTGCACAATCCTGGAATCGATTTTAACTTGTGATGAGACTTGGTGCTTAAATATGATCCTCAAACAAATCACCAAAGTACTATGTGGAAGTCCCCAGGCTCTCCGAAATCGAAAGAATTATCGCAATTCTTTCAGAATTCCACAGAAGGCAATGTTCATTTGTTTTCACATGATGAAACTAACACTGATGAATATTATCTGGGTGTTATGGAGCGTTTGTGGAAGAGAATCATTCGATTGAAGACCGTATATCGAGCGCCGGGAAGTTGGTTTTTGTTGCACCATAATGCAATGCACATACTGTGCTGTTTTTTTCCAGTTTGGAGCATCTTGTCCCTTGTATTTTGACAATTTTGCCCTAGTAATGGCTCTAGTATTTATTGGGCAGTGGATTTTAGTCCGAGCTCTGGCAAGGTCAATTCTTATCGGTGGGCTTAGTTATAGTCCTGATTCCTTTCACTTGATCGTCGCGGCTCCTGAATTTTTGGCGAAAAAACAAGTTTTGTACTTCAACATCCTCCGTGTTCGACTGATTTATCTCCGTGTGACTTTTTCTTGTTCCCAAAACACAAACTGGCCATGAAATGAACGTTTTATGATAGTGTTACACAAGCCCATGAAGCCATAACGAGGATCATTGAGGTGATTCCGAAAAACGACATAAAAATCTATGCTAGCATTGGATGAACGTACCCAGTGGTGTATTGATGCGGGAGAATTAATTTTCGCAATATAACTGTTTTTTTTTAATTTAATAAGTTTCGTTACTTTTCCGACATACTGTGTATGTTTATTTATGAAAGTCTTAAAAAATTTGTTTGTTTTAAAGTGTTTAACATTTTTAGCTTATTGGTGAAATAGCCATATTATTATTTTCCGTTTTCATCTTTTTTCTCAGCTAAGCTGGATTTGAAATGAAGTGCGGGCCGTAGCCAAAACAACTTCATTCCTCCGAAAATTTTCGGGCAATGCGGATTGTATTAAGAATAACCGCCCTCTGCATTATTCTAACAGATTTTTACTGATTTTTTTTCTAGTCCCAGAATGTTGATGTTATTTTTCAGGTTCTTTGGTATAATGTCAGTGGTTGAAATTGTCAATGGCATAATAAGAACGTGGTTCAACTTCTATATCAGCTTAATTTCTAGCTTGAGGTATGTATATTTTTGCCTTTTTTCTTCGGCCCTTTTTTGAATGTTGTGGGTTTGGAACAGCTATGTCGATTAGGAATGCTGTTTTTTTTCTTTTTGTTCAATAATATAATGTCTGACCTATTACACGGTTTTATTGGTTATTACGGTTCGGTCGTAATATAATCGGAAATCGGCTGATTCTAGTACCGCTTCTGGGGTGTATTAATAATAAGGAACTCGCTCTGTTATAAGTCTGTTACGACTTATAAGCTTTTGGTAAACTTTACTGGCCACTTGGTTATGACGGTGAAGGTAGTCCGTCTGGGAGAGTCTACTACTTGCAGCTACTGGATGGATGGTTTCAGGCTTTTTGTCACATTTCCTAGATTTGTCAGTTTATATTCGTGCATCCTTAACGATATATTTTTGGTGTTGTGTGCACGACATAATCCTCAATTGTACACATAAAGCGCTCAGTCTCCGGTAACAGAGCTCCCCATGTCAACCAGGCATTCGACGCACTCTTGTCGACTTCATGATGGTCAAGATCATGAGGGTGTCTACCATGCAGATACATATTTTTCCACTTTTGAATAGCCGTTATAGTTTGAATGTTCTCATTTTGTCGGCCCTGTTTTTTAAGATTCAGAGGCGTATAATTATCACCAGCGAAACACACGCTGGCATATAGCGGGCATTCAATCATTCTTTAATGGAAATATGCTCTCAAGCTAGATATTTGTATTTCATGTAGATTACATATATTTATTATTTCTTCTCTTTATATCTCCTTCAGTTCGTGGTAATATAAGCCATTTTTTACTACAGTGTGAGTGGTTTCCTATATTTTATTAGTGTAGTTCTAATTAATCGTTGTAGCTTTTCGATATCTGTATTTGACCACGATATAATTCCAAACGAAAATGTCAAAGCTGATATAGCAAAAGTGTTTTTCGTTTTACTATATTCCTGCTGTCTAGGTCAGACCTGCATATGCCTTCAAGTCTGGAAGAAAATTATTTAGTTAGAGTTTCCTTAATGAGTGTATGCTCAACTCTCTTGGACTGTTGTGTTCCAATGTATTTATACACGTCACCCTCCTGCGGCTCTATATATTCTTGTTCTGTAGTGACAAACCCTGCCATCTCTAACTTAGACCCTCTCTTTATGTTAATACTTCTACATTTATCCAATCCAAACTGCACGTTAATATCAGTTGTAAATTCCTCTACAACTCGAAGAACTTTTTGCAATTTCGTTAGTGATGATGCATACAGTTTTAAATCATCCATATATAGCAGGTGCGATACATTTTCATTTTGCAATTTGTGTCCGATTTGCGTCCGTTTAAGTAGAATAGAAATAGAGTTCAGTGCCATGCAAAACCATGAAGGACTCAGCGAATCCCCCTGAAATATGCCACTCTTCATCCTGATTTCCTCAGTTTTGGTGGTATTTCCATTTTTTGAAAAGTTATTATTATGGTATTATTGGTCAATGGAATGAATTTTTTTGAGTAATGCAGTTTTTGCAGAGATAATACCTTTCAATGATGACTACATGTAAAAAAAGTATTTTGGATTAATACACAATATTCAAAGCAAAGATTGCATTAGATAAAAAATTTGGTCCGGCAGGCCTTTTCTGTTAGTATATGATAAATATGTCAGTATATTTATGGATTAAGTACTAAATGATCGACCATTGACAACATAAAATACAGCTTAACGTGTTGAAATATCTTTTCTACAAAATCGATTTTCATTCCGGTAAATTTGGATGAATAAACCCATAGTTTTTGAATTTTTAATCCTTTTATTTTTAATAGTATTTAATGAAATAAAATTTTAGTTTAAAAACAATAATTTAATCGAATGAAAAACATAAAGTGTGAAGTGAGAAGTGTATGCATGCCGCATATTTTTGGTATTTTTTACAACTGTATATATATATATATATATATATATATATATATATATATATATATATATATATATATATATATATATATATATATCTCAATTGCTATACGATTTAATATTTCAAAAACTGAAACTTTCTTGTAATCTGGGTGCCAAAACATTAGAATAAAAGTCTTCTGAAATACCCCGTGAGTCTGTAAACTGCATAAATGCATTTATAAAAACTTAAAAAAATTGGTTTTACAAGAAATCGGGTAAAAGTAATTTAATTATAGGAAAACTCATTGTGTAGTTGTTCAAAGTTTGATATTTTAACATAGAACTCTGTGGGTTAAAATTTTTCATGTACGCTAATTCAAATTGAAGCGCTTTATCCCTACTCCAATTACCCGGCAAAGACCACAAATCATCCCCTGCCGTCGGACGAACAAAACGAAGAAACTGCACCGCTTTTAGCCCTGCCGTCGGAACGGCAATAATTTTATTCGGCACCGCGGGCCAATATATAATAGTCCAACAACAATAATTATTAGTTGAAACGTACGGCAGAGGCCGCCACTACACTCGGACATTAATAACCTTTAACAATGGCTTTTGTTGCTTTTGGAACTTTTTGTCGATAATTTAATGGTTAGGCGGAGTGTAACGCGAATGTCCAGAGTTGAGAGGGAAGGAGGGAGAAGGAACTGTTTGTATTTATTTTAACGTGTTTTTATCTTTATATTACATTTCCTAAACTAAAGTTTAAGGTTGTTTTAAGTTTATTAAGTAGATATATTTAATACGTTATTGTTGCCTCTCGTGAGAAAGTTTTATATAAAGAATATAAACTTTGGATTGCCTTTTTATCAAGAACTTTTATGAATGTAGCTGATTTTCTTTTATCACTTCATCCTTCGATAGCAGTTTTGCCCATTTTTTAGTCGATGCGTTAAATACCTCAATATTTTTTCCTCTTGTTAACTTTTTACGGGTCCTTCTTCTAATACTCTGTTCAACATCTTAAACGAACAAGTATTCGACCCCAAAACACTACCACTGATCAACCAGACAATGACCGACACTTTAAAATGAAATTTGTGGGGGAAATTTCAGAACTCTTCCTGATTAAAACCGGAGTACGCTAGGGAGACGGGTTATCCCAACTCTTCTTCAACCTAGTCCTGGACAAAGTCATAAGGGAATGGTAAAAAAACTGAAAAATCATGAACAATGGGAACCAATACGACAATATACAAAGACAATATAGAAATCTCATGCCTAGTCTTCGCAGCCGATCCAGCCATATTTGCAGATAATGAAACAAGGAAAACAAAACAGAGAGAAGACCTCAAAGAATGTGCAGAGAAAGTCGGCCTACAAATTTCCTTGCAAAAAAAACCGAATTCTTCTGCTCAAAATTAGTTGTCCAAAAATTGAACTTAAAATACAGCAAGACAAACAGGGTCATACACTTCAAATACCTGGGCCAGATCCTCGAACCCACAGCAGGAGAGACGATAGCACAGAAAACTTAATTACAGAAGATGAAGAAGATATACGGCAAGACTCACAATATCTATAATAAGAAATGCATATCCACGCAGGCAAAGATAAGACTCTATAACAAAGTAATCAAACCAGGAAACCGTAAGGCACACTTACACTCCACACAAAAAGTGACATAGAAAACACACTAAAAGAAGAAGGTAAAATTATGAGAAAAAATCTCGGTCCAATCGTCCAAAAATGAGGAAGGATACAGACTAAATTCCATGAAGATCACAGAAAGAATGTCCAAGGTTGAAATTCTATGGACATATCAGTAGATTCCCACCGATAATACTTACCAACAGAATTCTTACATACATACAAGGGATCAAGTCAACAATACCATGGAGCGCATAAGTCAGAACTGATCTGTGGAGGGCATAAATAGATCCAACAGAGATTGAGGACGGAAGCACGTTCAGAAACAAGATACATAGGTAGAACGTCGCGTCAGAGAGCGAAGTTTCAGGCAGATCGGGGACAAGGTGCAAGGCGGAGAGAAAAAGAATGGACCAAGAAAAGATGAGAGAGGTGTGGAAGATCAGAAGGGACACTCAGAAATAAGTCCTTGGATATTCAAAAATAGTCCATTACCTCCGTTACTTATAGTCCATTATCTATAGTCCTGACTGCAAAGTGAAGTATTTTTTGAGTAACAACTCCAAATTTCATTACGTACTTGAATATATGTATAGAAACTCCCTTTTTCTAACGGATATTTTCCCAAATGCACTAGGCAAGCAAACATTATTCCAATAAATATGCAGATTACGGTGCATTTAGAATAGGAGGAAATATTTCGGAATGCAAATGTGATGTTGGTAATGAGATTTTCTCCAAATTCTAAGAGAAACTCGGTCGGATCTTTCGGACGACGTACGTGCCTGCTTCAACTATCTGAATCAGCGTTGTTGAATTCGGTTTGTTTTTTTTTTATATTACGACTCCGATATATTCGGTTATTTCAAGTTTTATGATGATTATAATTAGATGTAACAATATATCGGAGAATAAAAAAAATCCTACTCTATGAGAAATATATTTTGTCGAATTAATATTATTATTTTTAGGTAGTAATGTTGATTATTGATACTACAGAAAATTTTATTTTATTTAAGAGTTTGTTTTTTACAGTTTTAATCAATAATACAATCTAATAAAATCTTTTAATGTAAGACTTTTAATGAGATCGTAAAATGAGGGTGATTTTGAAGCAGGATTTTTTTTTTATAATATAATAATTTTTTATACAATAAAAAATATTTCATTGATCTGAAAAGATTGCAATCTAACGGTGCAGCATTAGGAGGATACAGTAGGTGAGGACGTCAGCATAACTCTTTGATCTTATTTGAGTGATCGAGTGATCGCAGCATACTTTTTATCACCAGTAGTCTCCAATGTTTTCATTACTACTGTAAGTTAACAAAATAGCCAACCTTACTTATTTATGAAGTTGAATGAATACATTTCCTTTTGGAAATTTTATATTATTTTTCGTTCATATTGTTATGTATGCCACTGGATATCAATTTGGAGTTTCAACAAACATAATGCCGTTTTATTTATACTCGTTTTACGATTGTGTTCGCAATAATATGTCCTGATTTCGAACAGTTTGTCTATATTTTTTCTGAACTCGAAAAGCTTTTTTTGTTTTTCTACTTTACTCGGAATTCATGGGAAGAAAAAATGTATGTACAGTTAAAAAAACATTTTTTTTGCATTTTCATCGAACGGAAGGCATTTTTTCTTGAACTCCGCAAGGATTATAATGAACTAATTAAACTATTGAATACTCAGAACTTGAAGAAAGTTCGAGTTTCATATTTTACCGACAATTTTTTAACCCTAACCCTAACTCATTCACATATAGTTTATATATGCAGTGTAATTTTCTAAAACCTGACATAGGCTAATTTTTTTATTTGAAGTGATAAACTAGTACTTCCAAATGCAAAGGTGTGACATCAGGCGACTTAGCAAGCCACTCAACTGAACCCCTTCTTCCTATCCATCTTTAAAATCATAACATAATCCCATACATTTCGCGTAAAATGAGGTGGTGCTCTATCTTGTTGGAAGTAGAACAGTTTTCTTTCTACTAATTTACCATTTAAAACCTGTTCTTCCATTTAACTTAACCATTTAAATTCTGTTCTTTAAAGATAGATCCGATCAATTTTTTATTATAGATTTATTTTTGATTATTTTGTCTTCTTCTTTCTTCAGCCTAACAAGGAATACTGTCAGACCAATATCTGTAATTTTGTCTATTCACCATGCCATTTAAATACAAAGTTGCTACGTTGCTATAAAAAATGTGCTTCTCGAAATTGGGTTGTTGACGCTTCTTGTCCAAAAACCAGTCGCAAAATTGTAATCTTCTATCGCAATCACCATCATGCAATTCTTGTACGGTTCTCATTTTGTATGGATGATAATTGTTCCTCTGTAAAGTGGCTCACACCATTGACCGAGAACAACCTACCTCTTGGGCAATTGACTTATGGGAAGTTTCCACACTACAAAGAAGAATATTTTCTTCAATGGCAACATTTTTGCGCTTTTTGCGGATTCTTGGGCACACACTACTAGTTATTTTTAGTTTTATTAAGTTATTCCTTAAAAACTCCGGATTTGGAAAAAACTTATCGGAATGTTTTGCATGGAATTCAGGGCACGCATCGCGTTGATTTAAGCTACCAACATGAAGAGAAATTAATTCAACTTTCCCTTTTTAATTAAATAACTGATTCACCTTAGTAACCGAATCAAAACGTTATTTTTATACGCATTCAAATACAACAGCTTTCAAATAACACAATGACAGCACAATAATGATGGCTACTTTCAAATAACACAATTTTTGCATAATTTCTAAGACCTACTATTGCTATGTTAGCTTTTTTTAGTTCCTGCCGACTGCAGATTATTTTAGTTGTTTTTGCTAATTGTTCTTAAACGGCTACCCCAATAACGAAATGTGACATCATTTTTTATTTCGAATTCTAAGATTTGTAAAATTATGTTAAAAAACTACAGTGTTGCCATTAAAAAATTATTGTTATGCGTGTTCTTAAAAATAATGGTACTTGGTTATATAAATTTTAGTTAAATGGGGCATTCTGAAGACGTTTTTTCACAAATATTTTCGAAAACGCTTACAATAAAATTATGAAATTTTTTGAGTATTTCAAATTTTAAAATTTCAGTCAGATGCGTAACATAATGAAGCTCTAAGGTAATAATTGCCCAATTTTTTTTTGTACGGATTTTTTATAATTTTCATTCAAGATTTTAAAATTCCTGTCTTTTTTACGCAAAAGAGGTACTCGTAGTTCGTCTCACACCGTTTTCCAGTAAATTGCTATTAAATTTTTCATGAGCGACATTATAAAGCGCATCCAAATAAAAAATAAGACATTTTAAGAAATTGTTATAATTTATTATTTATTTTTATTAGACATATTTTTTAATTAAGATGAATTTTCAAATTACAAATATTGTTGAAAGTGCATTCCTTCAACTTTAACTCATTTTTGACACTTCCGCACGATAGATTGTGTGACTGCGAATAAAATTTGGATTAGCTCGCATATCTTCACACGCCCCTTGAATTCTTTGGATCAATTCCTCTCTGGTATTTACAGGGGTTAGATAAACTTTATATTTTAAATACCCCCAGATGAAGAAATCGAGAGGAGTCAGGTCCGGTAACCAGGGTTACCATGGTCCTGGCCTTCGCTAACTGATCCATCGTTCGGGAAAGTTATTATTTAGCTACATACGATTTTCAGCAGCATAATGTGGTTGAGCACCGTTCATTCGAAACCAACATTCATTGCTAAAATTAAGCGGAACATTTTAGAGACATTTGAAAAAATTGTCATTTAAAAAATTGTTAGGTAGTGCTCCATTTAATCGTGATGGAAAAATGCGAGGCCCACGAAGAGTCCGGTTAATGTCACGGCACCACACATTCACACTGAAGAGGTCTTCAAAAGCCATAGGGCGGATCATGTGAGGATTTTCACGAGCCCAGGTCCTAAAATTTTGAAAGTTTTGGTTTTAAATGTAATTAAAGATACTCACTGACATACTGAAATAATTTTTGTCGTTATTTTGAAACACTGACGTGTGGAGCATCTCAATTAGTCAATGCGTTATTAGTTAATTAGTTAATTCGTTCATTAGTTAATTATATTTAACAATGTGCATTAGTTTATTTGTTAATAACAACCAATTAATATTTGCCAAATATATTTTTACACATATTTTTTAAAAATGTTCTAATACTTTTTCGTTTGGTGATTTAACAATTTAGCAATTTTTTTCGCGGAAACCTTTCTTTGACCTTTGCTGAAAGAGCAACTTTTTCTTTCAAATGATATGAAGAATTGTTGGTTATACCACCTTAATCAAAAAGTTCCTGGAATTTATTCAGAAAATACAAAATATAAGTTTATTCATGAAAATTGATATTGTGTCCTTCAAAGTTTTCCCCATAAACTGTAATACACTTATGCCAGTGCTTAATCCAATCCTCTAAACATTTTT
Organism: Cosmopolites sordidus; assembly: GCA_031761425.1. Classification (NCBI taxonomy): domain Eukaryota; kingdom Metazoa; phylum Arthropoda; class Insecta; order Coleoptera; family Curculionidae; genus Cosmopolites; species Cosmopolites sordidus. The sequence continues at coordinate 615,182 of JARFXV010000392.1, read as the reverse complement.
TATACTCAGCTATGGCCATCAGAGCCGTCTTCGATTTTTCCATCACCTCCTGTCGGCTCCTAAAACGCGTTCTCCGTAGTAGTTTTTTGACTCGATTGAACAGAAAGAAGTTGCAGGGAGCCAAATCAGGTGAATTTGGTGGCTGTTGGATGGTATTCGTTCCGTTTTTGGTCAAAAAGTCGCGGATAATGATGGCATTGTACGGCAGTGCGTTAACGAGGTGCAGAATCCACGAGTTGTTTGCCCACAAATCCTTTCTTTTTTGTTGAATTACTTTACGCAAACTTCTCATAACACCCAAATAATTGATGATTTTACCTTCCGGAAGGAATTCATGATCCACAACACCGTTGTAGTCCGTGACAACCGAGAGCATCGCCTTCTTTTTCGATTTTAAACGACGTGGTTTTTTCGGTCTTGGGTCATTAGGTGTACGCCATTCACTTGCCTGATATCTGGATTGCATGTCGTACTCATAAGCCCACGTCTCGTCTCCAGTAATAATGCATTTTATAAATGTTGGGTCGGATTCAGCCTTGGAAATCATGTATTTTTTCGGTGTCAACGTGATCCCTTTTTTGCAGGAAATTTGGGTCTTTTGGCACCAACTTTGCTGCAACACGGTGGAAACCCAAATCATTAACTAAAATGTCTTGAACGGATCCATAAGCAATGTTCAAGTCCTCTGCTAGCTCTTTTCGAGACATTTTATCGATGTTTTCGTCGGTTTTCGATGTTAACAGCCTGCAACTGCATTTGTCATCATCAACGAACTCACGGCCACTTCTGAAGCGTCCGTGCCACTAATAAATGACTGTTTTCTTTGAGTATTGTTGCCCAAACACTTTCTCAACATTTCCAAGATTCTCGCATCATTGAATCCATTTTTAACGCAAAATTTAATACAAACTCGAAATCTCAACTCAAACTCAAAAATCGAAAACACGCCCATAGGCAGATGTACTTAAGACGGTGTAACTTTTACAAATGTCAGGCTATGACGCTGACATTTGGTTGAAATGTCAATGGCAGTGTGGCAACTTAGCAAAAAACAGAACTCTAATCGGGTGGTTGAGAGCGGCACACGATGATCATTCAAGAAACTTTTTGATCAAGGTGGCATTTTTACCACCAGATAGTTAATTCCCTTACAACCTGTATATATATATATATATATATATATATATATATATATATATATATATATATATATATATATATATATATATATATATATATATATGTTCAGTGATTTTGGCAATCATTTTTGGAGATTCTACGAAACATATAATATTTAGTATAATAATTAAACTGGTACTACAATTCAATATATTACCGCTTCGTATTTACTAACATTATTGCGTAGGAAGGGAACCATGTCCATAGATATGTTAATGAACTTTTAATATCATTTAATCTTAAAACACAAAAACGGTATTGTCACATTATATTACATTTGACATTATTTAAAATACATCTGCTTCCGACAACTGTGCGTAAGGATGACTTGCAATTTTAAAAATGTAATATATTTATCACGGATATACGAGGGTATATTCATCATGGATTTAAAACCGTTAAATCTCACGCTACTGAAAGGATATTTGTGAACCATTACATTGGTTTGCATTCAATTATGTGTAATGTAAAATATTGAGTCTTAGTCGTAATACCTAGATAGCATGAAGATGGTATCTAGAAATTCCAACATTTCTTTTTAGAAACGTCAGAGAATTAGAGTAACTACTATCGAATTGTGAAAATTAATGAAGAAATTTACAATCAGTCTGGGTATATCTATCACCGTTTCTAATAGAAAAAGAAAACGAAGCGAAAAAGGAGAAAATCCGAGTCTATTTAAAGCCATTTAGCAAAGAAGATTGATGCCCCATCAGATTACTTTCGTTGCTTTTTCCAGGTAAACCTTGTCGGGAAAAATTAAATTTCCCTCCGTTGCAAAAAGCTGAAAAATGCCCGTGGAAAATTGCTATGCTAGTTTGGCTCGTCGTGCTTTGTTCAGTTTTCTTGGCCGGTTTATTTTGACGGATCCGCCGGTAATACGTCGGAAAATAAATCATTCGGAAAAGCGAAATTGTTGTTTTCGTTTTTGTTATTCTCTTTTTCGGCAACACAACGGATGTCTTCATTGTAAAGTTTTTGGAGAAAAAAGATATAGATGTTTTTCTTGTTGGATTAGCCTAATTTGTTTGTTTGTCCGGGAAAGTTAAATGGATGTTTTGAAATTGCTTGTGTATTAGGTATAACTGCATATCTAGTTGTTTGTTTTTTGTAATGCAGATCGATTCATCATCATTCTATTTTTAATTTAAAAGAGGGCTCCAGAGATCGTTTCCAAATTATATGATCTATACGTAAATTAGCAAAACTGATATATTTGGGACAAGCAAAGCTACTGTCTGGTGCGGTTTTTGAGAGCCACCGAATAGTTAATGGTGTCTGCTATAGGCAAGTGATAACACACGTCTACAGCGGATTTGGTATCGGAAAGGCTAAAACTGTTTTTGAATATGCTCGTTATGCTGGTTCTAACGGTACATATATATTTTTTTGAAATGCACGTGTAGTTTTCGAGATATGATAGGTGACGAAAAAATATGATTATTTCATATTTTTACCTTTTATTATAGCATTGAACATGGGGAAAGATTTTTTTCGTGCTTTCTTTGAGTAAGTTCCTGTTATCTTTCTTCCATATTTATTAGGCCCTGATGAAATGGCTCTTCTTGTTCCTCACTGAAAGAGCCAAGGTTGCCCGGAAATTTCTCCAAATGATTGTGGAGCTAGTGAACTTGCTTGATGCTCATATTACATCCAAGCTTTCTGAATTTTTTTAACGTGTCTTGCACCAATTCGCAATAATTTTCAGACTTTCGAATAATTTGTGGTCTATCGAAAATGCCATAAGTTTCTCCTTGCTCAAACCAGAAAATTTCCTCGATATATAATTAAAGCAGAAACCATTTATATCATATGCTTTGACATACTATTTCATGAGTCTCAATTTTATGTGCAAAGGAGGCAACATTATTTCCTCTCTAGTAACTAAAGATGTATTTATGATATTCTGTTTCCCAACCGTCAAGCCTTTTATTTCAGGCCAGTTGTTTACAGACTTGTCCGCTGTGTTGACTCAATAAAAAGTTTACCATTTTTAAATCAACGCATATAGCCCACTTATGATCATGGTACGTGAGTTTTGCCAACACAAGGGATATGATTTCATACTCATTTTTTTAGTGGAATGAGCAAGGGGAACCGCACCATGCTTATTACCATTATGTAGTAAAACACATTTCAACACATAAAACACGTTCCGTTTGGAACTGTCTATAAAAGTCTCTTTCTTTTGAAAGGTCGAGATCTATGATAAGGTAACTTAAAGCATCTTCAGTAAAAACTTGGGGTTTTGACGACGTAGCTTTAAAACGCTACGTTAGTTCAAACGACGCTAGTTCAAGCTTCCCTATCTTCGGACTCTCTACATTCTGTATATGAAAGATCAGACAGGCCACGAAAAGTTCGAGAAGGGACGTCAGCTGAATGAAAAACAGGTATTTTAGCAGATACCAGATCGGGATAGGTATTCTTTTTTCGGTAATTTTAAGCAAAACAGTTTTTGTAGTGATTTTTGGTTCCTTTCAAATCATAGGCATAGCAAACTTCAATTGACCTCTTTTACCGTTCGTGCATTGCCTTATATCTTCACTCTACATTTTGCAAATATTGTTTGGAATCTATGGTTTATCAATGTCTTTGATTTTCAAGTTAAAGTAAGCGAAATAGATATTTTGCACAAATTCAGATATCGGTTTTCCAATTTTTTTCACAGTATACTCGCCACAAAAGGAACAAAAAAAGTTCGGGTCGTTTAAACACGATCGTTTTGACGATGACATCTTCCAGGCTTTATTTATTTAAACAAACTTTTTTAATTAAACAAACAACAAAAATAAACAAGTTAAATGGCTACTAAGAAGAAAATATATCAAGAAGAAAATATTATCAATGTGGGTAGATTAAAAACTGTACGTACTTTTGATAATTTAATATTACTGAGGGTGTTGTTAGACACTATACTTTAAAATGACGTTTAAGTCTCACCGGCATCAATTTTTTTTCATTGAGACCTGTGTAATTGACTGTTGTGGTCGCAATTGGAAGATTTTGATTATTAGTAAAACTGGACCGGGCAAGGTGCCATGCATCGTGAAATAATAGCTCTATTGCGTGAAAAGTTCAATAGCTTTTCAATTTCTAAATTTCGCGGCTTGAATTGGTTATCAAAATCGTGCTACTTGCCTCCATTATTTTTGTAGAGTTTCTTCCTATGTTTTTTGCCTACATACTAGGTAAATGCGTAACAAAAGAATTTGAGGTTTAATTCAATTTCAACTTTTGTTCCGACATATAAACAATCCTTCGGTATTAAAGTGATTCCACTGCGAAATACTTAGTCCACGGTTTATAACAAAATCGTTAAAATAAGTGAAATAAATCGCGAAATTAGGGCAATTTTAAGACATTATTTAAAAAAATGGCTTCAAAAGGACTGACGCCGCCCATGAGATTTGCGAATGTATAGGCCGTATCAATCCGCACTGCTCTGCTCTGCTTTGGCTCAAAAATTTCAGTGAGGCAAACAAGGGTTTTGAAGATAGTGGAAGATTAGGTCGTAAACGGTCTCTCCGACGATGTAATAGCAGATCCTAGAATGAACACTGGGAAATTTTTAGAGGAATTAGGAGTATCCCAGTTATACATTTTTTAAACGGCGAATAATTATCTGGTTAACGCAAAACGCCTGAAAGCCTCAAAAACGCAAATACTTTTGTTACACCCTAGTATTTGCAGGATACTTAAAAGCTACCTATATCCTAGAAGAATAACCTTTATTGACTAACAATGTTTTATTAATCTTAATACCCATAACCATATGTAGTTCCCATTTATTAACACATATTCAATAATACAAAAAAATCCACTCTGAATTAACCTCCCTATTCATTTCGCCATTTTTTTCTTAAAATCTTTCCTTAGATTTTTTTTATTAAAATCTAAAAAGTGCGTATTGTCTTCAAGCACATTTTAGCCTGACTAGAAAACGGTTGCTGATATTTATAAGTAATATATAAGGCCACAATATACTGCCTCGTGAAATATCAATATAATTTTTTATAATCCTTAAATAGCATCGTTTGTTATCGATTTATGAAACTTTTAAAGATTTATGAACCCTTATGTAATATTTGTATCAATTATGAGCATAAAATTAAGCCGTAGCAGTTCAATGTTTTTATGTGGGTCGTTTGAAAAGTTCTCGGACTGACGGAGAAAATACTATTTTTGAGAATTTGTTTTTTATTTTTCAATGCAATTGAATATATCTAAAGTAATGACTTTCCAACTTTTTAAAACCCTCAGTGTAATGCGATTCACAGTTACATTCAGCAAATATTATGCATGTTGAAGCACTGGGTGGGAGCGTAGGAGCATTATAATGATGAATGAGTTTTTTTTACTCTTTTTGTCTTGCTGTTTTTTTTTTCTGAATATCAACTCGCACTAGGTCCAGTAGCGAAGCGTAATACTCCCCGGTGATGCTTCTATTTTTTGCCAGAGCAAGTCTATGAGCAAAATAGCACAAAAATGACATAAACCCGTAACTATGAGTTTTCCTGCAGATTGAGCCATTTTTACGCTTCTTCACGTACTCCTACCCACTTCTGGACAGCTACTTCATCTCTTGTATTTAATAGTGAATCTATATTTCATTTACTGTATTACTACCCGCTTATGAACAGGAGATTCTCATTAAAACAGAATGGACCTTACTAATATCTAAATCACTAATTCAGGCTTTAATCTTTTATGCGTTATTTGCAGCTCTGCCAAGGCATGCTCCTGCCAATGTAAAAAAAGTGCAGGTTCTTTAAAGCAAAATATTACGAATAGTTGTGAATGCCTAATGGTATGTAACCAGCCGACAACTACACGAAAAAATTGGCTACTAACAGTGTCAGAATGTATTTTAAAATGAACGATTACCTTTCATCAGAGGCTAGAGCAATGTCTCAGCACAGAATATTATCTTACTAATTTTTAATAAATTTTTCAGGAAACGTCAAAACTTGTTTGTTTACTTGATCACCACAAACAAACATAACATCTCTATGTCAAGCTGATAACCTATCGAATGACTATTGTAATTTAACAAAATTACAAAGATACATTTAACTGAGGTAGCTGATACTTGATGGAAATTCATTTTAAATAAATAAACAAAGATGAATATCTAAAATTTCCACTATATTTAAAATTTATTTATTTAAATATTATTTATCTAAAATTACAAAAAATTACACTACTCTCACCGATATACTAGTGCCATTTCATATAAATAGTGGTGCAGTATAGACTCGCATGGATGCCTATTACGAAATTCCGATCGTCCCACATAATGTACTTTTGGCTCTTAATGTATGCACGTAATTATCTATACACTACTGGAAACAGTGGTATGTAATAGCGTGCATAACTCGTAGCAAGTTGATTGCCTTAAAATTATTTGGAGTATTGCTGTTTCAATTTTTAGTATTGGTATAATTCCACCTTATTTTTATTTCGTAATTTATTGCAAATTTCGTAATTCTCTACAGATTGTAGATAAGATAATTTTGATGTAATACTTTTTTTCTTCTTCTAAGGGAGGATTTGTAATCCGCGTTATAATTAATTAGAACAATGTGCAAATTGGAGTACTTGAACATAACATGAGTGGATATTACCGGTCACTGTGGGTATATCCTTACATAAATATACAGTCAGTGTCAAAATGTTAGGTATATCATAAAGGGTTTTTGAAATTGAGTGGTTTAATTAATTCTTGAACAAAACACAAAATTTCTGTTGTTTTCAAAAAACTTTGTATTGACTATTGAATCATAGTGTATGACATTTAAACAAAAAAGACAATATCTGCCAAATGGCCACCTCTTGCAGCTCCACAAACGTCCACTCGTTTGTCAACATTTTAGATGACATTTTGGCATAACCGTTGCTCTATCTCACAAATGATAATTTCATTCTTTAGTTCAGGAATCGATTATGGATTGTTCTTATAGACCTGGCTTATAGACGTAAATCGTCCAATGGTGTCAATCAAATCACATGATCTTGCTGGCCAGTTAACATCATTGTTTCTTACAAATACTCATGCAGGAAGTGATGTGTAGCGTTATCCTGTTGGAACCACATATTCTTCAGATCAATATCAATTCACACTACAAAAATAGCCACCAATTTCAAAATGTGCTTCATTAGAAAAAATTAGTTTTTGAGAAAAAGCATCTGTTCGTTCTTTGATCCAATTCACAAATGCACGACGTTGTGAATGAACCAGTGGAGTTCGTGTATTATTTGATTATTATTATTATTTCACTCAGTCCAAATTGTTGTGAACTAATGGAAATATCTGGGGTCTTCATCAATACTTTCACGTACCAAATCAATATGCTCTTGTGAACGACCACTATGACTATATATAGCTCATCTTTTATCTTGAAATTTTTGAACAATTTGATTGATATTGCTTTCAGATGGACGCTTGTGTAAACTTTAAATATCACGTAATTTTCTGAAAATATTTTTCACCGAACACCCATTTTCATAAAATAATTGAACAATTTTAATAATTCAACGTTTTTATAAATCTCATACATTATTATTACATTTATTATTACATTACACTTCTGAAATGAGACTAGACTTAGGCAAATTCACCACGCCAGATGTATTTTATTCAATAATTAAAAAAAACTGCTCCATTTGAAAGACCTGTTGGAAATTATAATGAATTAAATATACCTAATTACATTTTTATTGTTTTTTAGCATTTTTTGTTTATTTTAGATTCAACTTAAAATACAGGAAAAAGGAAAAATTTATTAGACCTTGATTAAAATATGAAATAATTATTAGTAAATGTTAGACATACTTGTTTATATTTAATAGTTTTCAGTCGTCTAGAGGTTTTATCGAAATATATCGGTTTATACTAGTTATATATCGCTTTAATTTTGTGAATTTGTATAGAAAAAAATGACAATTTGTGATTCATTATGGGAGAAAATAAGTGTTTTTCAGAAAACGAAAGATCAATAAGTTTTTGGTAATATGCAGATGGAATCAGTTGTAAGTGCAAGGGACGCTCTTCTAATCCAAGCTGATTCGGTTCTGTTAATGAGAGAAAAATACTCATTCTGATAACTGTGTTGAATTCTTGGAAGATTGCAAGTGCAATTGCTGAGAAAGTTAAACTGCAAACAAGAGTTAGGAATGTCCAAAGATTAGTAAAACTGTCGATGTCGGTCCCTACATAACTACACTCAGTGCCAATTAAATCTTTGTTACTGTTTTTTAGTGATTTTTTATTTGTTTTAAGTACTCGAAAAACGTGAAAATTCTTAAAAAAGGATTTTTTTTAGGTCTGGATTAAAATATAAAATAATTATTACTAAATATTTAGTTTTTGGGGCATCAAAATGTTAGACACACTTGTTTATATTTAATAGTTCTTAATCATCTAGACGTTTTATCACAATTTATCAGATTAGTTCGGTTATTCATAAGTTTAATCTTGTCGATTTGTATTCAAAAATTGAAAATGTTTGATTTATTATGGGGAAAAATAAGTGATTTTCAGAAAACGAAAGATCATTAAGTTTTTTATTACATGCAGAAGGGATGAGTTGTAGGGATAAGGGACGCCGTTCTTATCCAAGCTGATTCGGTTCTGTTAAGAAAAGAATCATACTCATTCTGATAATTGCATCGAATTCTTGGAGAACTGCAAGAGCAATTGCTGAGGACGTTAAAGTGTAAACAAGGAATGTCCAAAGATTATTAAAAAGTTCGAAGATATTGTAAGAAAACAAAAATTGAAAAGGCACAAGCATTAAATACTCCGATGGACTGAGCAGTGGAAGAAAATAAGTTTTTTTTCCGAAAAAAAAACATTTCTATGGGCCGTGATGGTTTTTCGATATATTTTTGTGATCTCTGGAAGGAAGAAAAACATGTATTGAGACGGCAAACGGGAGGATGAAGTGTAATGGTTTAACCTAGTATTGTTTAAAAAAAAAAGTTTCTTAGTGTTTTTTTCACATCAACCTAACTATCTAGAATATAAAAATTTATTTATTTTTTATCTTTATATATTTATTATTTATCAAAATTTATTAAAATTTTATTGATTATGATTTAATGAAAATTGATTGAAGCACCATAATTTATCTTTTAATAATAACACATAGTTAAATAAGTCCCCGATCTGCCAAATAAAACACTTTTTTGCAAATTTCGATTTTATTCATAAAATTATTGAAGAGCATTCCAACGCTTTTCTAACATTTCCACACCTTTTTTATAGTACGATTTCTCTTAGTCTTCAAAATATTATTCAGTTTCGGCAATTATATCTTCATTTTTTGCAGCAAGCATTTGTTTGAGGTCTGAGAACAGGAAATAGTCGCTGTGGACCAGATCTGGAGAATACAGTGGATGAGGAAGCAATTCGAAATGCAATTCATGCAATTTAGCCATCGTTGCTAACGATTTGTGACACGACGGCGTATTGCTTTGGTGGAAACAGCACATTTTTTTTTCATTTGGAACCTTTTTTTGCAATTTCGTCCTTCAAACGCGCCAATAACGCATTGTAATATTCGCTATTGATGGTTTTATATTTCTGGAAATAATCGATGAACAATATCCCATGCGTATCCCAAAATACACTATTTGATCGCTTTAGAAGGCTTCCACTGGAGCCAAGTTGACTCCGGAGTGTAGTAATGGATCCATGTTTCATCCATTGTCACATACTGCATGAAAAAATCATTTTTATTTTGCTTAACCAGCTCTAAACATTGCTCAGAATCATCAATACGTTGTTGTTTTTGGTTGGCTGTGAGCAAACACGATACCCATTTCAATAACAATTTACGCATTCCCAAATGTTCATGCAAAATGGTGTAAACACTTCCTTTCGATATCATCATGATCTCTTGTAGCTTTGCTTTACGGTTTTGCAAAATTATTTTATGAATTTTTCTGATTTGTCTGGTGTATTCGCCTCATTTGGACGTTCAGAGCGTTTAGCATCATCGGTGCTTGTGCAGCCACGTTTAAATTCAGCATACCAATCAATTTTGATTGATTTTCCCGGGACAGAGTCCGGGTAATGTTATTTAGCAATTGTTTTGCTTCAACGGCATTTTTCTTCATCAAAAAGTAATGCTTAATAAACACTCAAAATTCTTTTTTTTTCATTGTTTTGAAAATAACAATAGTAGTATTACTTATAGCGCCACAACTTAGAAACTAGTAGACAGTTTGTCATAAAATTTTGGCACATGACGTTTGAAGGTTGGCACAATTGACCACCGGTAAGAATTTTACGTAAGTGATGCCATCTGTATGTCAGACCAGGGATTTATTGACTGATGTGTTATGAGTGAAGTTTCACCAGTGTTTCTGTAATATAACTAATGTATATTACTCGCATTAAATTGAAAGTCTACTTCATGATGCTTTAAAAACTAATTCGGGAACTGTTGATGGCCAGAATAGTCAGAAAGTTTTAGCTTTTGTGTCAGTTGAATTTTGTACGCTTGAATGTGGAGGAATTTAGTGAGCGAAGAGAGCTATCCCGAACGCTAAATTGTTGTGAACGATGCCGAGTCGATATTCTCGGATTTGCAACGACACTTTTTCTAATTATTACGATATTCTCACAGTACCTTGTCCTACTCGGATAGTCTCGGATTTGCCACGACAATTTTCCAAATCATTACGATATTCTCACAGTACCTTGTCCTACCTTTATACTCACGATTTTTTAATTAATCTTTGGACCGTTGATTCATTTGGTGTACTTTTTTATCGCAAATTTCAAGTTTTCGTACCCACGTCGCAAAATTTTCACCGAATTTGTAATGGGTTTTAGTAACAATAACACGCTGTTCTTCCTTATAGCGTTCCATATTTTCCAAAGTGAAAACTTATAATAAGTTATGATTTTTAAACCAAAAAAGCTTAATAAGTTACTTTTAAAGCTTTAAAATTACTTTTAAATAATCCGGCGTTCAATTTGGGCCATCCATTAATGTAAGTACTCTTTATTTAGATTAACAAATTCATTTTCTGTTGATACTGATGGAATTATTGATCCCCCTCGTTTTCGTACCACTGTGATGTCATAAACACACCATGCGATGCTAAATAATGTGCTTTTTGAAGGGGAGAATTTAATATGTTCCTTCGGTCAGAGTTTCAAATATAAATAATGCAAATTGTCGCACCACGTTCCTACGTCAAGTAAAACAATCTGCCGTGTGCCGAACAATAGCAGTAATTACTCGTCCTCGGCTTCCTACGTTGGTGGGTTTCAATGATGCTATCGCTTACCTTTACCCTACGAACTCGGTTTAAAGTCAAGAGTAAAAAAAAACAGGATCTGATATAGTATCAGTTTAAAAAACCTCGTTGAGCACGTATTAAAGGCTTGGGTAGTCATATTACTGAACATATGCCACGTTATTAAAGAATAAATGGACACTTAACATTTTATTATTAACATACACAGTTTGTATAAAGGACAAGATGACTGAAGCAAAATAAAACTTAAAATGATACTTATTTATAGTTTATTTATTTAAATTAAACTTTTTTTGATAAATACGACGCCTGAAGCTATATTAAAGTTTTTTCGAATACTACAATTTCTTGGAATAGGAGAATAGAAATATTAGACTATACAAAAGACATAGACATAAAACGAGGAGTAAGACAGGGCTGTATCATCTCAGTGATATTTTTCAATATGTATTTAGAGGTCATCACTTAGGAATCATTTCGAGGAGAAACATCCGCCGTGGAAGTAAATAGAGTTCTTATGAGGGTTGGGATAACAGTGTAATCTTTTTTGAGAGTTCTTATCGAAATAAAGGGTTGCATTTATTATCCATTTATTTATCCGGAATAATAAATAAAAACAAATATCTAACAGTTGAAAATAGCATTATTGTTTTTCAAAATATTCTTCGCGATGATTGATACAATTTTGCATGCGTTTGAATCCATTTTCATAATACTTTTTCCTTTCTGATTGAGGTATCTCCAAAATATGCATCTTCAACGCATCAACCGTTACTTTTGGCGTCGAAAATCGTTGACCACGTAGTTTATTTTTTACAAACGGGAACAAAAATAAACCATTGGGCGTCAAATCTGGACGAATGATCCATCAATTCGATGTTTTGACCGGTCAAATATTCAGTTATTCGGTCCGATGTGTGAGAACTCACGTTGTCGTGGTGAAGTATGATCCTGCGTCGCTGGTTGTTTTTCTTATTTCTTCAAAAACTGCTGATAAACAAATGGTTGTGTACCATTCAGAATTGACCGTTCTACTATTCTCTAGTGGCACTGTAGTCACATGCCTATTTATCCCAAAAAACAGGCGGCCATTTGCTTCGAAGTGCTTCTAGCGCGAACAACTTGAGTTTGGGTCTTTTTGAAAGACCCATACAGTCGACTGCTGTTTACTTTTGGGCTCATACGCATAGATCCAAGATTCGTCACCTGTGTAGATGTTATACACGGCTTTTGCCGCACCATGATTGTATTTGTTGAGTATTTCGTAGAGCTAATCGACACGAGCCTTTTTTTTGAGCTATTGCCAAATTATGCGGAATGCAACGAGCACAAATATTTTTCACAGCTAAATATCAGTGGTGGATCGTGAGGCAGGGCGTTGGGGCGCCGCCCCTCCAGCATTTATCACAGTAAACAATTTTTCAGAGCAGAACACCATATTTTATTTCCGTTTAGTTTCTTTCCTATAACTCATTTTCCTGGTTCACCTCCTGTATAAGGTTTCAATAGCACGAAAAGTAAAAATGAAGAAGGGGAAAGCAAAAAAATTAAAGCTAAATATTCATTTAAAATCTTGTGTATGCTTGTCATATTAGTGCTCAGGAATGCCTAAATCTCACGGTATGTCACTTGACGATCTTGCTTTGTCAGTTCGCGTCACTATCGATGTTTTCTCGCACAACAACCAATTTTGGACAACCGTTTTTAAATTAGCTCGTGAGTGAACGACGGCCACGATTGATTTCACTAAAGAAGTGATATACAGTGGCTATAGATGGTGTTTCATCGCCAAAAGTGAGAAATGAGAGAAAGGCATAAGTGAAGTGGTTCTCCGTTAAATATCTACCGAAACAGTACTAATAACAACCATAAAGACACGAAAAGTGGAATATTTCGGTCACGTAATGAGCGGACAACGTTATGAACTGTTGAGAGTGATTTTGCAGGATAATATATAAGAGAAAACAAGTATGGGAAGACCAACAATGTCATGGCTGCTGAAGTTGAGGAAATGGTTTAACTGTAAATCGAACCAGTTATTTTCAGCAGTTGTAAACAAAGTGCTTATAATCATGATGGCGGCCAATCTTCGTTTGTAAACAGAAAAAAAACATGATAAGAAGAAAACCTGTTACTTGAGGAAATAAGAGACTGAATTAGCGAAGCTTTTAACAAGATAATCCCCCAAATGTTGCAAAATGCCTTTGACAATATGAATAGGCGTGTTATAAAGAGATGATTTTGTAGTTTTTTCATAGGTAGTTGTAATGTGTATAATAAAATGTCATAAAACATCAGGTTTCATAGAATTTGGCCTATTTTAATTATAAATTCGAACGATCATCCTTTATATAATAGACTTAATAAGATTAACTTAATAAAAAAAATATAGTTTTTATCTAAAACATCAGAGATAAAGATTCTATCATTGCTAATTTGGACATGGGGAAACGAGGGTATAGTCGTGGGATCCACTGATAATGTGAGTACGTTTCTACCCTATTACCTCCATTAGCTCCAGAGATAGCCAGTGGTCTACAAGAAATTTATAGTGGTGGAAAAAATAAGGAAACTTTTATACTAATTTTATTTAATTTTGCTTTACTGTTTCTACCATATATATTTTCTTTCATTATACATTGTTATACTAAATTCTTTTTAATTATTTTCTTTCTGTCAAATATCGGGTTGTCTGGAAAGTTCATAAAGTAAAGTTTTGGTCATAAGAGAAAGAGAAACGCAAATAGTTTATGTATATATTTATTTGGTCTTTTCTGTAATTACCATTATTTTTTACAACGTTTTACCAACGTAGTGGTAGATCCATAACGCCTTTTTGTTAATAACACAGGTCAACAAATTTAAACTTTTTTGAGGTAACATTGATGAAAATAGGCGTATGTGAAGCAATTTGTAGTCCTAAATCTGATAGTGATAAGCTAATTACTATAACACGGACAGTTTTTTTGTTACCAGGACTCATAAGAGTAAGGGAAAAAAGGAGACGACATATTTTTATAATCTAATATATATTTAATATAAACATGTAAAACGTGTTGAATCTATACAAAAACATTACAGAGGAGTATGTGAATAAAACATATATTACATGAGATGCCATTCAGCGACAAAAACTTTCATTTTTTCCTCTTGTGTTCTGGAGCATCTTCTGTTTTTAAATACCAGCAGTAGTCGCCCAATATAGAAGGGTTCCAGGGTCCGTGGTATCTTACATCCATCGTCCTGATGTCCTGGTTAAATCTCTCTCCTTGTTTGTCGCTTACTGCACCCAAAATTTCCGGAAAAAATCCAAATGGGAGTGTAAAAAATACATTTTTAAGGACATGCGGCACTCTAGTATTTCATAGGCTTTCAAGAGTTCATCTATGAGGTTTTTATAGTTTTCATCTTTCTTATTGCACAGAAATCCTTTCATTACAATTACAAAACACTTCCCAGCTTCCAATTCCTTTTCATTTAATTTTTCCTACAAGCGGAAATCATCTAGAAACTTTTTTATTTGAGGTCCAATAAATATGCCTTCTTTTAGTTTTGCATCACTTAATTGAGGAAATATTTCTTTTAAGTATTTGAAACCATTACCTTCTTTGTACATGGCTTTGATAAAGTTTTTCATTAGTCGAAGTTTAAGGATGGTTTCAGGCTTCGAAAATTCGATTTTTTTCACATATTTCGAAAGTATAATATATTGAGAGTATACTGTCAAAACTTTAGACAGAAATATAAAATATTTATGAAGCTATAGCACATAGTTGAGAGCAGGCCGGGCTCGCACGCTGAGAATCGCGTGGCAACAGCAACAGTCGAACCTCTATATTGTACATTATTATATATTATACCTGCGTATAGCTTTTGTGTATATTTTTATAATCTTAAACATGTTTGAACAAGAAAGGAAAAAATACTTTTTTGAAGAAAGGTATGTCGGGGCAAATCGGCAATTGAAGTTTGACATTCAGTAAGTAAACATCGTGTCAAAATTAATAAGAAACAGTCGAAATATAGCAAGTTTTGGTTCCAAAAAAAGATATTTTCGAGGCAATCGATATACGTCTGTACGAGATACTGATTTGTACATCAATTAGAAAACGATGACAGTTTGAATTATAGTTTGCTGAGTTTTGGTTTAGTTTTTACAGTTTTGCAATCATTCGTGGAGTGTAAATTGTGTGATGGCGATCTACAATTTTAAAAAAATCTCCGCAAAGATTGTGATTTAGAGTAGTTGTGTTGCCAAGAATTTACAATTAATTCTTGTCCAATGATAAAATGCATATGAAGTCAACAGGCGTTTTTGTTTTGCTATGCAGCTACTTGGTGTCGGTTTGACTGGCTTTAACGTTTCTTGACAACTATCGAATTATGGGGGCGGAAGAAACGTTTGACGCTTCAAAAATTGCCAGGGCATCTCGCTGAGTAGAAAATTAGCTGATAACGATGCTTTTGAAAAAACAGAAAGTTCACTCTATGCACCAAGCATAGCTAATTAGTGTAAGCATAAATTTAGTGTAAGAAATCCGAAATCAAAACTTTAAACGCGTTTTTCTCGAAACAACATTTTTGCAAGCGGCGCAGGTGATTAAAAATGTCATTTTCATTGTTGCACATGTTATTCTATACAACAATGGCTCCGTCGGGTACTGAAATGACTTAATTATAATAATAATTTCTTTCTTTTTTCACCGATTTTCAACAACAAAAATCAAGATTTTTTAATAGTTTATTTTACAAGTCCACCATTTTGTTATTTATTTTAAAAAATGTGTATATCTAGTAAGGGACAGAGCTACAAGCATACAAAACA
The DNA here is from genome assembly GCA_031761425.1 of Cosmopolites sordidus. Taxonomy (NCBI): domain Eukaryota; kingdom Metazoa; phylum Arthropoda; class Insecta; order Coleoptera; family Curculionidae; genus Cosmopolites; species Cosmopolites sordidus. The sequence continues at coordinate 598,903 of JARFXV010000392.1, read as the reverse complement.
ATAATCAATTTAATTTTTTTGTTTCAAATGACTGTAAGTGATGTAATCACCTGCACCATCCATCTATCTCCGTTTAAAAGTGTCTGCTTCAGCTTAAATAATCAATTATAAAATTGTAGAAAATTAAGTACAATTTTTAAAAAAATAATTTACGATGTCAATAAAAACATGTAAGAAAATTAAAATGATTGTATTTTATTTTGTTATAAAAAAATCCTGAAATAAGCTTCCGAAACGAGCCCGAACACCAGATTTTATTCTTAATATGGAGAGGCGGAAGAAGTACCTTTTTTGGTGGTTTTCCAGTTCAAAATATTTGCTCCAGAAACGACCAAATCACTTTTGCTCCATGTTCTTCCCAACAGAACTCTCTTCATATAGGGCACAAAATTGGTTTTGTTTTTGGACATCGTTCTTCTTGAAATATAAAAGCATAATGTGGCGTAAATGCAAATGCAATAAACTTGATTAACTGAGGGTAAATTAAATCTATCTGAATAAACATTTCCGATACGTATTTTACAAGCGTTAAAGTGGAAAATCCCTTGAACTTTCTTTAAGCTTTATGTTAAAGAATCTCTATACTATTTACAATTTTAGAATTAAAATAATTTTGATTTTTTTAATAGTGGAGCGAAGAAGAGTGAAACTGATTGTTTTTTAGCGCTAGTAAGAGTGGAAAGAAGGGGTATAATATTGTCTTAAAACGTAAAGGGTCATGGATGTAACAACCACATTGCTGAGTAAGAAATACGATTTCATAGAAATACTAGGCACAATATAAAAATGAACAACCATCAGTATGGTGTTACTGAAAATCCGAAAATTTGATGCTATCATAGGCAACTGTTTCCAAAATTGAATGGCCACCGTCGTCGCAGGTCTCAAGCAACATCTTCAAAATTCCATATAAAACAACCAAAAATTAAACTCCTTTCACCCCTTATACCTCTCTCTGTCAAAAATTAACAATTTCGGGTCTATGCAAGACCTTTCGTCTATTTTGTCCCTTCATTATTCCAATTATCGGTTTCAATTCCTCTCTTCCTACTTTCCTCTGACATAACCCCCTCTTTTCTTTGAACACCTGCTCCCTTTAAAACGTTTACCTATTTCTGCACTCTTAATATATAATTTGAGCTCTATTCTATGCTTTACACCCGACTATTTGTAATATATTTTTTATTTACTGCAATAATCGCATATTTGTTAGGTTACGTTTGAGTTCGACTTCTCAAATAACCATATACATCCCTATTTCATCCCTATTACTTTTTATTTATACCCCTTATGATGTATAGAATATTTACTAGTTTCAAATTTTTTAGTTTTTGGATTTTTATCTGTTATATACTCTTTATGGGCTGCCAAATGGCCTCGGTTTTTGACCCGGCCCTAAAAAAGTCAAAATCACGCTAGGGTCTATGCTCCCAGCTATAATTCGCCATGTTCCAACAACTGCTGGACACGGGATCCCATTCCTTTGTCTGGTATACGAGCATTATGGCTGGTACTTTTAAAATCTTGCACCAAAGTAAAGTCAAAAGCCAACAAGTTGAACTATTGTGTCACCAATATCACATTTAGATTTACCCATATTTGTTTAATATAATTTACTATACTAGAATTATTGAAAAGTTCACGGAGCGGAAATGATAAAACAAGTTTATAGCTGAAAAAATTATTTTATTCTTCCGTATATTCTCCTTTAAGCTCAATGCATTTTTTTCTAGCTGTTCTCCAATTCATTTATCCTCCCTATACTCCATTATCCTCTACTCCATCTCTGAAGTGATTTTCTGTAAGTCCTTCAAAATACTGAACTACGGCTGCTATAACTTCTTCATTTTATGAAAAACGCTTACCACGTAGGATTTTTCTAAGACTTGGGAACAGATGAGAGTCAGAGTGGTCCAGATCTGGTGAATATGATGGATGCTCCAACAATTTGTAGTGTAACTCTTTCAATTTGGCCATTGCAAGAACACCTCTGTGAGATGGTGCATTGTTTTGATGAAAAATGATTTTTTTCTTTGTTAAACCAGGTTTTTTCTCACGAATTTTTGCATCAAATTGAACCCAAAGGTGTGAGTAATACTGTCCTGTTATTGTTTTACCGGTTTGACGGTAATCAATTAACAAAATGCCTTTTGCATTAAAAAAATTGACGCCATCACCTTTTTGGTCGATTTTGACCACTTTTGCTTTTTCGGAGCTGAACCGGACTCAGTCCACTCTGCGGTTTGTTGTAGCAGTTCAGAATCACAGTGGTAAACCCAAGGCTAATCCATAGTTACAAAACGATGTTTAAAATCTATTTTATTCTTTTGAAAAAGATCCAATTGTTGGTTAGAAAATTTTACTTGAAATCGTTTTTGATCTGAATTTAACAAATGTGGCACCCACCTTGCACATCAGAATATAACAAATGCGGCACTCATCTTGTAGATAGCTTTCTCAAGCCCAATTCCTTTTTCAACTATGAAATACCCATTCAGTTGAGATGCCTATGGCCTCAGTAATTTCACTCAAAGTCAATTGTCTATCAATTATAACCATGCCATGTATATAATTAATTATTTGTTCAGCAGTCACACTTATGGGACTTCCAGAATGAGGATCATTATCCAGGTTTGTACGACCACGTTAAAACTCACCTGTCCACTTCCAAACCATTGTTTTTAAAGGAGCAGACTTCCGGTAAATGTATTTAAATGTATCATTTCACTATGAATTTCCATTGCCTTTAAACCTTTTCTCAAATAATTTAATTATTGCGCGATTTTCAATATTTTCCATTTTAAAAAATAACATTGATACGTTTACTTTAAGCTGCTGTTTTTGTACGAATGAACTGACAGATCGACTTGAAACTTCACATATGTTCCCTTCAAAATGTAGTAGGTTTTATAGCTCTTTTACTGTTTTATAGGTGTCGCTTCGCGAACTTTTCAATTAGCATAGTATTACCATGATTTATTTCTATAGTGAACAGCCTTTCATTATAGTTTTCAAATATTGTATGATATTTTATAAGGAAATAACGTTTGTCACAAATTTTCTCCTTACACTACTAGCAGTTTTTCTCTTCTCCGCCGTCCAGCAACCCCCTTCGTCAAATATTAACTCTCCAAGTTGGAACGTCGTAGAGACGCTTCAACAAACACCCTTTGTGCGTGCCCTCACGCTTCCTAGCAACCGTCAGCAGGGAAAGTTATTCATCAGACACCGTTTCAGGGAAACAATACGTCGTCTGGATATTCCAGGGGCTCGCCTCTTTTTTCGTCCTTTCCACAAATGGTTGTCGATTAAGTGAAATTTTAATGAGACGAAGTTGATGTTGGTACAGTTATCAATACAAAGGTAGAACTGAAAATGTGTTTGTCATTTTGTAGGATGGGAAGAGACAAGTATACGGTATAATTGAACAAGTTTTAGTTGAAGGGTGTTTGCTTACCTGCCTTTAGATTGTTGTATTATTTTTTTATGAAAATATATTGAATTGAATAATAAACTTTGGTTTAGAATAGTGGAAAATACTAAGGGGTAACAAAAGTATTTGCGTTTTTTTTGTTTATAAATGAAGGATAGTAGAGGATAGAGAGGAATCCGATATAGCTTTTTGTCGACAAATTCCTTCTTCAATGTTGATGACAATGACGATTCCCCTGCGAAATATTCAGTCGACGGTTTTTAACAAAAAAAAATAAATAAAAAATAATTTTTAAATCGTTAAAATGAGTGAAAAAGGCTGTAAAGCGACTTACGCCGCTAGTGAGATTTGTAAAGTGAAAGGGAAAGGTGGTATATCAATCCGCACTGCTCAGCTTTAGATCAAAACGTTCCCGTACGTGGGTCTTGGAAGACAGGAGAAGATCAGATCATCCACGACCTCTCTATGCTGACGTTTTATTAGCCGCTGTGGGTGTAATTCCTGAACAAGTACTAGTAAACTTTCAAGGGAATTAGCAGTATACAACATAGCGTTAATTGACCGGTATAGGAATGGTGCCAAAGAGCTGTAAAACCTGTAAAAGGCATATACTTTTGTTACACCTTAGTACTGTTTAGATCACAGATGAGTGGGATTATTATTGTATACTTTTACACGCTATTACGCTGTACGCTATTAAAAATTGAAAGACTTTAATTTTAAATTCTAAAGTAATTTACAATTTCCTATATTGAAAATCACCACAAACAGCTGGCGTAGCTCAAAATCCATTACTTTGAGTGTACCCGAAATAGCAAATTGCTTCTTTCTGATGATGATCAATCAATTCCTTGAGGTGAGCTTCTATGAAATATCTTTTATATTTACGATTATTCCCGTTATTCAATACTTTGAAAGTTTCCATTAACTATTGTTTCCATGTTTCAAGAGCTGGTTCAAGAGAAGAACGAAATTGACTTGAAAGATAATTTTTTTTCCAGTTTAAATCTATTTTTTTAAACAGCACTGGACATTTCTGCACATTGTGGACATTTGTTACAGAGCTAACAAGACAACACACTAACGTTAATTGTTTGGCTTTTATAGAATACCTCGAAATATGCCAGTACGTCAATTCTGCCACTAAATGAAATCATAATTTTTTAAATCGAATTTGTCAAATTCGTCGAAAAAATTATGATTTCCCTTAATGGTGGAATTGATGTACAGGCAATTCGACGAATTTTTCGACATTTTCGAAATTAGAACATTGTTTATATCCGCCTTTGTTAGTTCACCTCAAAGATATTCTGTTACATACATACTGTACATACATAATGTACTGTTACGTACAGTACATTTTTATAACGTTCACCATTAACAATAGCATGATTTCCATCATCGTCTTGTAAAACATAAGGTCCTATCACTCCTTCAGCTCAAAAATCACATGATATAGTGATTTTCTGAGGATGGAGAAGTAATTCCTGAATAAATTAACCCATTATCCTCTGTATTCATCATTGTGCCTCATTTTTAAGACGCTCTTGTTGGACAACCTCTTACATACCATAATTTTTGTGTACACCATGATGGTATTAGGTAATAATAAAAATGAAAATACACATTGAGCTAGTAGAGAATATTAAAAATATCCAAAAAAAAAAGGAAAAGTTTCAGACAGTAGTACTGTTACGAACCATCGGATGGCGTGAGCTGAATTTCAATGCTGCTTTCATCCGATTTGGCCGATTAATATGGTCAGGACCCTGGTCTATCCTTCAGTTACTTTCGAACATACAACGAACTACAGAAACCGATCTCGGGAGATGCTTGTTGGCGTTTGATGACGACTGAAGGATTGAGCAGCTGCAGCACAGGAAAAATGTTTTCCTTGTTTCTTGAATAATAATAACAATGCAATATATTAAACAATACTATGTTCTATTTGGTATATTTCCTGAAAATTAACTCTTTTATTCTTATTAGCTAATTCACTGAACTAATTTGCGTCATATATCGTCGATGTTTACTTTAAAAAGAACAAAAACCCCATCCACTGATATATCCAACACATCTTTTGAATTTTCCATTTTAGGAATTTAAAAACCAGCAGCACTTAACTTTTCACGTTTTTCCTAGAGAAAAGTCTAGGGAGGACAGTTGGAAACGATGATGGAAATTACGACTGACAAGCTGAAGGCGCCAACAGTTTGGGAAATTGAAATTTCCTCGGTTTTCGAGAGACGTGGTTGTCGCGAAGTCTTTGTTTTCTGACGATTTGAGTAGTTGGAGTGGGTAATGGAGGAGTTTCGTTGAGACGGTCGTGTTTTTACTTGTTAATACTGAATTAAGTTTAGGTTCTGTATATATAGGGCCTGTCAACAAGGAACTATTTTCACTCTACAATATGCAATTACATAAAAAGCGTTTACACTTTCTATCATAGTTTTATTTAGGCGTACAATGAAAAGGAAAGAGTGTTCTTTAAGGGGGCGTTCTATTATATTTGCAAGATCTTTTACTTGAGGCATGCAGAAGTTATATGTAAGTACATATGCAAAATTTCATGACTGTTAAGGAAGTACGATCGTTAATTAGGAGTAAAAAAATGATTTTTTTTTGTTTTCCTAAAACTTAAAATATAAGGTGTACAAATAAGTTTCCACCGTTTTCTTAAATTAGAAATATTAAAAATTAGAAATTTATTGTGAAAGAACTGTACATTACGTTTTATTCAAAGTATTGCCCATCACTAGCCACTATTTTTTTAACATTTTTTGGCAGCATTCGTACACCATGTTGGAATAACTCTCATCTTTTGAGGCTATCCATGAATCGACCCCATTTTTGGTACCTTCAGATGATGTAAAGCGCTGCTCAGAGAGATGTACCATCGATCGGACCAAGTGATAATCGGAAGGGGCAATGTCAGGTGAATACGGCATGTGGGGAGGACTTCCCAATTAAGTGTTCCTAAATAGGTTTTGATCGGCGCCGCAACATGCGGATGAGCATTATAATGCAGGAGAATAATTTTGTCGCGTCTGGAGTAGTAATAGGCACGTTTTTCCTCGAGTGCTCGGCTCAATCTAATTAATTGTGTTTGGTAGAGAGCTCCAGTAATGGTTTCGCTCGGTTTGAGCAACTCATAATGCGTGATACCAAGCTGATCCCACCAAATACACAGCATGATTTTTTTCCATGAATATTCGGTTTGGCTGTCGATGTTGAAGAATGGCCAGGTGATCTCCATGATTTTCTCTTCTTTGGGTTATCGTAGTGGATCCATTTTTCATCACCAGTCACTATACGATGCAAAAAACCTTTTTTTTATGCCTGGCAAGCAGCATTTCACTCATGCAAAATCAGCGATAAACGTCTCTCGACTTTAGTTCATATGGAACCCAATTTCCTTGTTTTGAATAATTTCCAAACGATTTTTTAACGATTTGAAATTGCTTGTTGAGTCACTTCTAATGTAAGTGTAAATACTTGCATTTTGTATATATGTTTTAAGGATACTTTTTGTTCAAAATAGTGTAAAGAATTGTCGGTCCAAATTACGAAAGTTATTACCTTTTTTGTATAATTTTGAAACTATTTTTTGATGTTCAGTTGAAAAACAGTAATCCCTGTACAGAGATTTTAATCTTAACTTGTCATTGTTTGAAATGATGTTCTATAGATATTGAATCGAAATTTGAGCGTTTGAAAGCAATAACTGCTTATTGAAACGTAGAAGACATTTCCATTATTCCTAAAATTAAATTTCAGGTTCATTAATTTTTTTACGAGTTTTCTCAATGTGGTATTAAGCTTTTTTAACGATAAGGTTGGAGTCAAAGAAAAAAACCTTTTTAATATAAATAAAGGAGTCTTAAATGTCGACAAAGAAAACATGTCTTAAGTAAATAACTATTTTTTCTTATGTCTGGATTTCTTTGTCAGTAAACAAATATAAAATTCCTCAAGGTGATGATAAAAAATATTGGTGAAGAATTTTTTTTCTTTCAAAGCATAATCGAATGAAAAATTTTGTTAATATAAATAGTATTTATCTAGTTAATTTTTTCTCGTTGTCTAGCCTCATTAAACATTTTAAGTATGGGAAGGATGTTTTTAAATTGAATTAAATTGGATTAACCGATAGGAAGTCGAAGTCTGAAATGAATTTTCGACGGAAAGAGAGAAAAAAAAAGAAAGAGTTTCAAAATGTCACCTGTTATGTAATTAAAACCACTACATTTTTTTGATCAAATTAAAATTTAGTTTGGAACTATTTTTATGTGATATCAAATATGATGAGACTGCCTATTGGATTGGATGGGAATGTTTTGAAGATTCTTAAGTGAAATAATCATTCTGCATAAACGATTTTAATAAAGCCATCAGAGGAATAATGGATTTTGAATTTGAGATGTTCAATTTTATTTTTTGGGAATGCTTCGAAGATTTTAACGTGAAAAAAAATGTTAAGTGTATAAATAGTTTCAAGATACCGTCATCGCAGAACGTAGACATTATCGATTTCAAAATTTATCGAAAATGTCAAAAATTATAAACTAATTAACAAATGTCACTTTGACTGATTGATTTGTATTATAGTATTTTTAATATTTAGAAGAAAAAGTAGAAATTATAACATTAGTTGGTGATGGCACGCGAACTTTTCGTGAAGCAGCAAAAGGATTTAATAGATCATATTACAGTTTCTTGCATAAACCAATATTTTAATCCAAACGGAACTGTTAATAAACTTCCTAATCCACATCGTTCTCGTGAATTTCGAGCCATTCAATTAGTTCTTGATTATTTTAATGAGAATCCACACTCAAGCGTTAGGGACGCTAGTAGAATTTTAAATATCCCAAAAAGCACTATTTGGTTATGCTTTTCGAAATTTCCTCAAACATTTGAAGTTGGTGATACTAAAAGAAGAATGGAATACAGTTTATGGTTACAAGGCATGTACATACAAGATTCTACATTTCTAAAAAAAATATTTTTACACAGATTTACGACACATGGTATCGTATCATCACAAAATATTAGATTATGGGCTCAAGATAACCGACATTGGATGATACAATGTAAGAAACAATATTCTACTAAGGTAAACGTTTGGTGCGGTATTTTAAATGACATTATTATTGGAACATATTTTTTTGATGGAAATTTGAATGCAGCTAGATTTCTTAGACTTTTACAAAATGAGCCTGATGATGATATAGATGCGTTGCCTCTTAATTATTGGTACAATTTACACTTACAATTTGACAGGGCACCCATTCATCATGCAATTAACGTGCGGAGCTGGTTAAATAATAATTTTCCAAATCGTTGGATTGGGCGAAACAGTCCTATAATTAATTGGCCGCCGAGATCTCCGGATTTCACGCCTCTTGATTTTTTTCTCTGGGGGACAATTAAAAATAAGGTTTATGTTTTCAGGCTCCAAACTCGAGACGATCTTTGTGATCGTATTAGGCAGGCTTGTTGTAGCATTTCCAAACAACAATTGAGAGAAGTAGTGAACAATACCCGACGACGTATGAAAAGTCCTTGATAGAAAATCGCGCAATGATAGAAATGTCTAGTATATAATTTTTATGATGTCAATTTAGATCGACCTGTAAATAAAGGAAGTTTTTATTAAAAATAGTCTGTAATTATTAATTATTATTGTAAAATTATTATAAAATAATATCAAGGACACCCAGTAATTTAGAACGATAAAATCGGTACATTGTGCTTCAAGGTGGTGCTGGTCAAGACATGGCCAATTTAAATGGTCATGACTATATTAGTTCCTTCATCCGCTTTTCAGGTGTCCAGCTTGAGCCCAACTGATGACGGCTTAAGGCCAGAAACCGGTCTTGGGAGGCGCTTGCTGGCGCTTTGGATGGCGGATGAAGGAATGGCAAAGCACGACGTGGAGCACGGGTGAACTTCCTTAGCTTTTTAATACTTTTCTCCACGGGCCCGGTTCACAATTTTTCGATCATATATATTAATATATATAATGCTAAAGAATTTTTGTGAGTGTACGATGTTGATGCATTTTTTTTTAAGTTTTGTATTTGTATTTGTTCAATAAATTTATCCATTTTAAAAAAATCACTGACAAAATTTCTATGATAACAAAAGATATAATTTCTAACATAACAAGCCAAAAGATCTGAAATCTTCTGTCAGATGTCAAGGGCAATCAAACCAACTTAGAAAACAAATGATTGTATTGATACGTATGGTAAAGTGCGCGATTTTTTAAAACACGTTAGAACAACACAAAAATATCTAAATTCGAAAAACAAATAATTTTTTACAACCTCCAATGTATGGAATCTTACTCCGACAAGACAAACCAAAATTTAATTTGCTTTACTATTCTAATATTTTTCGTAACTAAGCTTCAAATACATTTACTACAAGACTAAAAATAAATTTAAGTTTTAAAATTTACATAAAATAGAATAATTTTCACCTGAAGCATCCATCTACGTTCATTCGTTCCACCTTCGTCCTTTAAAACCTCCCTTAAATAATATATCATATAAAATTTTATTACTTTTATACGACTCTTGCATACTTTTACATATTTTTCTGCTCTTTCAACCTGAAAAGCACATATATTAAAAGTTTCATGTGGACTGAGTGAATAAAAGTCTTAAAAGCTACTTTCTTAACTCCATAACACATTTTGACGAATTTCTAAACCTATTTGCAGAATTTTATTATGTTTTTTATTTTAAAATTAAAGATTTATATGGATTGGGATTTATATTTATGGTAAAAGGTAGTGTTAGGGTTAGAGGCTCATCAGCAACTAGGCTACTTAGCGACTGGACCTACAGCTTAACGTGGGTTCCGAACCACGGTCATCAGCTCCCGCAAACCCAGGCCAGCACCCCCCTCGAGTTATAAACCCTTGGTTATGAGCCTACCCATAAGTCTATCAGGAAACCTACCGACTGGCGAGTGACCAACGTAGAACACTTCTCAGAAGGCATCCGGCTTTACCCAGCCTTTAACTGGCGTGACTGAGGGGTAATTCGTAGTCAGATTTTACAGTCTTGCCTAGAAACAATCACAAATATTTAGGAAGTAAACAGACAGAAGAAAGAAAGAAAAACAACCATCCGAGTGCTGGAATCGAACGAACTACCGCTCCAGTGCGGTTTTGGCACAGCAACGACAGGCTGCTCTTACCGTCAGCACCAACGCGACCAGCCCATATTTATGGGTACACAAATAAAATATATCACATTATACCAGGTGTGGCGATTAATAATCCTTGATTCTTTTGAGAGATGGCGCTGGAAATAAGAGTCGGTGCACAATCTAATCTCTCATGCCATTTTGATGCTACAACAGTATATGTATATACATATATATATATATATATATATATATATATATATATATATATATATATATATATATATATATATATATATATATATATATATTATTTAGACATTTGTCTGTTATTCTGACTTCGCGCACTTTACCATACGTATCAATACAATCATTTGTTTTCTAAGTTGGTTTGATTGCCTTTGACATCTGACAGAAGTTTTCAGATTTTTTCAGGCTATTTATTTAAAATGGATAAATTTATTGAACAAATACAACACAAGTACAAAACTTTTTACATATATACCATTTTTTTTTTATATATATACCATTTTTTCCCGGCCATACCTAATTTGCCGAATGAATTTTGCAAGTTGTTAGGTTTTTATCAACATATGCATATGTCATTCTGCGTACATATGCTCTTGTCAAGCCATGGAATTTGCTTTCCATTGTCAAAATATATTCCACTAAAAGACTTTCAAGATCTACGCCTAATATTGTTTGTCTAGCTAATTTGTGGCTGCTGCTTCATCTGAAGACTGTTCATTTTTCTGACATAGGCGAAACAATATAGTTCTGAAACCTGTTCTCTATTCAATATGGTTCAAGTACCTAAAAATACTTTGCCGCTTTCAACCCATTTTCTTTTCTCGAACCACTTTTATAGCTTCAGCCATCTTGTCTTTTCAGTCTTCGTTTTTCTTTTGGGTGTGTAGCCTGCATTCTAAAAGAATAAATATATACACTTTATAGAAAGATATATTCAACAACTAAATTGTGACAGCCCAAATATGGAATATTCTATAATTTGGCACCTACTTACTGTGAATATTAGGAATTTTAAACAGGCTCAAACTTGTTGCCGTGAATTTAGCTTTTGACCTTCTGTTAGTTATTGTTGTCAGCTTTTTAAGATCTAGTTCTTGTTCTTTCCAGATTTGGAAGAAAGATTCGCGGTCAATAGAATCATATGCTTTTTTGAAATCTACAAATGTACAGACGTGATTTATATTGTTTAGTTTTTAATGTCTTAGGATAAACTTTAGATTCAGGATCTGTTCCGGACAGGATCCGCTCGAAAACCTGCTTAATATTCACCAATTTTAGATTCTAACTGTCCCTTTGCTCTGTCTAGTAGACATTGAGATAGAATTTTGTAACAAACTGGGAGAAGATATATTCCTCTGTAGTTATTTACATCCGTTCTATCTCCTTTCTTATGTAGTGGATAGATTAGAGCATCTTTCCAATCTTCCGGAATCCGTTCGGTTCACCAAACTTCTTGTAGAATTTTGGTTATATCCTTGATTGTACCTAGACCAGCGGATTTCAAAAGTTGAGCAGTGGTTCCATCTTCATCAGAAGCTTTGTTATTTTTAAGTCGTTTGATTTACCTAATTATTTAATCTTAATTCCGTGGAAATGAATCTGGGTTTGTTTTTTACGGTTTAGTGATGGTAATTTGTTTGAGGGCTCAGGACAGTTTAGTAGTTGTTAAAATATTTGGCAAGTTCTTTGCAATTGTCTTGGTTATTTAGAGCTAATTGTCCGTTTTCCTTTCGGAAGCAAAGACTTTGGGGTTGATAACCTGTTAATTTAGTTTTAAATGTTTTGTAAAAATGTCGGTGTTTTTTGGAATTTCTTTTCTATTTCATTAAGTTTGTTTCATTATAATTGTTTTCATATTTTCTTTTAGTTTGCCTATTTAGCTTCAACTTTTCTTACTTTCAAAAAGATTTTATAATTTATTTCTGTTTTTTGACTGTTCCACTGTTTGAATGCTTTAATTCGGGTTGATACTGCTTGTTCGTAAAGTTCATTCCACCACGGATGTTTTCTACGTCTTTGTAGGCAGACCGACTTTAGGCATTTTTTAATAATTTTTTGTTTCAGTTCTTGCCAGTTCTGTACTGGTTGTTTATCGAGCTCTTCGGTTAGGATTGGTTTTATTTTCGTAGGGCCGAACTTTGGGATTAGTAGTCTCTTTTGAATAAAATTTCGAGGTTTTAAGCTAAGTTTGATTCTAGTCAAGTAGTGATCCATATCTATATTAGCTTTCTTTCTAACTTGAACATTCAAAATCTCTTTATAAATGGGGTACGAAATGGCAACATGGTCAGTTTGAAATTCACCCATGTACGTGTTTGGGTATCTCCATATCTTGTGTTTTGTTATTTTCTTCTTAAAATGGGTTGAAATTATTTTTAGATTAAACTGCGAACATAGTTCAGTCAATCTTCTGCCATTATGGTTGGTCCATTTATGAGTGGGAAAACTGCCCATTGTTTTTCTGTACTTTCTTTCTTTCCCTAGTTGGGCGTTGAAATCACCCAATAGAATTTTTACCTGGTTAGAAGAGCTTTAGCAATAGTCTTTTCCAGATTTTCCCAGGACGTATTTACTTTTTATTAGATTTATTTTATTCGTTAACTGGAAAGTGTGCTTTGATTAATTTTTAGTTTTTGTTAGCACACTTGAGGGTGTCATAAGTCGATTATTTACTGGCTGGACATTAGTTATAAAACCAAGAATGGTTTTTATGGTTTGGTTATGGTTTTGACGTGGTGTATTCTCTTTTTCGTTTTAGTTTTAAAAAGTCTGTAGTTGCCGAAGTCCAAGGTTTTACCATCTGTCAACCTGGTTTCTTACAGAGCCAAAATTTGGATTTTTTGCTGATTTAATGTTTGCCCCAATTCGTGCAGTTTTCCTGAGCGCAGGAGTGAGTTGATATTTACTGTTCCAAAGAAAGTTTTTGTTTTCGGTTTGAGACGTTTGCCAGAGGTCTCCGACTCCCTCTGAAAGATTTTGCGTTTAAGTCCGGACGCCCCAGAATTTTGTAATTACTAGAACGCTTCATCTTGTACTTGGAATTAAAAGTTTGAACCATGACAGTTTAGAGGTTAAGACTGGAGAGGTTAGTTCTAGAATTTTAATCTCAGTCGCACCACTGGTGAACAGACGTTGACCACTCAGCTGCTTGATACAAGTTAAGCGCTAAGTGGATTTAGTTTTTTTGCCTTAGTTCTGGGTTGCTTATTTTGAGATATTCGCAGCGGTCTATTAGTATCTGATGGAATTTTCACTCTCCACCACCTGTGACCCGTCCAGTACCTTAGGCGAGGTATAGTGGACAATATTATATTGGCAATATTATATTATTTATTATGGTAAAAAAATAAAAACAGAAAGCTTGGTTTTTAAAAGTTTTTTTTTTCTACCAGCCTTATTTTATTGGTCACCACTGTATATATTTTTACATTAAAAGTTCAGTATAGTAGAGAAAGCCCATTAACCGTCCGGTTTACGATACTTACTTTAAATATTCCTGTCCTACTCAAATGTTGCTTATAAAACGAAAGACAATGACAAATGGATATGTCCGGGAAAGCTTGACGGATTTTGCGAATCTTGCATTCACAGCTGACGAACGAAACGTGCGCATGAATAAACTAGCAGATATCGTGGAGGGCCGCGTTTCCTCGGGATATCATCTTCGATTTGCTGTGGCTGGGGCTCCCGTTGTAACGAAAAAAAAGGTCAAAGGTCAAGCTATTAAAGCGCTCCAATACAGTAAAACCAAACGGCGGCCAGATTAAAGATTAAAGATTAGGGAAGTTCACGGTTTTGCTTTCGGGTGTTTATTAAAATAAACGTGGTACGTGTTGTTTGGGTTTCTCTTTTATTGTAGTAACTGTTGTTCGGATGTAATCAAAATGTAAATGTCTTTATATTTGATAACTAGATAAGGGGCAATTAGTTAATGTAACTAAACGAATCTTTATACAGTGCTTTCATTTCATAAGTAGCCACCCTTATTATTTCTTTTAGGAATGAAAATTATCTCTAGACAAAAAATACGTCAGTTTAGACATCGAAGGGGAAGTTCTAAACCAATGTCCATTATATTTTGTTTCACCTCCTTACCTCTAGCTACCTGTACCTACAAATTTGAAATAGCAACCTCTATTTTGTAATATATCATTTTAAAGGTCTTGAAAATCTGCGCTTGTAAAACTGAAATCGGTTGATTCGTTCTCGTAATAGAGAGAAAAATATTAGTATATTACTATCCATGGCTGTAAATAGCATTTTACGTGCGAGTGAAAAAAAAAAAAATGAAATAAATGTACTTTTAAAAATACTATTATACAAAAAATCTCCACCACCGTTAGCTAAACAATAGTTTAATCTGTTCTCGAATTATTTTCGAACGTTTGAAGGATGTCCGTATTAATTAACCTGCATATATGACCAGTTCTATTTCCTAGGTCCTGAATATCCTGCGGCGGAATTTTGTATACAATTTTCTTTAGATAACCCCAAAGAAAGAAATCCAATGACGTTACATCTGGAGAGCCGGTCGCGTTGGTGCGGCGGTAAGAGCGCCTGCTTTGCCGAATCCGCACTGGAGCGATAGCTGGTTCGATTCCAGCGCTCGGATGGTTATTTTTCTTTCTTCTGTCCGTTTATCTTTCCTAAATGTTTGTGATTGTTTCTAGGCAAGAGTGTAAAATCCAACTACGAATTACCCCTCAGTCACGCCAGTTAAAGGCTGGGTAAGGCCGGATGCCTTCTGAGAAGTGTTCTACGTTGGTCACTCGCCAGTCGGTAGGTTTCCTGATAGACTTATGGGTAGGCACATAACCAAGGGTTTATAGCCCGAGGGGGGTGCTGGCCTGGGATTGTCGGAAGCTGATGACCGTGGTTTGGAACACATGTTAAGCTGTAGGTCCAGTCGCTAAATAGCCTAGTTGTTGATGCGCCTCTAACCCAAACACTTTACTTTACTTTTTACATCTGGAGATCTCACCGGTCATTTCACAGTGACTCTTCTGGCTGTTTATTTGTCAGGAAACCTTTGATCCAGTCATTGTCCAACATATATTGCGTAGTGTGGTGGTGCGCTCTGATGTTGAAAGTATATCAGTTCATCCAACAGTGGGTTTTCTTCTTCATCGATTTGATTTTCTAAGAACTGTGTTATGAGTGGATCGATTTCGTTTTACAGTAAGTTTAAGTTCACCGGTTATATTTTCTTCAATAAAAAATCTGACCTATTATTTTCAGAATTCCAGCCCAAACATTAATCGTTTGGAGAAACTGTGTATGATTATCTCGAAACACATGTAAATTGTTATTATTCCAGTATCTACAGTTATGTTTATTTACAAAGCCATTAAGGAAAAATGTTGCTTTATCATTGAGACAAATATTCTTTATTTGGATCATTTTGGATTCTCCCAGTCATTATTTCAAAAAACTGAATGCTTCTGCCATAATCATCTTCGCTAAGCTGTTGAAGAATACTAAATTTGTAAGGAAAGAACTTGTTTTGTTTTAAAATTTTGTATATGGAACCAATGGAAATATTGGTAACTCATATTGGTAACAACTGACACCACTTGACAAACAGTTAAAAATCGGCACTTCAGATAAAAATGTTTTTAAAACACAAATGAGCGACGAGTTAAAGTAAGTTGCTTAACTTATTTTTTATATTGGGAAAAGAAAAAGGGTGTGCGTACGAAAATTAAAACCGATTCCGTTAAAAACTTTTAGGTAGAGGTGGCTGGAGGTAAGTAGGTGAAACATAAAATATAACAGACATTAGTTTTGAACTTTCCTCTCGATATCTAAATTGACGTGTTTTTTTTGTCTAGAGTTAATTTTTGTTGCTAAAAGAAATAATGAGGGTGGCTTCTTTTGAAATGAAAGCACCGTAAGTAAATTTACACCACATTTAAAACTTATATGTGTTATAATTGTTTGTATTGCGCATTTAGACATTAAAAAAAATGGAATTCCTCACCATCATCATTTCTTTTTTTTACTGCTAGTTTTAAATATACTGGAATTTTTTGATATAAATCTTTGTTTATTTAAAATAAACTCTCATCAAGTATAGGCTTCCTTAGTTTAATAAATTAGTTAACGGTTTGTTTCTGGATATTCTTGCGCCTGGGATTTATAATTTGACAACTGTTTAAGAGTTACCTTATGATTAGCTAACGATTACGATTAATATATTTTACTGATATAGAAATGTGACCTACCATATTTATAAGAATATTTTATTATTTTTTGTAGACAAAAATGGGTTGTGTAATGTTTGTTATGTTATTCGCTTTTCACTGTTTTTATTTCAAATTTTTATTTTTTAGTATATTTCTTTCCGGTGAATTCGTTAACTCATCGTGCTCAGAGTACGAGAGGTTTGAAAAAGTCTTCAGTTTTGTGTGCTTGAGCGATGTGGAACAAGCGGAAAAGAATTATTAGGGATATACGAGGTGTGTAAATTGCAATTCTACATAGTCTTCTTCAAAGTAGTTGCCTTGGGAAGCCACATAGCCCAGGAGACAGTTTGTCCACTCTTCATAACAGGGCTGGAACTCAGATTATGCCTTTTTAATGTTCTACAATGTCCCAAAATGATGCCTTTTGAGGTGAATTTTCAATCTTGCGAAAAGAAAAAAGTCACAAGGATTAAAACCTGGCGAATAATAGGTCTGCGGAGCTACAGTAATGTTTTTACTTAGCAAAGTAAAAAAAGTTTAGTGTTTCAGACTAAAGTTTCCAATAGAAGAAGTGAAATATAAAGCACCAAAACTGCAACTTTGAGGAATAGGTGCATCAAAAATTAAAGTAACAAAAGTCTATTAAACTTACTTATCGGCCAATC
This sequence comes from Cosmopolites sordidus, assembly GCA_031761425.1. Lineage (NCBI taxonomy): Eukaryota > Metazoa > Arthropoda > Insecta > Coleoptera > Curculionidae > Cosmopolites > Cosmopolites sordidus. Next base: position 581,429 of record JARFXV010000392.1, on the reverse strand, counting down.
AGTAATATAGTGTCCATCGTAAAACTGTTTTATGAATAATAAAACTTTATACAAAGCTTGATAATTACCGTCGTTGAACTTTACATTATTCATCGATAAGGAAGCACATAAATATTGTGAAGAAGGAATTGAAAAAACTTGTTTTTTCGGGCCTCAGAAGTGAATTTGTCGGCACCAGGCTGTAATAATAAAGTAACAGGGTACGCAAATGAAACAGAAAATCGGGAACACAGCCGACAATACGAAAGCATTAATCTTTATAGCATTGACGTATACACGAGAACACTATTCATTAATATGGGAGAGCGAACCAATAGATTTTGTATAGGAAATGGGCTCGTAAAATAGGAAAATGCTTTGCTTTTAGTGGATTCTGTTAAAATGAAGTGGATTAAAGGTAGTTGCAATAATGATTAGATTCGGTTAGACGAGTTGGTTATCATGACTCTAAATTGATTATGATTTAACAAAACACTTTCTGATAATGTGATTATATCGTCGTTTTTTACATACTTCTTTGATATTTGTTTTAGAATGATACTAGTAAGACTGCTTTCTAGTATAAAAAAATGATAGCTTGAACGAATCAGATTAATATAGTGCATAGGCGTTGGAATTTGGAGGAATTCATCTTAATTGTTGATTGATTCATCTTAATTGGAATTTCATCTTAAGTTGTTTAGTGTTTCTTCACTGACTGGTACGAGCATTATTATGTTAACGAACTAAATTTTCCCTTTTTTTTTCATCAATAATATATTGTATCGATGCAAAAAGTTAGAAATACGATTTTGTCAAGTTTGGAGAATATGGTGGTTCTGAAAGAACTTTTGTAAATTTAACTGAAGCAGCCGATACTTGATGGAAATTAATTTTAAATAAATAAGCAAAGATTAATATCTAAAAATTTCCGGTTTATTTAAAATTGTATGTATAACAATTTTAAATATATTGGAAATTTTTAGATAATAATCTTTGCTTATTTATTTAAAGAACTTTTCGTTCAAGTTCTAAAAGTTCTTCCTTTGTAGTTCTGACAATTTGCGGTCCCGTATTTTAATTTTGATTTTCGTTGATGTTTTCTTTTTTGGATAGTTGTTTGTAGCAATTAAATAGGTACTTAATTCAGAGCGGCCAAACGCAGCAGGACACGGAGTCCTAAAGCTAGATTGGCGGTAGTTCGCTATTTCTCCTTCTAGTGGTTAACAAAATTCAACCCCTTTCTTCTTGGTCTTCTTCTTTTCTTCCTTGTATAAAACATCGGTTAATAAATCCCCGGTCTGACAAATAAAACACACCGTTTTTTGGCAAATTTCGACTTTATGTACCAATATATTCTCTTTGAAGAACAATACAACGATTCCAACATTTTTCTAACATTTCTATACCTTTTTTATAAAACGATTTCCCTTCATTAGAGCGCAGTTTC